>CM076575.1:1220722767-1221322767 GCA_034641835.2 Pinus albicaulis | reverse complement strand
TACTAGAATCTAGACTTTCACCAGGCGAAGTAGAAGAGGAGGATGAAGAAATATGTGAAGAAGGGGAGAGGTCCACCTTAGAATCAACATGATTCTGTTCAGGTGGAGGAGATGGTCGAATAGAGGTCGGAGCGCTTGGGACCACCGAGGTTGAAAATAACCATACAAGCAACCCAACAGTTAACCTAGGAAGGGAAAATTTTGCCATGTAAGGAGCACCAACATTCCCAAAAGTAGGAAAAGGAACAGGATTCCCTTCGGAATGGATTCCTGGGTTAGTGAACTCCGGAAACGTCTTCATCAGAAATAGCCTTAAAACAACGCTAAGGAAGCTAACTTTAACCAGGAATATTTCATGGACAGTTAATTTTTAATACATTGAAACAAAACTCTGTCGTTTCATATTTTAAGAGTCGAGAAGCAGGAAAAAGGTGACTCTATCACTTTCAATTTGAAATGAGCGTGAAAGGAAAAGCGCTCGATGATATTTTCAAGTTTATAGAGTCAGTAAAGATCGAAAATGACTTCTCAGGTAGTCTAGGTAAGAGGGTGTACCAGGTTTTCGTGAACTGCCATATACACCTTGGTAATCAAATGAAAGAAGAATTGACCAAGGACTTGATGTATGTGCAAGTAGTCTCCCCGAATGCTGTGTTCGGTGTATCACGGTTATAAGGTGGCAGACTCAGCTTCCTACAAATAAAAGGATTGCAGCCTAGAGGGTTCTCCCTTTATATACTCGACAGTATGGGGAGCGTAAGTTCGTACTAGTGTTGTCTGAAGCCAGATGGCGAGTGACAACTGCTAGGTTTAAAGACGCCGGAACACGTCTCTAACTTAGTCCACTAAATGTTTCATTAGGTTTCAATGTTGCCTTAGGTTAATTGAGTAAATTTTAAGTTTATTGTTAGGTCCCTATATTACTAGTATAGTCCCTTATTTTTGTTAGTGTAACCCCCTTATTTTTATTATTGTACCCTTGTAACCCTCATTGTGTTATTATTGTGCCCTTAAATTATTATTGTTAGGTCGGCTAGGATTACATTGTGGCCCACTAGGATTACATTATGGCCCCATGGACTCCTATATATAGAAAGGAGGTTTTGTGTATTGTATCATCCAAGAATTGTTCATTTATGTAATTTATTGGAGGTTTCCCCCTCGAAGTGGCTCATTTCTAAGGCGTTGATATCTCTTTTCTTCTCTTTTTGGAGCTGGTTACACAACATTTGGTATCAGAGCTTTGGATTCTAGGGTTTCGTTGCTCCAAATAGGTCATCGTGGAATGTTCGCTATAAATTTTTTTCTATGATGTTTCAGAAGCTGAAATTTTTAGGGTGTGAAGTCGAAATCCTGAGGAAGATTTTCTAAAAATTTCAGAGCTTGGTTCGCAATATTTTCAGAGATATGATTTTTGGAAGTTAGGTCTTTTTTCAGGCTCCTAGACAATTCATCGTGGAATTTACGCTATAACTTTTTTTCTACGAAGTTGCGGAATCTAAAATTCCTATGGTGAGAAGCTGAAATCTGGAAGAAATTTTTCAAAAAATTTCAGAGCTTGGTTCGCAATATTTTTGGAGATATGATCTGTGGAAGATAGTGTTTTTTCAAGCTCTTGAATTTCATCTCAGAGAGCTGATCGTGCGAAAATTTCAATAACTCTCTCTCTGGGCATCGGATTGGAGTGTTGTAAAAATTGGTCACAAGTACACAGACTGTAGTTTCTTGGCTATTAATTTTAGAGACGAAGGATGAAACAGTGACACGCGGAAAGTCGTACAAGTTCACTCTATTGAACCAGTCCATAATTAGGTCATTGTGGGAGATTGGACACAACTTTGTCTTGGAGAATCCAAATCAAATCATACCTGTGGCATTAGAAAGATAATTCAGAGGGCTACGTTGTTACTGAAAATAAAATATTGAAGTGCTGCAATCATAAATATAATCCAATTTCAATATCGAGCTCCTCAAAAGCAAGAAAAAGGTGTGTATTTTTTTTTCCGAATTGCATAAGTCTTGTTAGAAGAATCAATTTGAATTGATTCCAAGGGAATATTGTAGAATAGATATGAGTATTGGGTTCTAAAATATGCCCCGTAAAAATAATTCAACACCATTAAGCCTTCAGAAGGCTCTACTATGACTCATGAAGATGAAGAATTCCAACATGATCTATCAAAATTACAAGAGCAAGTGCAACAAATTTCACTCTCGCAAAGAGCAACAAAAAATGAAATGGAAGTTTTGAAGAAATGCGTGGAAGCTAAGATGGATGGCATGGAAGATGGAATGGAAGCTAAGATGGAAAACATGAAGAATGATCTAAAAATAGACATCGAAGGTTTGACAAATTTGATACAAGAAATGTTTCCTAATGGTGAAAAGATAGTAGAAGAACCTCATGATGAGAACAAAATCAATTTTAATCGTGATTTGATAAAATCTAATGTTGGTGGGAAGAACCACCATATTCCAAAAATGGATATGAGGAAGTTTGACGGAAAGGATCCCGTAACATGGATACTACAGATGGAGCAATATTTTGATCTCCATAACGTGCAAAACACACAAAAGGTATGCATTGCAACTTTACATTTAGAACAAAATACATTTGTATGGTATCGATGGCTTTGCTCCCATAAAAAAAAAATTCACTTGGTCAATTTTTATGGAAGAAATGATAGCACATTATGAGGATACAAAGAGCAACACCTTCTTTAGCCAATTGATAAATCTCAAACAAAAGGGTTTAGTGGGGCAGCACATTGAGGAATTCCAAAAATTAAATATAAGGGTAACTGGTATTCCAGAGGAACACAAGATCGATCTCTTCATAGGCACTTTAAAGGATAATATCCAACATGAAGTTTTTGTTTTGGAGCCAGATTCATTGGAGAAGGCATTCAGGTTGGCAAGAAAAGTTGAATGTAAAATAATGGAGACAAGGAATCCTACCACTCAATTCTATAAAGAAGGAAGTGTTGCTACGCCTAGATTTCCACAACCTACAAGGTTGACACCACAACAATTAGAAGAAAAAAGAGCAAAAGGGCTTTGCTACAGTTGTGATAGCAAATACACTAAAGGTCATAAGTATGCTGAGAAGAAATTATTTTACATAGATTGTGAACAGGAAGAAGAAAATGAACAAGAAGAGGATATACACCAGGAACTAGCCCTAGAAGAGGAAGAAATGAATCCGACCATATCGTGTAATGCACTGGAAGGAATTACCACTCCTCAAACTCTCAAGATAGAAGGACATATAAAGAAGAAAAGGGTAATAGTGTTGATTGATTCGGGTAGCACCCATAATTTTATTCATTATAAGGTAGCCAAGGAATTAAATTGTTTCCTATACCCAGCACCAGAATGTCAAGTGATGGTTGCAAATGGAGGAACTATAAATCGCTCTGGAAAATGCCATAATATCAAGCTAACCATGGGGGAATATGTATTGACTAGTCCAATGCTTTCCATTCCTATGGGAGGTGCTGATGTTGTACTAGGAGTACAATGGTTACAATCTTTGGGGACGGTAGCTTTTAATTTTCAAGAACTTTTCTTGAAATTTTTTTCAGAAGGAAAGGAAGTCGAATTACGGGGTATTGAAGGGAAGTCGGGAAGGATAATAATCTCTAATTTCATGACAAATCTTCTAAAGAAATAACAACAAGGCGTAATTGCACAATTATGCTCACTAGAAGTTCCGACATCAAAATCATCTATTTCTGTAGATCTCCAACAAGTTTTGGACAATCATTCCAAGGTGTTTGAAACTCCCAAAGGACTCCCACCTATTCGTGATAATGATCATGCTATTCATTTGATTCTAGGAAGTGTTCCTCCAAACATCAGGCCTTATAGATATCCTTACTTCCAAAAGAGCGAAATTGAACGTATGATTGCAGAAATGTTAGAGGCAGGTATAATTCAACCTAGTCAAAGTTCTTTCTCTGCTCCCGTAGTATTGTTACACAAGAATGATGGATCATGGCGAATGTGTCTGGATTATAGCGAGCTCAATAAGCTCACCATTAAAGATAAATTTCCCATTCCTGTGATTGATGAATTATTGAATGAATTACATGGAGCAATTTATTTTACAAAGTTGGATCTTCGTTCAAGATATCATCAAATTATAATGAAGACTGAAGATATTCCAAAAACGGCATTTCGAACTCATGAGGGTCATTATGAATTTTTGGCCATGCTTTTGGCCTTACCAATGCACCTTCTACATTTCAAGGGTTGATGAATTCCATTTTCAAACCCTTCCTTAGAAAATTTGTGCTAGTATTTTTTGATGATATACCAATCTACAGCAGGTCTTGGAAGGATCATGTTGAACATGTTGACAGGGTGCTCAAACTATTGCAGGAGAAACAATTATATGCAAAAAAATCCAAATGTTTCTTTGGAGTAGAAGAGGTGGAATATCTGGGTCATATTGTATCTCACGAGGGTGTTAAAGTAGACCCTAACAAAATTAAAGCCATTAAGGAATGGAAAGTCCCCACAACCATAAAGAAGTTGCGAGGATTTCTTGGGTTAACGGGGTATTATCGCAAGTTTGTTAAGAATTATGGGAGAATAGCAGCACCTCTAACAACATTATTGAAGAAAGATGCATTTTCATGGACTCCTGAAGCAACTAAGGCCTTTGAACATCTTAAAGAGGCAATGTGCCTAGCACCGTTCTTAGCTACACCAGACTTCACAAATTTTTTTATTGTGGAATGTGATGCCTCAGGAAATGGAATTGGTGCAGTTTTAATGCAGGAAGGAAGACCCATTTCTTTTGAAATTCATCCAATCAAAGAAAAGTATTTACAGAAACCTATTTATGAGAAGGAAATGTTAGAAATACTTCATGCACTAAATAAATGGCGAACTTACCTAATGGGAAGACACTTCAAGGTAAAAAATGATCATGATAGTCTTAAACACTTTTTGTAACAAAGACTATCTTCAGAAGAGTAGCAAAAATGGGTCACAAAGATGTTGGGTTATGACTTTGAAATAATCTACAAAAAAGGAAAGCTTAATGTTGTTGCAGATGCACTC
This sequence comes from Pinus albicaulis, assembly GCA_034641835.2. Taxonomy (NCBI): domain Eukaryota; kingdom Viridiplantae; phylum Streptophyta; class Pinopsida; order Pinales; family Pinaceae; genus Pinus; species Pinus albicaulis. The sequence continues at coordinate 1,221,317,697 of CM076575.1, read as the reverse complement.
TCAAGAAAGAATGAAGAGGTGGAAGCATTGCTTTGTGCCATTTCTATTATCCAACCAGATTGGATAAGCGAAGCAAGAGATGAATGGAAGAAGGACAAAGATGTATGGACACTCATTCAAAAGTTGCAGCAAGATCCTAGTACATCTGATACATTTAGTTGGAAAAAGGATTCCTTATGGTACAAAGATCGCTTATATCTTTGTAAGAATTCCCAACTAAAACAAAATATTCTTCTAGAATTGCACACTTCTCCTTTAGGAGGACACTCAGGATTTTTAAAAACTTACCACAGGGTGAAGAAAGATTTTTTTTGGGATGGCCTTAAATCTGATATTCAAAAGTTTGTGGCGGAATGTTTGGTTTGCCAACAGAATAAAGTGGAGACAATTAAGACCCCAGGACTTCTACAACCTTTATCCATTCCAAGTCAACGTTGGGAGGAGATTTCAATGGATTTTATCATAGGTTTACCTAAGTCCGAAGGAAATAATTTCATCATGGTGGTAGTTGATAGACTTACCAATTATGCACACTTTTGTGCATTATCTCGTCCATTTAAAGAAAGTACATTTGCTACTACATTTATGGATAGAATTCAAAAGCTACATGGAAGCCCAAGGGTTATTGTGAGCGACAGAGATCCCATTTTTACTGGAAATTTTTGGACAGAGTTATTTTCTTGTTTGGGTACTCAATTAGCTCATAGCTCATCTTATCTTCCTCAATCTGATGGTCAAACTGAGATAGTAAATAAATGTTTGGAAGGATATCTTCGTTGTTTTGTATCTGATAAACAAACACAATGGGTCAAGTGATTACCTCTTGCTGAATGGTGGTATAACACTTCCTTCCATACTGCAGCAAAAATGACCCCATTTATGGCACTTTATGGATATCATCCACCATCCATCACATCATCTTTAAGGGAAAATTCAAAGGTTCAAGCAGTGGAAGATCACATCGAGCATCGGCAAGAAGTTCTCTAACTCTTAAAGGATAACCTGATTTTGTCACAAAATCGAATGAAACAATAGGCAGATCAACATCACAACGAGAGAAGTTTTGATGTAGGAGATTGGGTATTTTTACGGCTACAACCATACAAACAAATGTCCCTCAAGCATGCAAAGAAGCATAATAAATTATCGCCAAAGTACTATATAGTCCTTACAAGGTGTTGCAAAAGATTGGTACTATGGCATACAAATTGGAGCCTCTTGCTTCTTCGCGAGTACATCCAATTTTCCATGTTTCATGCTTAAAGAAGGTTATCGGTGAAAATCTTCTAGTTCAAACAATATTACCAGAACTTGATGAGGAAGGAAAAATCATATTGGAACCTGAAGCGGTCACGAAAACAAGAACTCGACAACTACGGAATCGATCAATTTTAGAGTATCTCATCAAGTGTAAGAACTTACCCACTGAAGATTATACATGGGAGGATGAGAATTTTATACAGAAGCACCCAGAGCTACTCAAGTGTTGAGGACAACACTTTTTTGAAGGAGAGGGGCATGTTAGGTCCCTATATTACTAGTATAGTCCCTTATTGTTGTTAGTGTAACCCCCTTATTGTTATTATTGTACCCTTGTAACCCCCATTGTGTTATTATTGTGCCCTTAAATTATTATTGTTAGGTCAGCTAGGATTACATTGTGGCCCACTAGGATTACATCATGGCCCCATGGACTCCTATATATAGAAAGGAGGTTTTGTAAATTCTATCATCCAAGAGTTGTTCATTTATGTAATGTATTAGAGGTTTCCCCCTCGAAGTGGCTCATTTCTAAGGCGTTGATATCTCTTTTCTTCTCTTTTTGGAGCTGGTTACACAACATTTATTTTGTATTTACATTTCAATTCCAAGGTCCTACCGAATGTTGGATCTCAAAAATCCCTAAATGCAAGCTACATGCCAAAAGATACCATTTCGTTCGATGAAAAGTTATCTACAAGAAAGTTAGAAGTTTTCAAGCAATAGAAAATAATGAGAACACGCAGAAACATCCACTAAAATATCTGATGCAAGCTAATGAAAATGAGAAATCTTTCCTAGAATTGTCCAATGTTAGATATGCGAAAGACTTTCAATTTCACAATGCAAACAAGAATGCAAATAATTTTTTATTTTTTTTCAATGTAATAGAGCAAACAGTGCACTAAATGACATGAAAAACAAACCAACACACTATTTCAAGGATGTTAATTTGAGAGTTGTAGGGAAGTAATTGCAATAAACTTGAAACAAACATAACAAGACTCAAACCAATGTTGCAATATCTCAAATTGAAGAAATATTTCAAAACAGACCCATACAAGTAGTGTGATCTATGCTTGGAGTGACAAGAAGCAAAATTGTACGAAAGAGGAAAGAATCATTCAACAAATAAAATAACTTAAATGGATCAAGGGCGTTGAATGTAATCAAACAAGGAATGAAGTTGACTGTGAAACAAAAGACCCAAACTCCTACAGGAGGCTCAACATACTAAAGCACTTAAAAACTCTAAAGCTATGGTGCTGATAGGAAACGGACAAACAACTGAAGGAAGGAAGTTGTTCACAATCAAAAACAATCCCAAAGCATTCAAAACGTGTCAAGAATCACCCAGAGGGACAACCACTGACAAAAAAGCTTCGAAAAAGACCAAATCCTAAAACTTACAAGGGACGACACACCTGTTTGGTTGTAATCAGTGCCAAACAGGGGATGGCGCGGGTGCAAAACTAGCAAAAAGCGCCAGTCGGCACGACTGTCTAACCAGAAAGCGCGCCAAGCCAGTTAACTCAAGAAAAAGGAAAATTTTGAAAGACAGAGGTTAGATTTGATCCTATGGGGCTGAAAAAGGGTCTTAGACTCATCAGACTAATCAGAAAAGGAAAAAATAATCAAGCAAAGACCAAGAAGAAGAAACAATGGATGAAAGACAAACTCGCACTGATCCCTAGCGGAGTCACCAATTTTTTGGTGAGGTAAATCCCCTCTGCGGACAGAGGCGATCCCACTAACCCTAGAGTGGGTCTAGCCATAAACAAAATAAGCTATAATATTGATTCCTAGTTAACGAATGGATGGAGATTTGATAGATTACTTACCGGAGGTCCTACGTTGTTGTTGTCGTCAGAAAGAGTGGCTGGCTCTCGCTCCTGGTTTGACAGATCATGGTCCACTCACTTTCATGCTCGAACACCTACACACACAGAAGAAATAATGATTATATACAACATACTAATTCACATTCGTAACTATTAGTCAGTCAAAGAAGACTAAATCAATTGCATTAAATGATCAACATAACACAATGATGGAACCAACACCATATTCGAGTATATTAATAAATGGAAGGAAGAGTACAACCAATCTTCGATGTTGCGGTCTCCTCCAACAAGGTTCAAGCGAAGTGTGTCTCACAAAGGCTCATTGGAAATTCGTACAAGACTCTCTCTGCAGAATTCTCCTTGGTTCTACCTTCTCAATAGAAATTACTCAGCCATAGTATCTCTTCTCCAAGTTCAGCTCCTTGGCTATATGTTCAGCTAGATTTCATAAAGGGAGAAGGCTTGTTTATATAGAGGGAGAGGGAGAGGTTAGGATCCCTATAATTATGGAAGGGAGACATATCTTCAAGGAGTGTTCCATGGGAGGTAGAAACCATTACCTAAAGAGGGAGATCTGTGGTTGATCAACTTAATCACTTCCAGTGACTCATCCCTGAGGTGGTTAGAAGGAAAATTCCACCTCTATTTGTTAAAAAACATTCCTAAAATAGCTAGCGTAGGCACTACACTGAGACAGAGCGCCAGGTGGCACGGGCTCTAGTGAAAATTCACCACATTGGTGCTAGAGGTGAACTGGATACCTGAGCCAAGGCCAAAACATAGCTTTTGTGTGCTTTTTTGAGGAAATTTACAATAGGAGAAATGATGTCCTTATGCAGAAGGATGCCAAGAAGATGTTTGCAGAGTATGACACTGCTCACAGGTCACAGTAATGACCCTCCAATATGTGGAGTGAGGGATTGCAGGGACGGTGACAAATTGTTGTGTAACAAGGGTAGATGATGCTTGAGGAGAGGATTTTGAGTGGGACCTACTATGGGTGCACCCAGATGATGTTGTCATCGTTGAAATGATAGTTGTCACTATGCAAGCGACAAGTGAACCATGACTGTGCATATGGTACAGTTTTGTGCTCATTCTTCTTTGAGAAGATCCCAACACTTCGACCTCGCATACAGCTCCAAGATGGGGGCCCGAGAGAGCTTAGGATGCACCGATGGGGGCGACTAATGTGTAGAGGAGGAGGTGGGGCGATTGGACAGGTGTTCCGACCCGATTTCTTTGTTCATTTGGATCATATGCCACTATATATAGATGACTATCCCTATAGTGGGATGAGTTATTTTGGGGACCCATATTTTCCACTGTCGCCTGGTCGAATATGGGGGCCCGATGGTCAGTGAAAAATTTCTAATATTTTATGTGCATGTAAAGGTCTATAATATTGTATGTGGTATTGAATCTTTCACTTTTTTTATGCAGATACAACACTGGTAAAACCGGTTGGATATATGGGACGATCTGCAGTATCGGGAACCGCAGGACCTAGTGAAGCGAGGGCGTAGCAAAATGAGGATGCAACAGCCATCCTGGAGGAAATCCGTCATAGATGTGAGAGGCTTCTGACTGGTGTTTCAGAGCGCGGCTAGCAGGACTTAGATGACGAGTACATAGAGCCATGTATTGGTCTACCCTCTGAGTGGTGAGGGGTCATGCGGCGCATGGCAATGGCCAGACAGGGTATGCATGATCTATGAGCTGCGGGAGTAGAGCCATTGGCTCAGGGATCCTCCAGATAGTGATTAGTGTGTAGGGGCAAGTGGTGCCCCTAGTTTTGAGTTTTGTAACATGCTATGGGCATGTCATATGTATTAGAGTGGATTGACTCTAAAACATTTTATACGACACATATTATGGATATGCATCGTTTTAATATTTTTATGTTATTGTCTTATGTTAAATGCGTGTGCTAAATGCCAATCTAGAATATGGTTTGCATTGCTATATACATAGTGATTTTGTGCTCTAGGTACATGACTGAATGTAATGATTTCAAATTCACGCATCAAAATCTTCACTTGTAAATATCTTCTAAAAAGGATAGGATTATGCAGACAATAGACACCATTCAATTGCATGACAAGAAGCAGGGAATCTAAACGAACATGAAGGTGGAGGCTGCGATGTGAAAGGGAATCAGCTAATAAACCTCGCACTGCATCATATTCGGCCTGGTTATTGGTAGTAGTACCAATACATGCCCCGTTCGAGATAACAATGGAGGTCAAGGGGGTAAAAATGGACCAACCTGCCGAGGGTAGATTCTTGGAGTAGTGACTTGCACCATCAGAAAAACTGATATAAGGTGTGGATGAGAGGTTCATATGAAAGGTGCCACAAGAAAATAAATGGGAGGATGATGAGAAATGCTGGAAACCTGAGCGCAAAGTAGAAATCGAACGCACTCTGCAAGAGGGAGTGATCTAGGTAAGATGTCTACTACTCACATGCCGACGGTGAGGTGGAGTGTGGGAGCTACCAGAGGTGAATCTTGTGCTGAGATCATGAAAGTCACCATAGGCATGGGTGGTGCTATCCCATTTATGGGCGGGAAAGATGAAGTCAGGGGTGGACATGGCTTCCATGATGTCATCATCGCAATAGAAAATGGAGTGACTGCAGGAAGGGAGACCACATGATGCGGCAAAGCTACCTGACTCATCATCATGAGAAGAAATTTTCACATGCGCATCGTCATGCGAGATGATGGAAGAACAAGCAGATAAGGGATCTACTGATGTTGAGCCCAGGGTGATCACTAAAGGGAGGTCAAGCGAAACAACAGGGGAAGATTCGGAGGGAGCTTCCACCCAGGGTCTCATGGATGATGAGAGGTAGAGGATGGTGGTCGTAGGCTCCTTCATCTCAACATCAGGAGGGGGAATGTTAATGGGAGCGGGTAAATCCTCAGTCTGGCCTATAGCATACTGCATAAGTACAGGAGAGGTAAATTGGTTTTATTCAATCTCATACTCCCGAACTACCTCTAACAAGGCGCGATAATGCCTAAGGCGAGGACAATGGTGAGAATAATGGCTATGAATAGTTTTAGGATTCTTGGTTGCAGTCGAGGAAGAAATAGAGGCTTCAGGGACCGTAGACTCAGGGAATGCAACTTTAACCATGGGCTTGATATAGGGCAGTTCACAACAGTTGTGGGTGGCATGGCCGATGACATCACACAAATCACAGGGCTTTGTGGGTGGGGGAGGTACAGGGTCTGTCAAGGCAGCCTTGTCCTTGGAGACCCTCTTGCAAACTTTTCCCTTCTTACCCAAAGCGGTCGCAACATGAGGTGGTTCCTGTTGAGGTGGTTGAGGCACTATTGTAGCAGGAGAAGTCATGGGGACCGGTTGAACTGGGGTCAAAGAAAGATAAGGTTTGGGTTGACCTGGCGAGGTAGTAGCTGGAGGATCAAGGTACTAGACAGGAATCCCAAGGGTTAAGTTAGGAAGAGAGAGGGTGGCCATGACAAGTGTCGTATAGACTCCTGGTGGGGGATCTAGGAATGGTATCTGATCGGAAGGGTAATGGCCAGCCGGGATGGCTCCTAAATAGTTAAGGCCTGGAGGAACCATTCTAGGAGGGTAAAGAGGTTCATGAGTACCAGTTGAAGGGCCAATAGGAGGAGGTCCAAAAGGCTAAATCAGAGGGCTAGGAGAAGGCTGCAGAGAGTGAGGAAGCTACTGACTAGCTGAGGCGGGCCGCTTGAGGGCAGCCCAAGATGATTGCATCATGCAAACATTCGAGGAGCTAGGATTAGAGACAGGAGGAGGAAGACTAGGGAATTTACCAAGCAGTGAGGAATATTTGTAGACTCGAGGTGAAACACTGGTCAAAGGATCAACAATTTTCTTGTTGGCTACCGAAGAGATATTGGACTCGGGGGAGGTCTGAAACTTCGGTTTGTAATATTTCAACTGGTCAATGGTGACTATCTTTCCATTATAAGGGAAGGACATATTGTGGTGGATCGCGGAAGGGACAGCAGACATCGGATAAGTGTAGCTACGACATAATAGAATGTTGTAATCTAAGGGGGCATCTATGACTTCTACGTCAACGCAAACAGTCTTTCCCACAAGAGTAATAGGACAATTGCGGAATAAGCCAATGGGCTGGGAGGTGTGGCCATCCCACACTCGGAGAGTGATCATGGAAGGAACCAACTCAGGTGATCTTATTTTCTTCCAAACCGAAACAGACATCACGCAGGTGGATGCCCCCTCATCAATAATGCACCGGGAAATGTTAGTGTTTCAGATCTTGACTAGGACTTGGAAGGCGAAGGAAGCTAGGAGAAAAGGATGTTCTAACCGGTCAACATCAAAGACAATCAATCGATCGTCAGAAGGATCTACAGTGCACATGGCAGATAGTAGAGCTTTTCTTTGTGAACGGCACGGCTGGAGGAGTTCCAGCATTGAAATGGAAGCCAGGGATTGTGCCAAATCATCTACTATGCTATATGAATGGGAAAATTTTTCGGAAGTAGCATTTCAGTGTAGTGGTCCCTTAGGGATCTTGGTATGAACCTACGCCTTAGGCTGAGGAATCTGTAAGGAACTATTAGGTGTCAACAGAGGCTCTGTAGAGACTGAAGGAGGCGGCTCGGGGACAGACGTAGCGGCAGGCTTGTTGTACTGATGAGACCAAGTCTGAAGATTGATGTCTATGGTTAAATTTTGATCAGATTTCATCATGAGAATCTGGTAATCGAAGGTACCAGATGGTAGAGGTTGAGTGGCCACCTGACCTTCAGGTCGTTGGGTAGCCACAAATCCTTGCTGAGTGAAAGGATCGGTAAGCATAGTCGGTTGACTAGGTGCAAAACTAGGATGAATGAAATGGACAGCTTTCTGTCCTCTCAATGTTGCTTGAAACTCCCACAGCTACCGCATCTGTGACAAAAGATGACAATCATGAGTGTAATGACCATAAACACCACAACAAGAATAAGTCTTGTTCATGCGAACAGGCCTGTCTTGCTTGGGCTGCGTGCCCTATTGCTGGTTAGTTGTGTTAGGAGCATTATTTTGAGGATTAGGTCCAGGATTACCAGGATCAAACTAATTTTGAGTGCCTTTCCTCTTCTTTTTGAAGGGAGGAGGATTATTCATGCCCTGTTGTACATACACCTACCCCTGAGAGGGTGGTGGTTGATGTTGTGGTGGTTGAGAAGGCAAGGGAGGAAGTAGTGCTAATGCTGGAGGAGCTGGAGCACAAGGATGTGGATACAGATAATAAGGAGGTTGGGTAACAGTGTGGTAAATAGGAGGTTGGGAAAAAAGAGGAGGCATGCTGTATCCTAGATACATGCTATCGGGAGGGGTAAAAGTGCAGGAGGTGCTTCCCACCCCCCACCTCCCCGAGGAAATCCATAGCCCATGGGAGGTTGAGCATATGGACTAGAGAGAGCTCCAACAATACCGTCGGCGGTGTGAGATGCCCCGGGTGCATTGGCACCACCGGGTCTGGGAAGATCAGGTAGAATGGTATAAACATAACCTGATTGAGCGTAGATCAGGTCATATTTTAATACAATTTGGAGAGCGACTTCTTCGGTTTGAGGAAAGTGTGAGCGACAACTTTTCCGATAGGTGGAAAAATAGATCTAAGGAACCAGTCCATGTAGACATGGTATTCAAAGGTAGGAGCTTGACATAGGCTCTTTCTTCTCTGCCATTCCTATACATGGTTAGATAGGCGGGTCACAGACGATTGACGGAAAGAAGCCAAGATTTTAGTATAAGTTTCATAACGAAGGGGGAGCTAGAAGTGAGACAGAAAATCCCAGGCAAGGGTCGCAAAGGTGGTATGAGAGGAAGTGGCCTGATCAACATACCACTTAGAAGCTTCGCCTGTAAGGATTCGTTGGAACAACCAAAGACGGACAGAGTCATCGGTAATGGAGTTAGATGAACACCACATGTGGAAAGATCGAACATGATTTGAAGGATCTTCTCCAGCAAGACCTTCAAACTTTGGGATGTCAGAAGGGAGCTTTGTCAGCATAATAGGCCAACTAGCATCATGGTGTATAGTTTCGTTTATCAATCGGTCAAAATCGGGGAGGCTGAGGCCTGCCATGAAGGGGAGCAAGGGCACAACCGGGATGGTGTCCATTGCAATCCCACTAGTGGTATTCCCAGCATGAGGGTCGGGGTAACCACCAGCATTAGGTCCTACACCAAACATGGTGGAGGTGTCAAGGGGAGAATTGAAAGCATAACGAGAAGGAGAACCCAAAGGACCAGAAGAAGATTTGGTGTTCGAACTCGGTGGAGAACTAACTCGAATCCTACGCGGAGGAGTAAGTCGTCCTACCAGAAACTGAGGATGAATGCGAAGAAGTCCCCAGGATAAATTCCTTGGTGGCACAATGATGACGACACGAACATAGCACAAAGGAAAAAGAGACCGACAATGGCAAGGAGGTGCAGGATCAACTGATTACAATGTTGAAACAAGGGCAGAGGGGTGCAAGATCAATTGATTCCAATGTTTTAGAGTCTTTGCTTGGTAGTGTTAACCAAGCCCTTTTTCACTTAGGGTGTGTGTGTGAAGTGTGTAAATTTTAATTTTTAAACCCAAGCATTTTTAGAGAAAAATAAAAATCGTGTTGTATATCTCTAAATAAACCTGCAATTGATAGTATATAAGTATGCAAAAAAAAAAAAAAACAGCTAATAATGCAATAATCTAAACCCAAGGAGGCGGGTCTCTCAACTACTAGTCTATAGGTGAGTAAAAATCTAATCAAAACACACTAAAAAACCCAATATATCTAAGGTCAGGAGGGACAGGGATCTAAAGGAAAAAATCTGTTGGAAAGTGGTGAAGAAAACAGCAACAAGTCAGAGGAAAAGTTGTAAAAAGAGGTGGCGAAAGGCTATCTCCTGGAGGGAACAGAGTGAACCCTAGAGGAAAACCAAAACAAAGCTAAATGAGGTCATTTCGATGGATAACAAGACGATATGAAGTGGATCCGAAGGTGAGGTATCAGATCTGAAAAATGGCTGAAGACTCTGAAATTTCAGATAACCTGCAACAGAAAAAACTCTTCCACAAAAAGTGGAGGGTACTGAAGCATTTTCTGACCTGTTTTCAGCAGAGGTCATAGTTTCTGGGTGTATTTATGCTTCCTGAAGCTCTGGGTCACAGTTTTTGGGCCAAAAAGTGTGACCTGCACTTCTGACACTCTCGGCAGCAGATTTCAGAAAAAAAAATTCCATCTCAGCTATGGTTGATGTCTGTCACTTGCGCAATTGTAATATTCCAAATCTATAATAGCTAGCAAGGCATGACTGGAAAACTCATTTTTCAGTAATGGCTACTACAAGAATTGAAACCAAGACCTGGATCCATTAGAACAATGTGTCTAAGTTTTGAATCCAAGAGGAGGCTCCAAAGAAATCCTTCTAAGTTAGTTAAACATATCTCCCACACTTAGATGTCTTCAAAAAGTTCCCGATGCCCTCTGCAACAATTTAAGAACAAGAGCTGAAATGAAAGCATTATTTTACAACCATGAACTCATGAAGATATAAATAGCCAATAATTTTTTTTATAGAATTAAAAAGAGTACAATGTCTTGAGGAAACATCCACTCAAGAAAGGCAATGCAAGCCTCAACAATACATGTACAAGAAAATGAAAGAACACTTCTTCATAAGTGAAACCCTTGGCTATGACAGCATAGTCTATTGTGGATTACTGCTGAAAAATGATGTTAATACATGAATATGACAAGATATGTCTCAAATACAATAGGGGAGAAAAGCTCTAACCCTTAGAAACAATAATACATCAATCCTCCAAAGGATTGGCTGAAACATACAAAATGGAAAAAATGTCGGAATTTTCGGGTAGTAGCTGCAACTCAAAACTAGAACTAAATAGAGAATGTTAAATATGATAAAAAATCTGAATTATACCTCCTCCAATGGATCTCCTAAGTGGAAGGCTGATCCTTACACTTAAGATCTCACCCTTCAATTAACACTGCAATCCCTCACTACAAGTGCACTCTTAAAATAATGCAGTGTAAGAGGGTAACTACGCTGTATGTGGAATAGAATGATTTGACCAAGTTCCAAGATCTGCAATAAGCTTTGATAGCTTCCAAACTGATCCTCCAAAGGTAAGGAAGACTCTCCCTCTGAAAAACAAGAAATGGAAGAGGTGTTGTGATCCCTCACTGCAACACCCTCCAACACAGAATTATGTTGTTGCAGCAATAACGCTATCCTGGATGAGGATGCCTGGCCTCAAGCCTAGATGTGAGGAAAATCAGTACAACTCCTTCAATAGGCTTCTCAAGAAAGGAGAAGGATCCCTAAGCAGGAAATCCTTGTGCTAAGCAGCACAGCAACTCAGCTGAACAGCTGGAGAATGCCAATAGTCTAAACAGACAAGAAATCAATAATCATATGCATGAGAAAAAATGGTTGCCTTGCCCTCCTTTTAAATACATGAGAGCTCCCACTCTATTTGGTTTTCCCCCTTCAAGGAATATTCCCTCCTCTTTCTCTGCGCTATCCCATAAGATGCTTTCCACCTCATACCTCTGCACTGTTTGACTTGGTCAAACTTGAACTAGCCTATTTGCAAATGTCCCCTTTCACACATGAGGGTGTGAAATATAGATCCAAGGCTGATCCCCTTTCATAATAGAGGGATTTTATCCATGTTTTTACTATGAATGGGCCTTCTCACCCAATTATTCAAATCCTAAGTGAAAATAGAAAAAGTTAATATTCCAATTTATTAAAGGAAAATTTTGGAATATTACAGTCCTCCCCTCCCCAATGTTGCTTGTCCTCAAGAAATTGCAATGATATAACTGAGGATTTTTCCCCCAGGGCATGGAGACTAAAAATTATTGGGAAAACATCTTCCCCAAGCAATCATCCAAACAAAATGAGCCACCTCCCAACAAGGCAACTCCTGAACATCTCCTTCCACCTCAAGCTCCGGAAATGAAGGTGGGCTGAAAATCTGAATATGGTAAGCACCATAGCTTACCCCATGTTTTCCTTCTCTCCACTCATGATAAGTGTAGAGTGTATGTTGATCCTGGGCTACAAAAGTATTGCCCTCAATGGAAAAGTGAAGAAAAATCCTCCAAAGAGTTCTCCTCCAACAATGAAGAACAAGTTGGCCCAAGATATTCCATCCATGATGAATAGGACATGATCATCATAGAACATCCTAATGAGACATTTTCTGCAAGTTTTACATGATTATGCATGATACAAACAATATCTCAATAGGATACAGCGTAGTCTCATCCACTACAACTCCAGAAAATAGTGTGGCAAGTAGTGTACAAAAATCATCTCATCTACTAATGAATAGTGAATGGCTGAATGTGTCATCAATACATGATCAAATACTTTCCCATGATTATACAATGGATTAATATAAATCTCATTGCCCACCTCTAAAGAGAACAAACATGTGGTTGTGGTGGCCATATCTCCTCCCATGCTCCCATTAGAACATGTAGTGTAGAAAATGTGGGAGTTTTCTCCCCTCAAGGACACATCCAACTCATGTGTCAATCTCCCAATCATGCTCTCAACAACAATATAACCAATACCAGCAAGTGAATACATGATAAGTACAAGAATGAAGGAAATATTGATGGCTTCATGTGGTGCTTGAAGATACCAACAGTCTCCTAGGTGTGTACAACGCAGTTTTACAAGTTACTGCTTTAGAAAAGTACAAGGAAAAATGTTTCTTTTTACATGGTTAATCATGCATGTCTTCATATGGTACATGTTTGAGTGAAAAAACTGAACATACATGTGATTATAGAACATTTTCCCAAGGCCACATAAAATATGGTTGCCTCCATCATATATATTGGCCCAACAATGATCAGGGGGCAATGTGACAAGCTTGCCCTCTTGTGAAGCAATGCACTGCATAGTAATGGTAAGAGTATGCAAATCAATGAATGTATAAACAAACTTCTTACCATATTCTAGAAGTAAGATGGTACATGGATCCATGAGTGAGTCTTCCATAGTGTTTTGGCATGCTATGAAGAAGAATGAACCATGTGTTGCAAGAAGATAATCCTCCTCGTGCTTGGAAACCCAAGTCAAGAAGAATATGCCACAGTGATAGATGCCTCTATCCACTACTCTATCATCATCACCTCCTCCTTGTTCACCAAGTGCATCCAATGTGAATTCATCCTGGGGAAACTCCATCCATAAGTCTCTACTCCAAAGTGACAGCGCTGTGAGCTCATGAAAATAAGCTCCTGTCAATACATAGCTATGTTCTTTGACATGCTCCTTGTCAAAGACTCCTCTAATAATGCTGCAATACATAAGAAGTTCCTCCCAAGGTGGAAGTACCTCTCCATCATATAAATCCAAAAATATAATGGCATCTCCTCCTCCTGCAACATCATGCAAAGTGTGAGAGAAAATCTGCTCTTGCTCTCCCAAGAACAAACAAAGCAACAAAATATTGTGTTGCCTCCCCATACTTCCATCATAAAACTCATGTGATGAAGACACAATTAATGATATGAGTATCACATCAACACCATGCATCCATACTTTATGTTTCCCAATGATGCAAGTATCTTGCCATCTCTCCTCCATCCTCCTACTCTTAGGAAGAGTGTATGCCAAGTGATGGCCAAACTCTTTCAAGAGTAACCAGCGCAACGAAGCCTCCCAGCTACTTTCTCATCAGCCAAATCCACTCAATCACTTATGGATGCTTTCTCCTTCTCTTCATCTTGGTACTCCTCCTATGGGGGCTACCATACTTCCAAATCAAATCTTTCTCCCAAATTAGATTCTTGTCTTTGCACTTCATGGGATTTTGAAATGCAATATTCTCAAGGATCAATGATACCCTATAAGGACCCAAATAGGTGGTAGGAAAAAACCTCCCATCATGATGTGCATGGCTCAAATAATTTCCAACACAAGCATGAGAGATGTTATCCATCTGAAGATGTCCTCCATCTTCTATCTTCTCCTGTGAGAAAGGAAGAAAATCTTTGCACTCCATGGTGTATTGAAGTGCACCTCTAATGAGATCTCTCCATGAGACCTCCCTCTCAAAAATAGTCCTCAAAAACCAATGAGGTCTTGGATTTGCTGAAAGTAGAAGTTCCTCTTTGAGCTGAAAGGAGCTCATTGAGAAAGTGTCATCTTGAAAGGAGAAAGGGTTTCTCACTCCAAGATGTCTGCTATCATCCTTCAAGTCTTCAAACCCCAACCTCAAGTGTGATGTACAATCCAACAATGGGTCATGAGGATGATGGTTTATTTCATCCGTGAATATTTCCATGTTTCACAGTGCAGTGCAACCAAGCTGCTCTATGGTAGCAGTGTGATTTGACCCTTGGTCATGTAAAAGTAAATCTCCACATTGATCAAAAGAATTTCCTGCAACAATAGAATGTGGAAATATTTTCATACCTTGATGATGTTTGGGAACTTATTGTAGGGTTGTAAGAGTTCATTCCTCCAAAGTGTTGGTTGCCCCAACTATTGATGCATGTGGCTTCTCCTCCATGAGTGTGACAGCGTTAGGACAAAGCTCTTCAAGTGGTGTGAGCTTTTCCTCCTTTGTTTCTTCTCCATCAAAGGTTTGGATCAACCTTTGAGTTAACCTTGCAAAAATTTTCACCCTTGCATTGCTCAAGTGGCTAAACCACCAAACATAAGATTCACCCTCCATGTGCAGCACTGAGATCTCAATAGCTTCTTGCTCTACTATAGGATGTAGCAGGAAAAAGGCTTCTAGCTTTCTCACCCAAGTTCTTGTTGTAGATGACCCATCAAAGGTGGACAACATAAATCTATTGCCTTTGATTTCCTTTCTGCTGCAGGGTCTCTTCTCTTCCTTCAACTGGATGAAATGAGGGAAACTTAGAGTCTCCCTGAAGGCTCTAGGTTGAGGTTTGTACTCAACAAGGTAATCACTTAGAATCTGAAAATCCAAGTGTCCTTCATGCTTGTCTTCTTCTTGATGAGAATAGGAAGTGCATGGTCCTTCCTCATATTTTTTCTCTTCCTCTTTGGAGAGGATATTCTTATTTATGAATACTAATGAGAGTAATCTCATCTTATTCATCATTCTGATCTTCTTGGGCTTATACTCATAGGCTGAGCCAAGAAATTTTCTTCGATACCACTGTAATATTTCAAATCTGGAACAGCTAGCAAGGCATGACTGGAAAATGCATTTTCCAGTAATGGCTGCTACAGAAATTGAAACCAAGACCTGGATCCCTTAGAGAAATGTGTCTAAGTGTTGAATCCAAGAGGAGGCTCTAAATAAATCCTTCTAAGTGGGTTAAACAGATCTCCCACACTTAGATGTCCTCAAAAAGTGCCTGATGAAGGGAGCTGCAACAATGTAAGCAAAAGAGCTGGAATGACAGTTGTATTTTACAACCATGAGTTCATGAAGATTTGAATAGCCAAAAAATTTTGTTATAGCAGTAAAAAGAGTACAATGTCTTGAGGAAACATCCACTCAAGAAAGGCAATGAAAGCCTCAACAATAGATGTACAAGAAAATTAAAGAACACGGCTTCATAAGTGAAACCCTTGGCTATGACAGAGCAGTCTATTATGGAGTATTGTTGCAAAATGATGTCAATATATGGATATGAAAAGATATGGCTCAAATAAAATAGGGGATAAAATCTCTAACCCTTAGAAACAATAATACATCAATCCTCCAAAGGATTGGCTAAAATATACAAAATGGCAAAAATGTCGGAGGTGTTGGGTAGCTCCTGCAACTCAAAACTGGAACTGAATAGAGAAGACTGAAGATGACAAAAAATTTGAAGTAGGCCTCCTCCAATGGATCTCCTAAGTGGAAGGTTGATCCTTACACTTAAGATCTCACCCTTCAATCAACACTGCAATCCCTCACTGCAAGTGCACTCTTAAAATAATGTAGTCTAAGAGGGTAACTGCATTATAGGTGGAATAGAATGATTTGGCCAAGTTCCAAGATATGAAATAAGCTCTAATAGCTTCCAAACTGATCCTCCAAAGGGAAGGAAGACTCTCCCTCTAAAAAATAAGCAATGGAAGAGGTGTTGTGATCCCTCACTGCAACACCCTCCAACACAGAATTATGTTGCTGCAGCAATAACGCTATCCTAGAGGAGGATGCTTGGCCTCAAGCCTAGATGTGAGGAAAATAAATACAAATCCTTCAAGAGGCTTCCCAAGAAAGGAGAAGGATCCATAAGCAAAAAATCCTTGTGCTAAGCAGCATAGCAACTCAGCTGAACAGCTGGAGAATGCCAATAGTCTAAACAGACAAGAAATTAATAATCATATGCATGAGAGCTCCCTCCTTTTAAACACATGAGAGCTCCCTCTCCATGGGTCCCATTCTATTAGGGTTTCCTCCTTCAAGATATATTCCCTCCACTTTCGCTGCGTTGTCCCATAAGATGCTTTCCACCTCATACCTCTACATTGTTTGACTTGGTCAAACTTGACCTAGCCTCTTTGCAAATGTCCCCTTTCACACATGAGGGTGTGAAATCTAGTTCCAAGGCTGATCCCCTTTCATACTAGAAGGATTTTATTCATGTTTTATTTGTGAATTGCCTTCTCACCCAATTATTCAACTCGTAAGTGAATATAGCAAAATTTGATATTCCAATTTATTGAAGGAAAAAATTGGTATATTACAGCAATAGGTCCAAAAGCACATGGAAGTTAGAATTTTTATAATTTTAGGGTTTTATAGGTTAAAAACAACATCAAGAAAAGAAAAAACAAGGGGGTTGAAGAGAAATCCTATTGTTTGAAGCAATTGGATATGCACAGATCAGAAAAACAACAACGGTCGTAATCGTAAACCCGTGTGGAGTTTCTAGTTGTTAGTATGAATCTTAATTCCAAGCATACAAAAAAATACCACTTTAGCTGTGCATAACCAACAGCCCTAACAGCAAATATGGCTACCAATATCCTTAGATCTGTAGTTAGGTGATCAAGATGAATTCTGCAAAAATCTAGATCTATGCATTAGAAGATACTAAATAGTAGAAAAAACAAGATTTACTCCATGAATCCAATAGACAAGACAAGAATATGTTGAATGAATTTTGTATTAATGGCACCTGGGAGGAAAACACGGGAGGGTTTTCCCAGTTCTCCTCAATGGGATGGGTGCTTGTAAGTCCTCAGCACTTCATATCTAAAATTCCTCTCTCTTGATGATGTAGAAAACCCAGACAAAAATGGTAGCAAAATATGACTATGATGGTGGATTAATAGTCAGACCAAAAGTATAGTTCCAAAGTGATCTTTAGGCAACAAAAGGTGGTAAATGAATGGGAAAACCCTTTTATTTATAACAAAATATTAAGTTAGTCTAGATATTGGTGCATAATTAAAATATTATTAACCAAATCAAGATCCAACTTTTATGGAATATTTTATTATATTTGTTGGAGGGAAAACAAATTTGACTTGGGTCAAATCCCTTTTATTTGTAAATAATAAATAAATAAATGATTTATTTATCATTTTAAGGATGTGTTTATCCAATAAATAATTATTTATTTAATTATTTAAGGGTGATTTAGTCATATTCAACAAAGAATATTATTTAAATAAGGTTTCAATAATTATTCTTAGGAGATAATAAGATAAATAATAATTTATCTAGTTAATTTCCCTGTTTTGGGTTAAATATAACTAGGAATATTAATTAAACTATTTTTTAACTAATTATTCCTTGAGGAAAATCAAACAAATGTAGATTTATTTAATATTTCCCCATGGGGTTTCCTGTTTAGACCATAAACAACTTAATTAAGGTGGTTTACTAAGTTATTTTTCATAGTGAATGGAATTTTACTTAGGGTAAAATTGGTCTTACGTGGTGTACTTGGGTCCATCTAATAACAATAGTTTAGATGAATGATGCAGGGGCATTAGACACTAGCCAGCAATGTAGGAATTTTTTTCCACATGTTGTGGCTAGGAGGGTTCAAAATCATTTGAATTTGTAATAGCAAGGTGTCAATACCTTACCTTCCTGTTGCATTTAGGTCAGTTAGAGTCAGTAGAAGTCGAATAGTTTTAGGTTCAGTCCATATGCCCCGTTCAGTTATTCAAATAATGTAATTAGAGTATAAACGGTCCTCACCGAGGAACCGAAGAGACACATAATAAGACATATAAATTGTATCCCCCAAATGTACTGAGCGAGGAGATTTCTACAGTAAAATTTGAGTGTTCAGCAACTTCTTCCTGTTGAATAAATTTCAGTGCTTGTTGATTAGCAATTTGTCTTTTAATTGATTTTGTGAGGGAATTTTTTTAATTGTGAGGTGTTTGAAACACCATTCTATGTATAAATTTTGAATAGAATTGCCGTGTAATCTCCGCATGTCTCTTTGTCCATTGTTGATCGTAGATTTCTCTTGAATTGTCGAAATAAGCTCTGTTGAAACAAATCCTCGAAAGAAGTCGTAGTTGAATGTATTCCACCTTTTAACAGACTTACATTGTGAGTTTCGTAAAGGTATCTGCCGAAGGATTTGTTGAAAATCCCCACTTGTAGAAGAGGTCTGTGTATGATTATGGTCGTTGAACTCTATTCCAAGGTAGTGAAAACCCCTGCTTATAGAGAAATAAGTTTGTTTTATTGTGAACTGAGAGTGTGGTCCAAGATTCAAACCTGAGTTAGTGAATCGGAGTGATTATAAAGGAAGGCGTTAACCCTGGTTCAACCTACAGTCAATCACTGTTAAAAAACCGGAGCAGTTTTTATCGCACCGCCTTTGAAAGGAAAGCTGTATTCCCCATTTGAACGCGATCAATGCCACAGGCTGACACGTGGCCTTAAGCGGTTTGGAGATACCACCTTCATCATGCGTTAACAGTCGATTGTGGACTCAGCAGGATATTGATGTACGCTGTCTGATCTGAGGCCAGCTCATCAAACGGTGATCGCTCTCAAAGTAGCACAGAGGATAAACTAAGATATGGTGTGTGTATTTAATTGAAATCTGTCGATTGTATGCATGGGCCCCGGAGCCAAAGGTTCGTTATAAGTATTTCAATTGAATTAAGTCGGGCTATTGATATAAATTTCCGAAGGGTGGCAACCTTAGTTATAAGGTTTGGCGATAGAATTAAATTTCGGGGATACATTTAAATTTTCCAAAGTTTGCTTAGTGTATTTATTTGTCAATTTCTTTGAAATTGATAAATAAAATTATAGAGGAGTTGAGGAAGACTATGTGGAATGAACTGAGTTAATTCGAGGGAAAATGCTAACATAGCTACAATAGAGACCAGCTCTCCTTGGGGGGGGGGGAGGGCGAATTCAATTTTGTTGCTGTCAATTATGGTATTAGAGTTGTTTTTGAGTTTTTTTTGCAGAGAATTAACATGGCAATCCGAGTTGGTATAGGTGCTGGTAGAAGGAGACCTGTTTCCAATGCAAAATTGTTGGAGACCTTGCAGAGGTTCGAAGCCAGAATGAATGCCATAGAGCGAAGACAGCCCAGAGATCCTGAAGACATCAGTGAACCTGAGATAGAAGAAGCTGGAGAAATTGCTGAGATTCCTCCTAACATAAGGCTCCTCAGAATTGTTCTGGGGTCTACAGTTAAGCCCAAGATTTAAGTGTCAATTTTTGCAGGGGGACTAAATCAAGAAGAGCTGGTGGACTGGATTAATGAAATGAGCAAGTGCTTTGACTATGAATAAATGAGTGAAGACAAGAAGGTCAAGCTTGTAGTAACAAAGCTGAAGGGACATGCTGCACTTTAGTGGGATGGAGTGCAAGCAGAAAGAAGAAGAGCTAGCAAACAGCCTATCAAAAGCTGGACTAGAATGATGGCTAAGTTAAAAGGTAAATTCTTGCCTAGTGATTATGAGCTAACATTGTTTAGGCAAATGCAGAACCTGAGAGAGAGGTTGCTGACAATAAAGGAATACACAGAAGAATTCTATAGAGTAAGCATAAGAGTTGGGAAATTTCAAGACACACTAGATAAGACTGCCAAATATGTGAATGGTCTCAAGCTGGAGATCCAAGATGAAATTGGTCTTCTGTCTCCTAAGACAGTTGAAGAGGCCTATCAGATGGCCTTGAAAGTAGAGGAGAAACTTCTGAGGAAGCAGTCTGCCAAAGGGAGAGGTACTTTCTGTGGAAGGGGAAGTCAGGATGGTAGAGGAAAGCCTACTACACCCAGAGATGGAGCTAATAGTAGCTCACCTCATAATGACCCTACAAAGGGCGATGCAAGAGGCAGAAGGGTTTCTTATAGAGGAAGAGGAGGCAGAGGCAGAGGTAGAGAATTAAGGTGCTATAGATATCAGCAAGTGGGACATAAGCACTATGAGTGCCTAGATAATGTGGGTGTTGGTCCAAGGAATGTTGTTGTTGCCCAGGCTAGAGAAGAGGTAGCAATTGAAGAAGAAGAAATTCTATCAGAGAGGGGAGAGTCCTTGGTGGTTAATAAGGTCCTTTTGAAACAAGCCAAAGAGGTCACTGAGCCTGCACAAAGGAAGACTTTGTTTAGGAGCATATGCAAAGTCCAGGGGAAATGCTGCCAGCTAGTCAATTATAGTGGCAGCACAGACAATCTGGTTTCCGCTGAGGTGATAGAAAAGTTGAATTTGAAGACAAGGGAGCATCCAAATCCCCACAGGGTGTCCTGGCTGCATAAAGGGCACCAACTGATTGTAAAAGAACAGTGTGAGATAGAACTGCAAATGGGCAACTACAAAGACAAAATCTTGTGTGATGTGATGCCCATGGATGTGTGTCACATACTGCTGGGTAGACCTTGGTAGTTTGACAGAGTAGTAGTGCATGATGGAAAGAAGAACACTTACAAGTTCTTCAAGGATGGGGTACATCATACATTGATACCCATGGAAGAAGGAGAGCCATCAAGCAGAGTGGTTGATCCAAAGACCTTGTTGCTGAGAGGGAAGGAATATCTACAACAGATTGAAGAAGAAGAGGTAAGCTTTGCTTTATTTTGTAAGCCTAAGGTAGTTCTTACTTCTACAAATATTTCTGATTTGCCAATAGAAATCCAAGAGATGTTAGACAGTTATTGTGACATTGTTGTGGATGATTTACCTGATGAGCTGCCACCTATGAGGAAGATCAGCCATCAGATAGATTTTATCCCTGGTTCAAATCTACCAAATAAGGTATCCTAGAGAATGACTCCCACAGAAAATGAGGAAATTAGGAAACAAGTACAGGAATTGGTGGACAAGGGACTGATCAGAGAAAGTTTGAGTCCATGTGCAGTACCAGCAGTATTGAGTCTGAAGAAAGATGGAGGCTAGAGGATGTGTACTGATTCCAGAGTAATCAATAAGATAACAATCAGGTATAGATTTCCCTTGCCCAGAGTTGAGGATTTAATGGATTGTTTGAGTGGTGCTAAATATTTTTCAAAGATAGATTTTAAAAGTGGATATCATTGTATTAGAATAAAAGAGGGTGATAAGTGGAAAACTGCCTTTAAAACAAATGAAGGACTGTATGAATGGATGGTCATGCCTTTTGGGTTGTCAAATGCACCTAGCACTTTCATGAGACTTATGAATGAAGTGTTGAAAGAATTCATTGGTAAATTTGTGATAGTGTATCTAGATGATATATTAGTTTTCAGCAAAACCAAAGAAGAACATCTAAGGAATATTAATTATGTCTTGAAGAAGCTGCACCAAGAGAAACTGATGATAAACTTAAAGAAATTCTCATTCATGAAGGAAGAGTTGGTGTTTTTGGGCTTTGTTGTCTCTGCAGAAGGATTGAAGATGGACCCAGAAAAGGTTAAGGCAATTGTGGAGTGGCCTTCACCCAGAAATGTTTTTGAGGTAAGAAGTTTCCATGGACTTGCCAATTTTTACAGGAAATTTATAAGAAACTTCAGTAAGATTAATGCACCCATCATTGAGACAATAAAAAAGAGAAAACAACCATTTAAATGGACTGCTGAAGCAGAGAGAAACTTTAAACTTTTGAAGCAAAAGATAACTGAAAATCCTGTTTTGATTTTGCCTGATTTTGCTAAACCATTTCAAGTGAAGTGTGATGCCAGTGGAGAAGCCATTGGAGCTGTACTGAGTCAAGATGATAGGCCTGTAGCTTATTTCAGTGAAAATCTGAATGACACCAAAAGGAAGTATTCCTCTTATGAGAAGGAATTCTATGTAGTTGTTCAGGCATTGAAAAAGTGGAGGCATTACTTAATATCCAAATAATTTGTATTATACTCTGACAATCATTCTTTGTATTACATTGTATAGCAGCCCAAGTTAAATCATAAGCATTCCAAATGGGTTGAGTATCTCCAAATTTTTAACTTTGTTTTGAAACATATAAGTGGCCAAGCAAATAAAGTAGTTGATGCTTTAAGTAGGAGGCACATGCTTGTTCAAGAGACCAATTTTGAAGTTGTAGGATTTGATTTTCTCAAAGAACTGTATAAAATAGATACAAATTTTAAGGAAGCATTTGAGGCGTGTTGTAACCCTGTTCTAACAGATAGAAGCCAGTGGCTAGATTATTTCTTGCAGGAGGACTTACTATTCAGAAGAAACCAACTGTGTACGAAAATGTTCCATGAGAGAAAATTTAATCAAGGAGAAGAATAGTGGTGGACTTGCTGGACACTTTGGTACTGATAAAACTTATGAGCAGCTGAGTCACTTCTATTATTGGCCCAAGATGAGAGCATAAGTAGAAAATTTTGTGAAAAATTGAAAAATCTGTCAATATGCCAAAGGAAGGAGCCATAATGCAGGATTGTACACTCCCTTGCCTATTCTAGAAAGGCCTTGGGACATGGTGAGTATGGATTTTGTTCTAGGATTTCCCAAGACTTAGAGAGGGAATGATGCAATCTTTTTTGTAGTGGACATATTTTCCAAAATGGCACATTTTATCCCATGTTATAAAACTAGTGATGCCACCCATGTTGCTAACTTGTTTTTCAAAGAAGTTGTTAGGTTACATGGGTTGCCCAAGAGTATTGTTTCAGACAGAGACACCAGATTTGTGGGCTATTTTTGGAGGAAATTGTGGAAGAAACTTGGTACCAAACTGATTTTCAGCTTAGCTTATCATCCTCAGACTGATGGATAAACTGAGGTAGTGATTAGGAGTCTAGGAAATTTGTTGAGAAGTCTTGCAAGAGAGCATCCCAAGTAGTGGGATCATGTTTTGCCTTAGGCATAATATGCATATAATGACTCACCAAACAGAAGCACAGGACAGATTCCATTCCATATTTTTTATGGAATGCATGCCAGAGGAATATCAGAGTTAACAAATCTGGGAAAGGCGGAGCTGAGAAGTGATGATGGTGAGGAATTTGCTTCAGAAATCCAAGCCATACATGAACAAGTGAAACAGCAGCTACAAGGCAGCAGCATCAAATACAAAGTCAAAGAAAATTTGAGCAGAAGAGAAGTCCATTTTGAAGTAGGAGATCTGGATTTGGCGGACTTGAGAAAGGAGAGATTCCCAAAGAAGCAATATAACAAACTAAAGTTCAAAAAGATTGGGCCATCCAAGATACTTAGAAAGTTTTCTGCTAATGCTTATGAGATTTAATTGCCTCCTAATGTTGGAATATCTCCCATTTTTAATGTTGCAGATTTGTACAAGTATGAAGATGATGGTGCAAAAGAGGGACCAGCAAACAAGGAATAGATTGAGTGGTAAAAGTAGCTACCTCCAGCACAACCACTGCACCCAGAGAAGATATTGGACAAAAGAGTTTTCAGGAAGACCAGAGGACAAGAGTACTTTCAGTACTTAATCAAATGGAAGGACCAGCCAGAGGAAGATGCCACTTGGATGACTGAAGGAATGTTGCAAAAGATAGGCAGATCAGTGGAGGAGCTCATGGGCAGGAGTCCATGGAGAAAATTTCCCTCAGGAGTCTGATGCAAGGGCATTAGACACTAGCCAGCAATGTAGGAAGTTCTTTCCACATGTTGTGGCTAGGAGGGTTCAAAATCATTTGAATTTGTAAGAGAAAGGTGTCAATACCTTAGCTACCTATTGCATTTAGGTCAGTTAGAGCTAGTAGAAGTCGAATAGTTTTAGGTTCAGTTCATCTGTCCTGTTCAGTTATTCGAAAAATGTAATTATAGTATAAACAGTCCTCACCAAGGAACCAAAGAGACACATAATAATACATATAAATTGTATCCCCTGGATGTACTGAGAGAGGAGATTTCTGCATTAAAATATGAGTGTTAAGCAACTGCTTCCTATTGAATAAATTTCAGTGCTTGTTGATTATCAATTTGTCTTTGAATTTATTTTGTGAGGGAATTTGTTTAATTGCGAGGTGGTTGAAACACCATTTTGTGTATAACTGTTGAATAGAATTTCCGTGTAATCTCTGCATGTCTCTCTTTCCATTTTGATCGTAGATTTCTCTTGAATTTTCGGAATAAGATCTGTTGAAATAAATCCTCGGAAGAAGTCGTAGTTGAATGTGTTCCACCTTGTAATAGACTTACATTGTGAGTTTCATAAAGGTATATGCCGAAGGCTTTTTTGAAAATCCCCACTCATAGAAGAGGTTTGTGTATGATTGTGGTCGTTGAACTCTGTTCCAAGGTAGTGAAAACCCCCACTTATATAGAAATAAGTTTGTTTTATTGTGAACTGAGAGTGTGGTCCAAGATTCGAACCTGAGTTAGTGAACCAGAGTGATTAGAAAGGAATGCTTTAACCCTGGTTCAACCTACAGTCAATCACTGTTCAAAAACCGTAGTAGTTTTGATCACACCGCCTTTGAAAGGAAAGTTGTATTCCCTGTTTGAACGCGATCAATGCCATAGGTTGTCGCGTGGCCTTAAGCGGTTTGGAGATACCGCCCTCATCGCACATTAACGATCAACTGTGGACTCAGCGCGATATTGACGTACGTCGTCCGATCTGAGGCCGGCTCATCGAACGGTGATCGCTCTCAAAGTAGCACGGAGGATAACCTAAGGTATGGCATGTGTATTTAATTGAAATCCACCGATTTTATGTTTGGGCCTGGAGCCAAAGGTTTGTTATAAGTAGTTAAATTGAATTAATTCGGGCTATTGATATAAAGTTCTGAAGGGTGGCAACCTTAGTTATAAGGTTCGGCGATAGAATTAAACTTTGGGGATACATTTAAATTTTCCCAAGTTTGCTTAACGTATTTATTTTTCAATTTCTCTGAAATTGATAAATTAAATTATAGAGGAGTTGAGGAAGACTACGTGGAATGAATTGAGTTAATTCGAGGGAAAATGTTGATAGAGCTACAATAGAGACCAGCTCTCCTTGGGGGGGGGGGCGAATTCAATTTTGTTGCTATCAATGACCAAAAAATGGTGTAACACCAACCATTTGGGTAAGGCATGGCACTCTTATATAAAATATATTGAGAGTTTATGGATCCAAAAATGAGGGGTAAATTCGTTATCTCAAATAGCAAAATCCCTGGAAATAATATCAAAGGTTCAAAATTGGACAATTCGATAATATCCTCAATCAACAAGTGCCAGACTTCCATTCTCAAGAGTTCTAGAGGTTGAAGCTTCTGCTCCATTTTTTGAGAACCTACCTGAAGAGGACTAGTATGGATTTACTGTTGAATTCCCACACTACCAACGCTTTTCACAGGTTAGAGACAAGGTTACTATCACAATTTTTTTTTAGGGGAGAACCGTGTTGGGCTTGGAAATTAGGGTTTTTTACAAACTTTTGCATAGATGCTTCAAGGCATTTCTCTTTTAAGTCTTCAGGAATATTTTAAGCACATTATCCAAGATGAATAATTTTTCACATATTTTTCTGGTTTGCGACGTTTGTGGCATCAAAGACACAAATACGACACTTAGGATAAGGACTGAGGAATGCAAAAAAATATTGTGTAACAGATACCCCCTAAAGCATGAAATCAAAATCAAAAGTGATGGTTGAATCACTTTATGAGCTAAAGTAAGGACTTTGGAAAACCACTATTAGGAGATCTTCCAATAAAACACAATACAATATATGACATATCTAATATAAACATGCCTAATAACATCTCTAAATAGGTATCAAATAACACATGAATCCAAGAAATGAATTTAACCATCTGTCTGAAAGGGGATCATGGAAATGGATCCACGGTAAATGGTCTCAACCATCCGTATAGAAAGGAGCATGTATACAATCATGAATACTCAATAACTCCATGCAGCCTAGATAATAACAGATGTGATCCAGGGTCTTTTTCTCTATCTCAATACACCCATTATATGAATCTAACCATGTGAATAGATGTGTTGATGTCGAACATGATAGAAACCACCTGATTAATGATCGATGAGGTAAATCGTTAACAACTACAAGAGGAACCACCAATAATGATGATGGACCTCAAGGTACAACAACACAATATACAAATTTGAATTAATGATATGAAGTTGAACACTTGTAGAATCATTATATCAAAGGCCAATAATGTGAACCTTTCGTCGAATGCGAAGAAATTTCCATTGAGGCATGCAAGCTCCAAGGTACTAAGAATGAAATTATAGACCACTTTCCAGGATAATGAGCTAAAGTCGACAAGAAATGATCCATCGAAGGAGGGCCATAATGATTCCCACATCATCGACATGAAACAAATGATTTCTCAAGATGGTAAGAATGATTTAGTATTGTTACAGAGAGGTTCAAATAAGTTTACTATGTTTGAATTTTATAGATAGGACTTCTCTCGAACATATCGGTGACACGACTCCGGATTTTGGCATCATTTGACTCAAAATGGGATCAAAGGTCATGATGATAGTAGATGATGATTTAATGAGAGAAAAATGGATTTCCCAGACCCAAGAAGGAAAATGACAAATGAAGGATATCCCCAACCCTATACAAAACGTAGATGAGTGTCATGTTCAAGAGCAACATGCTACCTTTGGTACAGAATACAAAACATGCCTTACTTCCACTCCCCCCTGATATTTCTAAAAAGTACCTATTTATTTTTTATAGAAAGCTTGAAAAGGATACCATATTCTTAGTGTATAAGTTCACCCTCCAGATGAATCCATCCTAGTAATTTTAACGAGCCCTAGGAAGGAGGAACTTGGTCTCATCATGGTGACAATTACTTCGTCATTTAAGTTTTACGAGTCCAATGGAGGGGTAAATCAGTATCTTTTTAATGTTTAGGGAGTTTGAAAAGGTAGCAGAAAATAAACTCCAAAATTCACTTTTCGTAGATAGTCCCTCAAATCTGAAAAGGTAGAAAACAATATCCAAGAGAACCTCCTAATCATGTTTGACCAAGGTTTTCTTTTTTCGTAATTAGTCGACCTCAGCCCGAAAAAGGGGTAAACGTATATTGACATGATTTAAATTCATTTATTTTAATGAACTTGAAAGGACAAGTGCTCGACAATATTTTCATGTTTCGAGAGTCAGAAAAGAGCCTAAAGTTGACTCTAGGGGGGTTCATTTTTTGTTTGTTTTCACGAGTCTGAAAAACTGATAAAAGGTAAATCGTTGTTCACCATTAACCAAATTTGATTCATAATGACCTACTTCTGCACATGAAGTAAAACATCACATTCATCGAGAAAAACATATAATTATGGGTAAAATTACTTCATAAAATGATAAAAATCATTTATTAATAAAAAAATATTCGGAAATAGAATTTTAATAGCTAAAAGTAAAAAATAAAAATTACTTTTACTATTTGAACTTTGACAGAGCACTTTTCCCTCCATTTTCTTTTGAACTTCAGGCACACCATTCGACTAATCCAAACCACCATTTTTTGATATGTCTGTTGTAGGTAATATCTCTTCCCTTCACCTACATTTTCCTTCTATTTTCAAGTAATTTTATCCATTTTTGCTGGTCGAGGAGCCCTTGAAAAACTAGCGCACGCGGGAGACCAGTGTGGGTTTCACCCATTGGGTCTGCACTGATCTCCCTGATCCTTAAAGTATCAACGTGCTTCCAATGCGTGAAAATTTCTAGATAAACATGCTAGAACTGAGAGAAAATTTGTTTTGATAAATGCTCAATTTTCACCCAATATTTTGCCAAATTTTCTCCATGAAATATGTTTGATCCTTGTTAATTGATGTTTTACAGGAGATTGATGGAAATAGAGTGGAAATAATGGGATCATGAAGTTGAGGATCGATAAGCAGCTCAGGATCCAAATTGTATAAGAGCACTATGTAAATTTAGTTTTCTCAAACTCTTCTGAACATCCGGGATGCGATCCCAAGTGGATCTACTACAATTTTTGGTTAGATGGTGGAACATAGACCACCAAGTATTCGTGATCGATTATCAGGACCTAGAAATCGATGTATATAACATCTGTTTAATCACCAGTTTGTCCAGGAGGGGGTTTTCGGTCCAACTATCAAGATCTAGACCAGGTGGTGATAGCAGAAACGGACTTATTTCCAGACATTGCGGTGATGGGAATAAAAATACCAAGGGTAGAAAAATTGACATCAAAACCGTTAATGATCTAGCTATTAGGAAATTCCTTTACACTATTTCTAAAGTGACAGGATTGTAAGCCCTTCATGAGGCAAGAAAATCTCATTTCTAGTATGTAATGGATTGTATGAATCCAACAATTTTTAACTAGTATGAGGGATTTCTCATTAACATGAAGGATCAAATCACCAATTGTAAAATGGTGATGTTGCAACAATTTGGATATGGCTCAATCCTGATGACTCTCTTTCTTAGAGAGGGTGCCATTGTTTTATTTCCATCATATAGAGGTGGGACCTCCTATGCTAAGGGATCCACAACTTCAAATATGGAACGCGTCGATGCCTCACCATGGTGGTTTCCAGCAATTTTAATTTTTCTATGCTCTCTTCGGATGGGTCCTCTAGCGGTTGATCATGATTGACAATTGTCAATACGCAATGACTGATTTCAAGGGAGACCCTAATCTTCCTCTACCACTAGGAGGACAGTGGGATGACCTCGATAAGAATTTTTTTTTTTTAATTTCAATATTTTGATTTTTTTTATGTGTACCAAGGGTTTAAATTATGATTATTTTTGCAAATGTTGGAGAAGTGAGGCCTCCAAGGCTATCTCAGGTAGAACAGTGGGTTGTTCGTCAGATCAAGTCATTTTTTTATGATGAGGGTGCTAACCCCATAGTTGAGGTGTAGAGTAACCTCTCAGCTCTTAGCAGAGGCATACCGGATTATGCTTTTGTCAATGATATCTCGTTGCAATGTCAGAGACACACTATGGGGGTTCTAGCTAGACTACGTCAACTATTAGTTCAAGTGGCTAGAGTTGTTAAATACTACCATCAACATCATGCCAAAGGATATATATGCCTCTTTAGTTCTTTTTACTGTACTTATGTAGGCTCGAGAAGCCATGTGTCTTGGAACACATATTTTTACACTTTCACTAGAAAATTTGGCGGAAATTCCGACAGCCAATTCGTCGCTATTCCGACACATAGTCGTCGCAAGAGCGACAGCTCGAGGGCGGGAAAAACGTGGTTTACCATACCGTCACAGTTCCGACGCACTTAAAAAGTGTTGCACTATCAACACTATTTCCGTCGCTTCTAAACAAGCGCCACTCTTCCAATGTTTCCCAATCCGTCGCACTTCCGACGTTTGTAAACTGTCGCACTTCCGACGAAATGTGGTTCAACGTTTTGAACGTCGCTCTTCCGACGTTTGTAAACTGTCACAATTACGACGAAATGTGGTCCGACGTTTTGAACGTCGCTCTTCTGAAGTTTGTAAACTGTCGCAATTCCGATGCAATGTGGTCCAACGTTTTGGACGTCGCTCTTTCGACGGTTGTAAACTGTCGCAATTCCGACGAAATATGGTCCGAAGTTTTGAACGTTGCTCGTTCGACATTTTTATACTGTCGCTCTTCCGATGTTTTTAAGCTGTCACAATTTCGACGCTTACAAGGCGTCGGTATAGCGACGGCGGGTTCAATTTTTTAAAAAAAATGAAACTTTAAAAGAGGAAAAACGTTGTTTTGAATATATTATATGAAGTAAAATAGTCCATGAAGTCATTAAATTTTCACATCTGAAGATTGAAACCCAAATATCCATCCAGAAAAGTGGAAGTCCCACCCCAGACAATGATAGAAAAATACCCCATGTCACATACAGGGACATGATATAAAACCCAGTAACGGTCCACATGGAGATTATCTACAAATCCGAGAAAGCATCCAAATATGCCCGAGGCATCTATAAGAAAGTGAAATAGCAGTATGTAGAATAGTAAAGCAACAGATAGAGTACCGACGTCCATTGTTCCAAATACAAATTAAAGTACCCAAAATCCTTGAACAGAGAAAAACGCTAATCATGTGAGGAGTGTGATATGTCCAAATATAAAAAGACCATCAGACCATATCAATAAACCAGCAACATAGACCAGCATCGCTAGTTTTGAAGGCAGAGTGATAAACATTAATCATTTTTTTTTCACAAGAGAAAAAATGTTGTTTTGAATATATTATATGAAGTAAAACAGTTCATGAAGTCATTACATTTTCACATCTGAATATTGGAACCCAAATATCCATCCAGAAATGTGGAAGTCCCACCCCAGACAGTGATAGAAAAATACCCCATGTCACATATAGGGACTTGATATAAAACCCAGTAACGGTCCACATGGAGATTATCGAAAAATCTGAGAAAGCATCCAAATATGCCCGAGGCATCTATAAGAAAGTGAAATAGCAATATGTAGAATAGTAAAGCAACAGATAGAGTACCGACGTCCATTGTTCCAAATACAAATTAAAGTACCCAAAATCCTTGAACGGAGAAAAACGCTAATCATGTGAGGAGTGTGATATGTCCAAAATATAAAAAGACCATCAGACCATATCAATAAACCAGCAACATAGACCAGCATCGCTAGTTTTGAAGGCAGAGTGATAAACATTAATTATTTTTTTTCACAAGAGAAAAAATGTTGTTTTGAATATATTATATGAAGTAAAACAGTCCATGAAGTCATTACATTTTCACATCTGAAGATTGGAACCCAAATATCCATCCAGAAAAGTGGAAGTCCCACCCCAGACAGTGATAGAAAAATACCCCATGTCACATAAAGGGACTTGATATAAAACCCAGTAACGGTCCACATGGAGATTATCGACAATCTGAGAAAGCATCCAAATATGCCCGAGGCATCTATAAGAAAGTAAAATAGCAGTATGTAGAATAGTAAAGCAACAGATAGAGTACCGACGTCCATTGTTCCAAATACAAATTAAAGTACCCAAAATCCTTGAACAGAGAAAAACGCTAATCATGTGAGGAGTGTGATATGTCCAAAATATAAAAAGACCATCAAACCATATCAATAAACCGGCATCGCTAGTTTTGAAGGCAGAGTGATAAACATTAATCATTTTTTTTTCACAAGAGAAAAAACGCTGTTTTGAATATATTATATGAAGTAAAACAGTCCATGAAGTCATTACATTTTCACATCTGAAGATTGGAACCCAAATATCCATCCAGAAAAGTGGAAGTCCCACCCCAGACAATGATAGAAAAATACCCCATGTCACATACGGGGACATGATATAAAACCCAGTAACGGTCCACATGGAGATTATCGACAATCTGAGAAAGCATCCAAATATGCCCGAGGCATCTATAAGAAAGTGAAATAGCATTATGTAGAATAGTAAAACAACAGATAGAGTACCGACGTCCATTGTTCCAAATACAAATTAAAGTACCCAAAATCCTTGAACAGAGAAAAACGCTAATCATGTGAGGAGTGTGATAACCATCTACAGAAACCCAGGCTCGCTTGTAAGATCAGGCTCGCTTGATTCCAAAATCGGTAACCATCTGTTGCATCCGAGATGTAAGGTTCATGCTCGCTTGTTTCCATTAGTATCCCACTACAGCATCCACCCTGTTCATAGCAAAAAGGTTCATGTACTAGATATACAGAGAAAGAGTATAATACGTAGACCATATAAACATGGCTTTGTATTTCAAAAAACAGGTTTAAAATAGAAACAGGGCAACATTTTTTTTTCTAAGTAAAGTTAATCCATTAACAGTGGGAATAAAATTACACCGAAGTCAAAATCATTGCCTAGACTCATGGAAAATTTTTCATCAAAAAATTAAAAAATTAAGAAGACTGCCCTCATACGGGGAAACCAGTCTTGAACGTTTAATTTACAGAATTCAAAAATATTACAAAGGTCCAGCACAGTAAAATAATCTAAAAGTAGCCCAATTAAGTGGGCTGCGAAGCAAGAAAAACAAATTAACCAAACTACTCCTCCGACTCCTCGATGATTCGGCACCATCCTTCGGAAGGTCCAGGATCGCTAGGTGCTACCTCCACATTCATGCCACGGCTCCCCTCCTGAAGGCCCGAATTTTGGCCAGCTTTTTCCGAGCTCAGACCCACCGGACGGGTGCATTGTTCCTTTGTTTTGGCCTCCTCGCGGAAAACCACAGTGACTGAAGCTGCAATTCGTGGATGGTCGAGAGAGAAATTAAAGGAAAATTGCACAGTGCACGTTGTGGGAGAAGGTGAACTAGCGGTGAGGAAACGAGGAGTAGGGGAATCCATACGGTGGACAGATCCTACAACCCGACCCCGCCCAATCCTAGTATTTGGATAGCGACCTACGTAATAATCACTGGACTGGCCGGAAGATAACTCGGTTGAGGGGATGGAGGGAGCGCGCAGGAGTTGACCTCTAGTGCTCCCCCTGTGGCAACGCATCCTTTAACTCACGCGAGGCATGGGTGCAGTCTCATTAGTAGTGGACACAAGAGGAGACGGAGAAGCAGAATTCTAAGAAACAGAGGAAGACAGACAAGGACCAGACTGAGAGAAATGCAGATATGCAGCAAGGTCTACGCAGCAGTTCAGCTGGCCACTTCTCCTTCTCGTCACAGTGAGCAGGCAGTGTAACCCAGCAACCGACTCATCCGAAAAACCATAGAGAAATGCCATTTTATCGACCCGACTGCAATGCAATCGAAGGATGCCCATCATAATTAATCTCTGATCATTAATGAGATCTGAAGGCTGGATCATATTGGAGCATGCGAAATTGCTAACAGGAGTGGAGGTCTGATCTTGAACAGTGTTAAAACTTAATGCGATTAGATGTGAAAACCTTGGAACTTAATTGAACAGCATTAAAACTTAATGCGTTTGATATTAAATCGCCACATCCATGTCCCATCGCCTTAAACGCCATCGAATGCACCCGCAGCCGGGAGCAGGGCAAGTTCTGATTGAGGACACGTGGCAAAAATTGATTGGAGCGGATCTTTGTTTGGGCCGCTCGCGCAGTGGAAATCCGGACCCGAAAAATATTAGGGCGAATTTGATAATAAATTCGCGTCACAACTCTCCCTCCGTATGCCAGCCCAACTTCGGACCCGAAAAATATTAGGGCGGAATTCATTTGGTTTTCGCGTCACAAAATTGGCCGACGTCAGCAGGCTATTTTGGAACGCGAATTTGGTTTGAATTATGGTTTATCGTCGTTTGAAGTCCGGCGGGCTTGACTTAAGAACAATTTTGTTTGATCCCATCTTATAAAATTTGTGTTGGTTTTCTTTGATAATACACATATTTATAATAAATCATCGGAATACCACACTAGTAAACATGTGGAAAAGTTATATAAATTATTGAGAACAATAATTTTTATGTAAAAATATCCAAATGTGCTTTTGGGAAATAAAAATTCGAGTATTTGGTTCATATTGTTTTAAAGGAAGGAGTGAAGTTGGAGCCTCAAAAGATGCAAGCTATTACAAAATGACCTATTCCTAAGAAAATCAAGGTTCTTAGAATATTTTTTAGACTTACATGATCAGTATGATGATAATTATGATAATTTCACAAAACAATCACTAGCTATTTTGAGGGATGAAATATTAGAACTTCAGCTTGATGAGGATTTTTTAAGAGCTTTATTTCTTCTTTTGAAATCAAGAAAATATTCTCCCAAACTGAAAATATGTGTTCTTGAGATAATTTCTGAAAATTATGAAAATGAAATTAAACTTTTGCATTCTCAAATTCAGTCATACAATTTTCGAAATCCTAAAGAATTCTTTGAAAATCTTCCTTCTCCTAAGCAAGAGGAAATTGTACTATCTTATGACTTGCATATTGAGGATGATTATTCTTTCAAACAAAAGACAGAAGAAATAGTTTCAAGGCTTAATATTTAGAATACAACTGAGCAACCAGTCATTGAAGGCCTGGAAGTAAATAACATACATTATACTTTTAATGATCCCATATCAGATTATATGGAGAATATTTTTAGCCCAAATCTGCAAACATGTTTTCTCTATAAGGATAAAATACATCAAAAGTAGCTTTTACACATCATATCATTTATTATAAAGGCACATGATCATAATATACTTCCAATTTTGATCACAAGCAATCAAGTTATCCATTTATTGTTACAGCTACTTGATTGGCTTCATTGGCATTTTTGTATTACCTTATTCAATAAGATTTTTAGTAGATTGAGAAGGTAGATGAGTGCCAATAAGCTCAGAATTTTGAGCATTTTTTTTTTAGTTTTCAATTTTCAGCTAGTTTTTCATTAAGTTGGTTTGAAAACTTTTGTGCGTTGTTTTAGTCTCAGATCATATTTCAGTTTGCAGAAGACAAAATATATTTACAGGTTCACCACGGTCAATGGATGAAGACAACTGACCTGTTGTTCTTGATTTTTCACCAGGAAAAGCCATCCCCAAGTGGAGCCAGTGTTAGAATCCTATACCAATAGGTGTCATATTTCATGATTGACTTGATGGGCTATGTAATATGTTCATACCTTTTCTTGTTGCAAAGGTTTTCCATATTATCAAAAAATAAAAAAAAAATAAAAAATGTAAAGAGGGTATACCCTAAAAGAAAAATCAAAGGGTAAAAAGAATAAAAATGGCAAAAAAAGTAAAAGAAAATGAACGCTACCAAAAGAAAGGCCAAGGAAAGTGTGCAAGTCTAAATGCCACTACTTTTTTCTCTTATGTAATAAATAAAATTGTGTGCAACTTGTATCCTATGCCACAATGTATGAATATTCAAACAGTTTACGCTTGGCTATTTCATCTTTCAATTTCATGTTTTAGAGATAGAGAATAAAATCTGACCAAACTGTTTAATCTTGGCAGATAAGTAGATAGGTAGAGTAAATAAAAGGAGCTCAATAGCTTAATCTGAGCCCTTGGATGTAATAAGGTTAGGCTTAGATATATTTCTACATGTAAAAGAAAAGAAAGTGTGATAAGGGTTTGCCAGTCTAAGTGCACCCTAATAAAGAAGAAAAAATGGTAGAGTAAAGTAGGTAGCGTAGGTAGATGATGTTGCAGAATTGCATGTGATGGACAATGACTCTAAATGTGTTAATATTTACTTTCATCACAAAGTGCAAAGGCATACACTTTACTGGAATAAATTCAAAGCAAAGAAAAGTCAAATTTATTAACTTCCCTTCTCATCTTCTCCTAAAGATTTCACTAATTTCCCCTAAGTACTAAGGTATTTGAAAATTAGAGGGGCTCAAGGCATTTCCTTGACTTTTTGAGGGACCAGACCCTCGGCCCAATAATTGGAAAAGCCTAAGTACTTGAAGTCATTCTTCATAACATTCACTCATTTCTAAACATCTTTTCCTAAGTAAAATCCCATTTTACTTAGGAAAATTATGCATTATTTCATAAAAAACCCTCAAAATCACATTTTATTCAAAGTCTAAGTGATGAAGTGATTATAATGCAATTTTCTTTTAAATCTTCACTTTCTTAGTTATATTAATGTATTTTGAGTTTACATTGTCCACTTGTCATATTAATATTGATTTTATGTATTATATCCTTACAAAAATAACCTTCTCCTATTATATATAACTCCTTTTTATATAATATCCCCAAAAACCCATTAATAAATTTTAGCCAAAGTTATTTATTCCCACATTTTTAAATAAAAAACCCACTTTATGCCCCCTTTGGCTAAATATATCGTAATACTAAATTCCGCCCCCTATGGTAATTAGATTAATCTGATTTAATTATCATATAATAAAAGTATATTTAAAAAATAATTAAAACATGTTTTATTATGTGTTTTAATACAAAAATAATTCTTTCCCTGTGTATTTTAATCCCCTGACTCCCTTTCCCAAGGTTAAAACTATAAACCCTTTGTAAAATCCCCAATACCTCCCTTAACCGCTAACCTTGGTTAAATCATTTCCCGATCACTTTCCTGCATTTTTATAAACAAATTGATTAATCCTCACGATTAATTAACTCTGCCAATCAGATTCCCCCCGATGAGATTAATTAACGTTTAATTGCGTCGGGCCCTCCATATTAAATCCCCATCACTTCCACGTCCCCATCGCCATTCGATCAACCCATCTGAGATCAACGGTTATTAATGATATCGCTAGCCATCCGCGTCCGAAAAATAACGCGCGATGGCCCGATGGTTTTCAAACAGTGCCATGCCATGCGTCAATCATTCTATGGAATCGCTCGCCCTCCACCCAAAACCACTTTTCCCCAAAAGCGGTGCGATGGAAACCGCTTACCGCTTGCCTCCCGTCACTCATCCTCCGTACCTGCTGACGTCATCCATTAAATAAATAAATAAAAACCCCGTCACCCTTTGGAGTTTGTGAATAAAAAAAAATTTCCCGCGTCATTTTCATTATTCTATGAACGACCAAAGTCTCATGCAGAGAATTTCAAAAACAAACTGTCAAGCGCCATCAACTGTATTTTGCTGAAGACAATTGTATACCAGTAATCCAGAGTTCGTACACCATAGCCTGTACCTGTTTAATCACTGTTCATCTCCCAAAAAATAGGTATTTACCCCAATTCCCGTTAAAACTCAGTGAAGTCCTAGCTTTTGTTTTAAATTCCGCACGAAAGACAGAAACAGAGTTCAATTTGGTCTTGTTCAATCCCAAGAATTGTAAATTGCATTCCCAAAACTTCTAATTGTGTTTTTTCTTCACAAAAACCTGAAATTCATTTCTGAATCCACAAGAACATAAATGGAGGTTCCAGTGGCTCTAAACGTCGCACCTTTGAATGCCCCTCATAGAGATTTAGACTATCTGCCCCTAACAGATAGAGATTTTCAAATTAAATACCTCGTTCTTAGTGATAATCCTCTTCGCACCTTTTGCCGCTGCAGAGATAACTTTATAAACGGTTCTGATATTATTGGATTATGGGAATCCAATCTCCCCATGTATCTTCTCCCCTCAGTCCATATTTTTCTTGAGTTAATTCATTACTGCCATTCAAACTATGACCCCAATCAAAGAGTAGTTTTGTCCCTGAGTCAGAACATCCTTTTCCCAATCACTACTCAGTCGATAAATGAAATGCTGCAATTTCAACCTGGTCAAGCCCTCACTCCCCTGTCCATGGGAGAATTACTTGAAAAGTCTGCCAATTTGTCCCATGAAGAGTTAAATCACATTTGTCAAACCTTAATGTTACCAGAGCATCAGCCCAAAGGCCCTCCCCCTATTGTTATACTTTTTTCACTAATGTGGGAAGGCTTATTCTGAATATGATATCCTTTATCATGGGTTTCAATACTAGTGAATATTTTGATCAATTAACCCTAGTATTGTTGTCTATATTTACCCCTGGATAGTCCCCTACTGTCAAGTATGATTTTGCATCCTACATTGCTGATAAAATCCATGATCAGTTCATGAGATTTGAGAATGAAAAAGTGTTCAAATATTCTTCTGTTATATATCATCTTGTGATTTATTACCAATCAGAAAGTTTCCCTTTCCATGTTTAGAAACTTGATGCCAAAGGAAATCCTAGGTCTGTGATATTTTGGTCTGCCATCACCCATAATTCCTCTTATTCTCCTTACTCCTATAATGAGTTTATTGACCTATTTGTACACCTGCAACCACTTTGTTAATAGGAGTTTCCCCTCCTAGAGTCAATAATGAAATCAAGAAAATTCTACAGCTCTCAAAACAATATAGGGTAGGTAGACTGGTACTTGTATCAAAATCACACCGAAATCAGAATATATGGATGTAAATTCTGCCCATTCAAGTTGCCCAAATATGTCCCCATGAGACTCTTTGCACTAGAGTATTTCAGGTAGATGATTAACTCAGATATAGTTCATTTCTGCAATACAAAGAAAAAGGCTCAACTCAGGATCAAAAGTCAATTAGGTCCCTTTGTTTGTAACTCTAGAGATGATGGAGAGGAAGCAGAAAGAATCTTAGAAGAATATCTCAGATTACAAAAAAAATTTACTGGGTGCCTTATGACCCAAATAGCTTTATCTGTGATAGAAGAATGAAAAATAAACTATCACCATACATTCATCACAAAATTCCAGAAATTGAACAATATGCCAATATGGATGAATGGATGGAAGGAACATTGGTAGAACAGGATAGTGAGCAGGTCAATGTTGAAAATGTAATGAAAGACCTTGAGAAAATACTTGACCTAAACTCTTTTTGACAGGTGCAGATACCAATTATTGGTCCTTCTTCTGTAGGGACTTCTCAGCAAAATTTATAGGAGATCAATGCATTGGCCACAGTACAATCTAAAGGAAAAGAAAAGGAGCCTGACATACAAGTATTTGAAAAATTCACAATGACAAAGCAACCTGAGACTTCTAAAGAACATGTTCAAGTACAAATTCCTCCTATTCATATCAATGAGCCAGAAATTTCAATTTTACAAACTCCTATCAATATAGAAAAAGGCAAGAAGAGAGATGTTGAAGTTGCTACCCCTATTGGTGGATCTTCATAATAGCCTCATGCTAAAAGACAAAAATAAATCCTCTTCCAAAAGTAGATTTTGTTCAGGAAATTCCTGATAGCCAAAGAGAAGATTTGGATAGTCAACAAACAAGTACAGTCAGTGGGGCATCCACTACTTTACAGAGAAAAGAGCTGCAAAAGCAACAAAGTGTTGAAATATCTTCTTTCAAACCACCAGTTCAAGATGCAAGAGATATAAAGAAAACCTTTATCAATATAAAAGCCAGGAATTATCCACTAAGACTCCAGGTTTACAATCAGTATTTGAAGATGGCTCCTAAGAATAAAGAAAGATTGATGTCAGCTTATGACATTCAGCAAGGCAAAATGATAATGAGTCACTTCAAACCAAAAGTGCAGCAGCCTCAAACAACTACAGATTATATTAGAACAAATTTTGAAGTCTTAGCAAAGGATATTCATCCTTTAGATCAGATTGAGTTACATAAGCAGATTGGTGAAATGATCTATTCTACTCTGACCGATAAAGCAATGGCAACTCAGAAGTTGCAGGATTCTTTGGAGAACACTAATGCACAATTGCAACTTGAAAAAGCCTCTTCTCAAGCCAAAGACAATAGGATAAAGACATTGGAGGAAATAATCATTGGATTGGGTCACAATCCTAAAGATGTCAAAGGTATAGAGGCCCTAATCAAGAAAAAAGATGATGATATTGCAGCTTTGAGAAAGCAGTTGAAATTTCCAGCTTCAAGACATCCACAAACTGAAGAGATGATAAATAAAAATTTTGAAGAAGAAATGATGGACGTGCTTTTGAAACTGAATGAGAAACTAAATGAAACAGAAAAAGAGCTTGAACAGGCATTAAAGAACAAGCAATCTACTATTCCAGCATCAACAACAGAGGCAATTAAAGGTACAGGTACATCCACAACAGGTCAACCAACAGAGCTATCACAGGTAAATACTTCCAATTTGAGTTCTAAAGAATTAATAAAGTCAATGAATGAATTGAAACTTCAAGTAAAAAATATCCAACACACAAAGTTACAGCTTATTAATTTAGAACAAAGATATGATCTCTCAAAAATGAGTGTTGCTGATAAAACAAGAGAGGTCAAAAGATTAGAAAATTTGGTTAAAGCATTGGAAAAGGATCTCACGTTGGAGAAACCTTTAAAGGAAATAAATGAAATCCTTTGGGAAAACATTATCCAATCAATAAAGGATGTCTGGTCTTCAATTCAGATTATGTATGAACAGAATGATTTAGTCAAATTGGCTATGGAAGAAGTTCAAAGTACAAGAGAATAATTGGGAAATAGGCCTGAGGAAGCCAATCAACTCATACAGTTTCTAAACACTCAAACCAGACACCAACTTGCATAACTTGGTATTCGGGACAGGATCGGAACAATTTTGGAAATAAAAAGAGTTTTTACTAAGAGAAACCTTATGCAGAATCTAGAATGAAAGGTGCTCGGATATGCAAGAAGAAATCATTGCCTTCAGAGAAAGATTTGATATTTTGTTGAAAAAAGGATTGCTCAGTCCTATAGTTTCAGAGGATAAACTAATGGACCTTGAAAGCTATGTTGAAAAATTGGACAAGTATGCTGACAATCAGGCCAATTCTTCAACCAGTACATCAGAAGCAGCATTGCCAACAGAAAAAAATCTTCATGACAGATTGGAAAATTTATTTTATCTTGAGCATGAAGTAAAGCATTTGTTTCCAATTCAGCCTACCTTTTTCAGATATACTAAGGCTGATGAAACATTGAGAAAACTTCAACGGACCAGAATACCAGAAGATAAATGGTGGGAAGAACTGTTGGAACTTTTGTAAAATTTATCCTTATATGAAATTTTGCCTATTTACTTTGATTTTATTACATCCTACCACAAGCCTAAATGTTTTATGATTCTCAAAAGACTCTTGGAAAATAATGCTTTCCAAAAATGATGAATATTCTTTAGTATCCAACGAATCATGTGATTTTTGGCTTGGAAATCCATTTCCATTTTACTATAGGGATGCCTCCTTTTCTTTTCCTTTCCTTCTAGATAAAATGAAAGCATTTTTTTCTAATATTTTCCAAGATACCAACAAGAATATAAGCTAGGGAATGCCAATATCCTGGTATGGACACTACTAAGGTTAATGTGCCACCCAAGGATAACCATATTGTGATTATTTTTCCCACTTTTTGATATGGAAAGAACCAATCTCCATACCTATAGTCATTAAATCTTAACATAAATCCCAAGTATTTGAAATGGGTGCACTTGGTTGATTGTTTTTTCTAACATACCTTCCAAATCATTCAAAGTGATGGTAGACTTGAGTAGGTTTACTTATATTCCAAATGAAACCCAAAATGATTTTAGAGCTCTAATGAGTCTTCACATACTAGTCTTATCTACTATATCCTACAAGAAATATGATAACATCGTCCACCAATAGAAGGTGTGTAGACAATAGCATATGTAAATGTGTGAGTGATCAAAATAGTAGCATTTCTTAATTTGTTTAGGCATGTATCTCTTGTTTTTCATCTTCCATATTCAAAAACTAATCACGGATTTGGGTGTTGATGCCATGTATATTCTAAATGGATTGGTATTTATACCTTTCTAGATGCCCCCACACCTGCGACCGGGTAAATTTTATTTTTTTAACATACTAGTTAAATAAATATTGTTGTAATATATTCTCTCTCTCTCTCTCTCTCTCTCTCTCTCTCTCTCTCTCTCTCTATATATATATATATATATATATATATATATAATTTGTTTTATTCTAATTCATAGGCATAGCTACTGTAACTTTAACACCCAATTACTACAACTAGATACAAGCAATAGTTTTATGTAACCATTGTTGCAACCTTAAGTTACTTTTGTTGTTCCATTACTCAAATAAAATAATTCTCGTATAAAGGTTGTTGTCGTGTCTCTATGCGTAAACTTCAATATTTACAAGGACTTGTTACGTATAATGATCTCTTAATATATATCCTTTCTTTCATATATAATATTTTTTATTCTAAGTCGCGGATATCGTATCCCCAAGCCACAACTCCTACAACCTAAAGCCATAGTTGGCGCAACTTTAATGCATAGTTATTGCAAATAGATACAAGCAAATGTTCTATGGAAGCGTTGTTACAACCTTAAGTTACAACTATTGTTCCCTTATTCAAATAAAATAATTCCCGTATAAAGATTGTTACCGTGTATCGATGCCTCAACTTCAATATTGACAAGTATTTTTCAGGTATAATAATCTCTTAATATATATATATATATATATATATATATAATGTGTTTTATTCTAAGTCGCAAATGTTGCATCCCCAAGTCACAACTTCTGCAACCTCAAGCCACAGTTGTTGCAACTTTAATCAATAGTTACTGCAGTCGGATACAAGTAATTGTTTTATGGAACCATTGTTGCAACCTTAAGTTACAACTACTATTCCCTTACTCAAATAAAATAATTCTCGTATAAAGGTTGTTGTCATGTATTTGTGCCTCAGCTTCAATATTTATAAGAACTTTTTAGGTATAATGGTCTCTTAATTCCCCATTGTTTTCAAAGTGAATATGGTGGATTGTAAATCCCACCATTTTCCTCTCACCATACTTTCCACTATCTTATAAATTAGTTGCGGGGAAGGGATTATGTCACTCTTTGAACTTCCACATAATCCAGAAATTTAATTCAGCATTTAAAATTCCTGCAAGTTTTTTTTGTAGATGGCCGCAGCCATATTTCTGTACAGGATTATATTTAAACACAACAACCAGCACTAACGCAATTCACCAACCAGAAATTAAACAAACAGAAATTTACCCCCTAGTTTTGTAAATTCAAAAGGAGGACATGTGGAGCATTAATATTGGATCGCATGAAAATGAAGGGAATCTGAAAACCTGAAAACCGGAGCCGAATTTTTTATAAGGCACATTGGATTGAGAATTCGCGTTACAAATTAGGCAGACGTCAGCATCCCATTTTGGAACACGAATTTGGTTTGAAATTCAATCTATTCAGACTTTTGAAGTCTGACGGAAAGGGTTCTTTAATGTTTTGATAATTTAATTTTATGTATGCTTTAATATATACATATGTTTTAAACATATGTTATATATATATCATATGCGAAATGAAAGTTGGGCCATAGAAATTAGTTTTAATTTTATTTTTTTTTAAATAGGGTTTATTATAATATGTT
Source organism: Pinus albicaulis (assembly GCA_034641835.2). NCBI lineage: Eukaryota > Viridiplantae > Streptophyta > Pinopsida > Pinales > Pinaceae > Pinus > Pinus albicaulis. Next base: position 1,221,274,448 of record CM076575.1, on the reverse strand, counting down.
TTATATGTTACGGCATATAAAAATAAAAAGGACAAAAAATCTTGGTAGTTTTTTTTATAGAAAGTACGTAAATTTTTTATTACACAGTAGTGTGTAAAAAGTGAAAGATTGAGTGTAACTTTTTAAGTGTGTATGCACAGCAGTGCGAAAGTGAAAAACATAGCAGAGTGTTTTAGAGACAGAGTATGTTTGTTTTGAACAGACAGTGAGTTGGTTTTATGCACTGCGTTTTGTAGCAGTCATAATTTTGTAATCCCTCTCAGTGAGGAAGAAGTGTAGTAGTTTTTTTTTGAGTTATTGAAGGGAATATAAGTTTGTTTTCAAAGTATTGAAACTCTGTCTCCTGTCAAAGAAATTTTTATTTTCTTTATGTTAAAAGAAGGGAGATTTATTCTCCATTCATTGTTCTGGAATTTTTCAATATTCCAACATGTGCAAGAACAACAGATGTTGTGGTTCCATCCCCAGCTAAATCATTTGTCTTTGCCGCAGCTTGCCTTACCAACTTGGCCCCAATATTTTCAACTGGGTCCTCTAATTCAACCAATAAAAAGGCCAAAACTATAGCATTGAGATACATTTCATTACACTGTCAATAACAATAAAATTTGACTCAGCCATAACCCTTTCCTTTTATTGTTGTGAAAAGATTTATGCATTACTCTAATGTGGCTAGTCCATAGGCCAAGTATACCACTGGGTAACAAATATGTTTCCTTTCACCTTTGAGTTGTCAAATTATGCCTACCAAATCTAAGACATTTAAGAGGGGGAACTAATACAACGTTAAAAATAAAACCAGAGCACACATCTACAAATTACCTCCTTAGCTACTGTCACACCATCAATAACTATTTTCGGAGATCCATGCTTGCTCTCCAAGACAACATTTTTCCCTTCGCCCCAAGGGTGACTCCAACAAGATCAGCAAGTTTGTTCACACCGCCTGCAAGACAAATTGACAATGTTTTCGGTAAGTGTGCAATTGAATGCCAGACCATATGCCAAAACAACCCTCCATGAAAAATTAAAGTAACACATTAAAATCGAATATAAGTGGACAAGGAAAGATCCACCACAGTGAAGTTTCACGTGCAAGTGACCTTCCTTTAAACATAATTTTTTCTCTGACCTGCAATTTTTTTGTCGCTGAGCCATCCTTGTTGAAGTACAACTCCTTTTCCATAGCTCTTGTATTAACTACCTTCTCTTTGTCGCGTAATCTCAGAGTCCCTCTTCTGCTTAAGCGATTAAAGGAAATGGGTGAAAAAACTGAAAGAGAAGACAATTGTTTGCCATAATTATCAAACATTGCACCCAACTTCTTCCCCTTTCCATTGTTACCCAATGAGGTAGATGTGGCAATTGTTGTCATACTGCCCAAAGCAGAGGCAATCTTCTCTTATCCTGAATATATAATTACAAGATATTCATATTAGTATGAACCTTAAAAAACATGACTCCAATTGCTAAAAACCACTTTTAAGTTGTAACAGGCAAACTAAACAACTATTGCAACTTTTGGCAACTTCTGGAGCATTAAGAGAGAAACAACCAAAGAGAAATACAACCACAATCCTCATTTTAATGAGACCGGACTATATATTTGCATTAAGATAATAGAAAGAAATCACGACTATATTAAGGCCAGCACAAAACAATCTTTAACCAGTGTCTCTCGCGGCCTTCAGGTTTCCATGCTAGAGGTTGCATATTTTTAATTTAAGTTCTTGACCTCTCGTGCCCATCTATGAATTCATCCAATGGGATATCTACATCAAATTCTCCTTTATATCCCCAAAAACAAATTCCCTACTACAAGAGCACCAGTATTGATGGATCACCCCACACCATCCCACCCACTAGAAACGGTGAAAAAGGAAACCCGAGAAAACTTCTGAAATATCTCAAGATGACTATATGGGTGGTTCTTATGAATCAACCAACCATTCATAACATGCTCATCAATCCAAACCATGAGTATTATGTGATGATATTCAAGCAAGCACTGAATCGAATTTCTGAAGCTATGTTAGAGAAACCCTAAACTCTCACCGAAAATAGGTGAAATGTGGCACCACTCAGAGATTGACATGTGCCAATTGGTACAAGTGGTAGACAATTGGCATGCTCAAACAACGAGGTGATGCAGGAATGACATGAGGGAGAAAATATCAGAAAAGCCCCAAATCTGGAGAACTAAAGCTCATCACGAACCTGAGATTGACAACTTTACATGATGTAACCTATGAAATCGTAAATGGAGAAATCATAGTAACAATAAAGTAACCTATGTAACAATAAAGTCGGATTCATCCTGGGAGTGGTAAATGGAGAAATCATAGTGAACAATAGGAAACATGCAGAGTTGCTTACAATCAAATAGATGAAAAACACATACAAAAAACCTAGATAATAATCATGAACAAGCTTAATATTGAATTATGAACTGTAAAGGAACTTACAAAATGTGACATTACGAACCTGGTCAAGCGCACAAGCAAAAATATCCTGGACATGACCCTGGTTGACAAGTTGTATTTCTCATGATGCAAGAGGATTTGTACCTGCACTGCCAAGTCAATCAAAATCCATCATTATATATACAATAAATACAAGTAATTGATGTAGTATTTTTTACTCTGAGATGCATTCTTATGATAATGTTAGAACATATGTTGAAAATGTCAAAACATACTTGAATAAGCTCCTCTTCGTTTCAAGAACAATTTATTGGAGTCGCATGAACTTGGAACAAGCCTCCCACGACCTAAAAGAGTAGCAACTAAGTCAACGGTGACTTTTTTGTTGCTACGCTGGATCGAGGGAGGTTTTCTCCAAGATTAAATCGCTCCAATAAATTATTCTCTACTAAACAGGGCCAACCACGTGAAGGTGGAAGCTGTTATGGCCCCTCCCTCCCCCCCCTCACATCACTCTCAATTCCCCAATACCCAATCTATATTTCATTTTTTACTTTCATGAGCAAAAAAAAAAATTATTCAATAACTAATAAAAAAACAATTCAACAAAAAGTACGCAAGGAAACATTGCAATTAATGCTTGACATTAAAATAGTATGATAAATGAGTTTTTTATATAACGCAAAAAACGTTCCAAGTATGGTAACGTTTGTCTTATAATAATACAATATTTTACATTATCAAATTTTCTTTTTCTTCTTCCTATTTCTAAAGCTCCTAATTACATCATCAATATCATCATGCTCTGCTCTTGTTTCGTGCCTTTCGACCCGCACTGCTGACCTAGTTGCGTAGTCACGATGTCTGGTCTCATCCAGTGACGGGGCATCGCCTACAAAAACAGATAATATTAAATTTTAATTTTTAGTTTTTAAATATCATTGAACTAGTTCGGTAATATTAATAAAAAAAATTGCAATGAGATTATTTACCTGGTGCACCAGTTGTCGCCGCTGACCTAGTTGCGTAGTCACGATGTCTGGTCTCATCCAGTGACGGGGCATCGCTTACAAAAACAGATAATATTAAATTTTAATTGTCAGTTTTTAAATATCATTGAACTAGTTCGGTAATATTAATAAAAAAAATTGCAATGAGATTATTTACCTCGTGCACCAGTTGTCGCCGCTGACCTAGTTGCGTTGTCACGATGTCTGGTCTCATCCAGTGACGGGGCATCGCCTACAAAAAAAGATAATATTAAATTTTAATTGTCAGTTTTTAAATATCATTGAACTAGTTCGGTAATATTAATAAAAAAAATTGTAATGAGATTATTTACCTGGTGCGGCAGTTGTCGCCGTTGGGACTGTTGCTGTCTTCCTCTCTGGTGGTAAGATCCTCAAGGGAAACATTCTCTGTCATTTAAACAAAAAATGTTATAATGACAACCATCAAGGTATAATTAGAAAAAATTATAAGTGGAAATTAATTACCGTCACGGCCCTCACTGATAGTAGCATTGTCGGCCTAGTCCCCACTACAATGATCAGGTTGCACGTGAGGATCATCTACATCTGGCTCTAAAACTGGGTTATTTGCCTCATCGGTAGTGCTGCTCCCCTGATTTAAACAAAGTTGTTAGACATTAAATTTATGGATGAAAACAAACATATTGAAAGGTTAATTTTTTACCTTATCAGGCATTCTAGATCTTGGGACCTGCCCCAAGCTTCTGCGATGTTCAACTACAGCTTGATAGCCGAAATGGAAAGTGATATTTTTATCTTCCTCTGTAGTTTATGTTTCGAAGTCATCACCCTACATTACATATGATTGTGTATTTTTAATCATATTTGATAGGATTACAAAAACATTGGAAGGCGATGCAATTAATTATAAGATGTTTAGCTACTTAATTACAATTCTTGCAGCTAATTTCAAGTAGCCGCCCTCGCCTAGCTTGTGATGGCCCTTTTTTTCAATCTTAGCTTTGGTTGCCTTTGAGGTGTCAGGCAACCTAGCATCAAAAGATTGAAGTCAGATATGACGTAGCACACTTTTATTTTAGACATAGAGAAAATTTAATCTATTGAATTAAAGTTGTAATTTACCTTGCGGGTCCAGTTGGCATTTTTCCTTCTTTCTTTGCCCTTTTCTCTTTTCCGTCATGGATGAGTGCTCTCCACTCACTCTCTAGAACTGCGAGAGGATGGTCATATCTAGGGTTAAATTTCAATTGCATCCTATAGGTGTCCCTGGTATATTTCAAATATTTGTCAGCTACCCGAGCCACCGTTGTTCTGTCAAATGTGTCGACCCCAAAAAGGGCTTCTAGATAATCTAGAAGTTCTTTTTTCAGGTTGGAATTCTGGGAATTCCACCCTGTGCGTATGGTTGGGCCAAAAATTACCAACGCATGGCTCTCCAAAAACCTATAGAACTCATTGTTTCCTACACAGAAAAAAAAAAAAAGATATTATCATTAATTTAAAAATAAAAATCATGATAAATATGTTTTAGATAAAGTACATGAAATAGTTAAAATATTAAAATTTACCCGGGAGTTGTACATGCTTTATAGGGACACCCTCATCGTTCACCAACAACGTGCCATTAATGGTCCCTGTGGAGCTGACACGTGTAGCTCCAGGAAACACAATAATGTAGTTGGCCATATCAGCCTCATCATTGCCAACACATTCAACGGTTGGCTGGGTGTCTGCTTGGGCATGGTGTGTTTCTTGGCTGGCACCTAAAGGATTAGAAGGTGTATGAGAGGGTTGTTGGGAAATATCTTGCCCTTGTGTCCCACTACCACCAACACCGGGTTCAGCAAATGCCAGAAAACGCTACATACAAAAGAACTTTTTGTTAGTTTAGTCAATGTAAAAATTAAAAATCAAACTATCACAATTCATCTCATGCAGAACAAAAAAATATCCTTTTGACTTTTTATTATTACCTGATATCTTTCTAGCTGGCTCATAAGATGTTTTATCCTCTCTTCTGTTTCAGGTGTTTGAGGCGTGTCTATCAAAGTATTAAATTCTGACCTTGCATCTCGTGCCTTTTTTCGCAACAAGAACACCGGAGATAGGGATGAAGAAATCTCTTCCTCAAAGAGGGAATCATCAGGCGTACCATGGCTAGGTGTCTGCATATTTGAACAAAATTAATATTATTTCAATTATGTAAATAACTAAAATACCTGAAGATAGAGCAATGCTGGCACTTTACATGTTCTTCCGCTGGCCTCTTTCCGCGATCATCCTGCCTCGGGGTTGTTCCTGCACTGCTCTGATCAGTCTGCCACATTGCAATAAAATTATAAATGTAAAAACTTGAAAACAATATCTAACTTGAAAACAAAAAATGAAAACTGAAATAATTTCTAATAAGACACCGGAAGACAGAGTTAGAGTTTCAAATATGCCTTGCATTGAATTCATTCCTGGAAACATGTCATTGCACTTTAAGGCACCCAAACAAGAGACAAGTTGACAATGAAGACCTTATTGAATATATTTTTGGAGCAACTTCTAGTAAACTTGTTGTGAAGACCTTGAGGATATTTTTGGAGCAACATTGTTAAAGCTGATGGTATAGCATTGTTGGAGACGATCTTGAAGGGCCTTGAAGTGAAGCTTTTGGAGAAACTATTGAAAAATCCTTAGAAAAAAGAAATGACCTAAGAAACTATCGTGATGTAATATAAGAAACAACACGGTGCAATGGCCATTTTCAAAGCCAAATGATGTCCATTGAGGACATGGCCTTTATTTGGTTCCTACTTCATAGGAGTTTTGGGTAGAAATGGAACTTTGTTGTACGATTTCCAGTAGTAAAAAGGGAAAACCTTCTTTTTCCATGGGAAATAATTTACCTTTCCTTTTTCAAGATAATCTAAATCACAAAAAATATGAACTATACTGCACACATTCTTGGATAATGTGAAAGTGGAAAAGGAATACCCTACACAAGTGATGCACACATGTACATTTTAACACTAATAGATTTTTGTAGTTGAAATGCAATGCTTGTTTTCATTTAAATGTAGGGTTTTTAAATCAGGGAGAAATAATGGCTGCCAAATTAATAAGTGTTTCTTTGGGAAAATTTTAAATCTTGTATTGGGTGATGAAGATAATAGAGGGTATTGAATCTTGATTCTTGACATCTAGAGAGAACCCTACATCCTAACACAATCCAATGGAATTGACAAAAAAAACCCAAATAGATTCAACCCTACTATAGGAGGAAGGGCCTGCAGTAAGAACTTACCATTTTGCAAGAGCTGAGGGAAAATACTGTTCTGCATGAGATGAGGGCCAATGTTGTTCTGCAAGAGCTGAGGGCGAATGCAGAGTGAATGTTGTTTTGCAAGAGTTGAGGGCGAATGCAGGGTGAATTCTATTCTACAAGAGCTCGGGGCAAATGCTGAGGGCGAATGCTGTTCTACAAGAGCTTAGGGCGAATGCTATTCTGCAAGAGCTGAGGGTGAATGCTAAGGGAGAATTCTATTCTGCAAGAGCGGAGGGTGAATGTGCACGTGATATCAGATGTTAATGTAGCACACATGTACATTTGAACACTAATAGATTTTTTTAGTTGAAATGCAATGCTTGTTTTCATTTAAATGTAGGGTTTTTAAAGCAGGGAGAAATAATGGCTGCCAAATTAATAAGAGTTTATTTGGGAAAAATTTAAATCTTGTATTGGGTGATGAAGATAATAGAGGGTATTGAATCTTGATTCTTGACATCTAGAGAGAACCCTACAACCTAACACAATCCAATGGAATTGACCAAAAAAACCCAAATAGAGTCAACCCTACTATAGGAGGAAGGGCCTGCAGTAAGAACTTACCATTTTGCAAGAGCTGAGGGCGAATGCTATTCTGCAAGAGCTGAGGGTGAACGCTGAGGGAAAATGCTGAGGGAAAATGTTGTTTTGCAAGAGCTGAGGGTGAATGCTGAGGGCGAATGCTATTCTACAAGAGCGGAGGGCGAATGCGCGCATGATATCAGATGTTAATGTAGCTATTGCGACGGATACGAAAAAATAAAATCATTTTTATGTAGCATGCATATAAGTTTCGTGTTTTTATGTAGCGTGCATATAAGTGTCGTTATACCGACGGCGGAAAAAGCGTTGCTATTGCGACGGGTGCCTCCAAACGTCGCAATTGCGACACTTACACATTGTGTCGCACTTGCAACGTTTGGAGGCAGTCGTTGCAATAACGACTCTTTGGGCCATAGTGTCGCAATTGCAACGTCTTCCTCCAAATGTCGCAATTGTGACACTTTTCTAAGTGTCGGTATTGCAACACTTTTCTATAAATGTCGATATAGCGACGGTTTCGGGCGGGATGGAAAAAATTTGGGGAAATTTCCGACATTTGGTCAAAAGCGTCGGAACCAAGTGTCGGAATTTCCGCCAAATGTAGTAGTGTTTGATGTACTACACTTTTTTCAAACTTGATATATGTATATACATGTTTCTACTGCTATCTAATGTTCTTCTCATTATGATTTTTTTTTTTCTACATGTGATGCAAATGGTAGTCTAACACATAATTTTCTAATGTATCAGTTAATGTATTCAAATATCTTGGAATATGTTGATAAGTAATGTAATTAAAATTTAGTTCCAATAATTGAACATGTAGAAACATTCATAATATTTGAGAGTTTCTAACTGAATAATCTCCATTCAATTATAGCACAACTATTTGTCAATCGAGTTTAACAGTCAATTCCCTAACGTCAAGAGCAACAAATTCTGATAATAGTTCGATAACCACACTATATTTGGAAATGTTGTTAGTTATTTGACCCAAACATACACCTTGTAAGTTCTATGTAATACGAGAAGCACCATTAGCAAAATCGAAATAATGGTTTGACGACATCCGCAAACCAAATGGAACACAGGGTAAGCAGAGGAAAACATGGCTACAAAAGAAAACAATCACATCAAAATTTAACCTTACATTATTGAATCACACACACTAATGTACAAAGTATTTACGTTAAATGAAGCATAAAAAAATTTTAGATAGAGCCCATTTGGGGGCTTAGACAATTGATTCCCTTCATAATTGACCAAATCATAGGTTCCTTTTTCTAATAATTGTTTAACAATATAGGGCCCAAGCCACATTGGTTTGATTTTTCCAACCTGTAGCTCATCATGGGCTTGATCATATAGCAAGACTAAGTCACTTTCAGTATAAACACACGAAGTCACATATTTATCATACTGTGCTTTAACTCATTTCTTCTGAGCTTCAATAACCAAAGTGACAATTCTTCGAGTCTCATTGATATTTTCACAGTAAATCAATCGTTCCTCTTCTGGTGAAGTACCAAGTAGTAATTCGACAGCTAGATTTAATGAAGGAATTTCACACTCGATTGGGAGAGTGGCTTCCAGACCATACACCGATTGAAAAGGTGTGAATCTGATTGTTGTCTTATTTGAAGTTTAGTATGGCCACAAATCTAAAAATAGCATAAGATGAAAATTTCGTTTATGCATCCCAATGTTTTGTTGAAGCATCATGACCAAAATTTTGTTAACGGCTTCAACTTGGCCACTGGCCTATGGATAGTAAGGAGTTGAGTTTTCGTGATGCAAAACCGACTGAGCAATAAGCTTTGTCATCATATAATTTCTAAAATGAGAACCATCATCGGTGACTATGGATTTCAGGACACTGAATCAAGCTACGACATGATTCAAAATAAATTGCTTTATAGTTTTACCTTCAACATCGTATGTAGCTATAGCCTCAGCCCATTTTGTGAAATAATTGACAGCTAATATAGTATAACCATGCCCCCAGTCAAGATAGGGTTACAAGTCATGAAATGGATGCCCCATTTTGCAAAGGGTCCATCAGTAACAACTGGGTGCAAGGGAGACGTTGGGGCATGTTCTTTGGAGAAGATACCTAGCTATAATATTCCTAATTAGCCCAAGCTAATAGGAATATTCAATTTTGTTTTTTTTTTCATACTTATGAATAAAATTGTAAAGGAGGACCAATAATAACTCCTAAACATCAAAATAAATTAATGCTCAATGTGAAACAAGCTAAATCTGAGCTGCTTTCATAAACACACTTAAGTGTGAAAGAGACTGGGTCAATAGGACCAAATCCACAGCGTTGTCTACATGCAATGTATCTCCTAAAGGCACAACACAGTTCATGTTGGAGGCCACTCATGTGAATGAAGCTAAATCATCAAGGTGGTTTAAGGTTTGAAAATATTTCCAAATTATAAAAGGAGGAGGAAACCAAGGAGGGGGTTGATTATTTGATATTTCTGAAGGTATTTTATATTTAGATATTCCTTATTCTTTGGTTGTTTAGCTGAGAATAGTGTTTTTTAGCACTTGGGTGTTCTTGGTCGGGAATCCCACCTCCTTCCTTGAGTAGCTCTTGGAGGAGACTTGTTCTATCTTGTCCACTATCAGTCTTGGGCCAAGCTTCATCTTCCAACCAAAATTTAGATCTTGTTGAGGGTTTGATTTTTTTTGTAAGCTGCAGCAATGGAAGCTAGATCTATTCAGATCTACGCAAATCTAGTACCTCTTCTTAGTGAGTGTGTCTTTTAACCTCCTAGAAGAGTGTATTAGATCATTAGAGTTGCATTTTCAGATCAAGGCATTAGGCCTAATCAATACTGAAGCTAACAATGCAATTTTCTCTTCCATACTACGTTATCTGTAAAAGGAAAGTTGTAGGGTGTTTTGACTTCTTTTTGGAAGAGAGATCTCCAGTGATAGGATTCTCCCTTTTACTATGGTGATCCATGGATTGGCCAACCAATAAATGTTCATTTTAGATCTGATTTACTTATGTATTTATTTACTGTAGAATTCCTAAATATTGTTGCAGATCTGTAATTCTAGATCTCAGATCTACTCCTGTACATTCATGTTTTGATCAAAACCCCAAGGGGAATTTGTAGAGGAACTCATCTAGTGTACAGATCTTATATAGATCTATATTTTTGTACATAGATCTATTCTAGATCTGAAATTTAATACAGAGCTACTACAGCCCAGAAAATAATTTTTTCAAGGTTTGCAGTCTCAATATGTTGTTGCAGCACCTCAATATTGAGGGGTTCTTTCTATAAATATTCTATTTCTCTCTTGTACACTGTATGGACCACATTATATATCTATTTTTCTGATGTACATGTAATTATTCAACCTCCATATTGTTATTCTGCTTTAACTTAGAGTAACTGTGTTATTTCTGAAGCATTCCTTTGCATATAGCTGCAGCCCCTCTCATTGGGTGTTTTCCAACTAGACTAGGCTGTGGGAGATATTTTTAACCCACCTAGTTTGATTTTTTTTGTCTCCTTTTGGATTTAGATCTTAGACAAGCTGATCTAATGGATCTAGGAGCTGCAAACTCATTTCAGTGCACTGAATTCTCAGAAGTGCGTTACTTTAGCAGGCTTGCTGTTCAATCCCTATCTTGGGATATTACAGTGGTATCAAAGAATATTTATTGGTACAGCCTGTGCTTTTATTATAGATCCAATATGTCTCTAGAAGAGGAGGAACCTCTCACTATCATGGAGGAGAGGTACCAAAGAATAATACAAAAGGAATATTACATAGAGGACAAAAAGAAGAAGGGTGAAACCCCTTTATTTGGAAGGATTAGAAGGGAAGAGTTTTCTAATACTCTTTCTCAAGCCATGTATGAGCTGAAGGAAGAAATCTGGGGAATGAGAAGGGAAGGACATGCATATCCCTCAAGGATATTCTCATATCAAGGGATCCCCAGTACTTCCTATTCTGTGTGTGAGCATTTAGCCACACAACCTGATCTACAACGTTGTAACATGCCCACTTTATTTTCAAAGGGGAGGAGGAATAGAAACACCAAAGGGGGAAACTCTTGGTGAATATATCCAAGAGTATGAATCTCAGTCAAGGAGATTCATAGAACATCTTAGTTTCCCAAGGTTCTGCCAGCTTAAGGAAGAATGGAGATCCTGCAACTATGGTGAAAGAACAGAGGGCATGCAGTCCACTTTTGGTATATTTCCTCTACCTATTTTTGATAGATCACCTAAGAGCTCAGCCCAATCTTGGGTAGGGCAGCTTGACACATACTTGCAGTTGCATAAGATGGGAATATCCATGAAGATAACTCCATTTCAGAACATTGTTGGAGGGGTTAAAGATCTACCACATGATTTTCCAAGGGTAAAGACCTTACTTTAGCAAGAAAATTCTTCTCAAGAAGAATACATGAGTATCCTTTCCTGAAGGATAAATCAAGAGAAGGGATCTCTTATTGATGAAGAGAAGAAAGGAGAAGAACTGAAAGGTCTCTCCAGCACTATGACAGCAGGATGAGATCTATTTTTGTTGAGAGATGGAGATGAAGCCAATGCTTCCACTATGAGGGCCTTTGTATCTTTTCAAGGAGGCCCCAAGGATCCTATACATGAAGAGAATGAGAAACAAGTGTCTATGCTAGTATACAATGAGACAGAACAAGGGAAGGGTCACAATGTTGTCATAGCAAGAGATGATCCACTAGTGCATGAAGAAGGGAAGGGAGCAAGGGTTCCAATCAAGAGCACTCTTGAATCTTTAAGAGTGGCATCACATTATCATGAGACTTCCACACATAGATAAAGATAAACTCACATAGTGGAAGTAAATAGATGTTGATCCCATCCGACAAGCATGTGAGGATGAACCATGAGGCATCACTATCTTGTGGGAAACCACCAGGAAGGCCACCTAATTTAAATTTGGTGAAAGGTGTATCACATCTTGGTGCTCCAGTCATGAATCCAAGAAGGGTTGGAGCATTAGGGGATAGAGCTATAGCGCTAGGGGGCTTGGGTAAGCTCAAGAAGAAGGGAAGTCTTGTTCCCTTATCATCACCACCCACTCTCATATCTGGATCTGCGTTATGAGAAGAGGAATATGGGAGGATTAGCCTTCCAACATACACCCTTGACATAGGATATTTCAAGCAGGAGATCAGAAACATGGAAGAAATTTCTATTGATGCATCATTTACGCTATCACTATTGAGCAGTCTAGATCTGTATTGGAAATCCCAACTTCTAGTGGATTATTTCAAGGATCTAAACACTTGTATGATACTTGATGACCAGCTGCATGAAGAGGGCTATCTAGTCCAAGAAGTGGTCATCTATCATTATGGTAGGGTCTTCTTGTCTAGAGATTCCAAGCTCAAGCAGGAGATACTACAAAGAGCTTTTACAAAGAGTTTTGTTTCAGCCATATGTACTCCATGAGGATCTACAACATCATCATGAGAGGCTTTGATTGGAAGGGCTTGAAAGAATAATTATATCGTCATTTTGAAAGATGCACGAAGTATGTGGAGTCGGGGCAGCAACATGACTCCATAGAGGGGTTATTTCAGCCATCTCTCCCTTCTTTAGGAAAAGGAGGTAGATCCATGCACAACTCCATGTGTATGAGATGTATTGATGGTGAGGAATCTGATTATGTAAGTCAAGTTTTATTTTCTGATCATACATATTCTTTCACCATGTTTATGCAGGCCATGGCTCCAAGGAGGAGTGATACATCATGTAAATCTCATGGCAAACAATGGGCCACTCAAATTTCTAAATTTGGTCGCTCCCTTGATGAGCAAAGGGAGATTATTTATCATGATGGGTGCTTCCCTAAGGCACCAAACTTATCTCACACTTTCAGCCATAGTGAGATGACTTGGGTAGCAAGTAAGTGGTGGGAAAACCACTTACCATGTATTGATTTGACGCAGGTAGGAGATGCACTGCATTGGTATCACATATGGGACTATGACCCACCTCCTCTTGTTCAAATTTCTGTTCATATGATTGTAATCTTTCTTCCATACATGGAAGATGTACTTGTCCTATTTTTGAATTTGTATGGAGGAATAATAGAAGGCATGTGTGTACCACATGGGATGGAGGCTCTCTTTGTATACCTTGCTACATATTTCTGGGGGGGCATGGATTCATCCATGATTGTTTTAGTGGGATTATTGACTCTTTATGGGGTGGACTATGTACACCTCATGATGATTTTGGAGGAACAATTCATGGAATATTGGATTGGTGAACACTCAGCTCATATAAGGGGCTTATCATTAGATTTTGTCACCAATGGAGGGGAAGAAGAGTTGCAGCACTCACCTTATTAGTTGCTTGAGGACAAGCAACATTTTGGAGGGGAGGACTGTAATATTCCTAATTAGCCCAAGCTAATAGGGATATTCAATTTTTTTTTGTTTTTCATACTTACAAATAAAATTGTAAAGGAGGACCAATAATAACTCTTAAACATCAAAATAAATCAATGCTCAATGTGAAACAAGCTAAATCTGAGCTACTTTCATAAACACACTTAAGTGTGAAAGAGGCTGGGTCAATTGACTAGGTCAACAGGACCAAATCCACAGTGTTGTCTACATGCAATGTATCTCCTAAAGGCACAACACAGTTCATGTTGGAGGCCACTCATGTGAATGAAGCTAAATCATCAAGGTGGTTTAGGGTTTGACAAGATTTCCAAATTATAAAAGGAGGAGGAGGACACCAAGTAGGGGGTTGATTATTTGATATTGATAAAGGTATTATATGTTTAGACATTCCTTATTCGCTAGTTTTTTAGCTAAGAATAGTGTTGTTTAGCACTTGGGTGTTCCTGGTTGGGAATCCCACCTCCTTCCTTGAGAATTTCTTAGAGGAGACTTGTTCTATCTTGTCCACTATCAGGCTTGGGCAAAACTTCATCTTCGAACCACAATTCAGATCTTGTTGAGGGTTTGATTGTTTCTATAAGCTGCAGTAGTGGAAGCTAAATCTATTCAGATCTAGGCAAATCTAGTACCTCTTCTCAATGAGTGTGTCTTTTAACCTCCTGGAAGAGTGTATTGGATCATTAGAGCTGTATTTTTAGATCAAGGCATTAGTCCTAATCACTACTGAATCTAATAGTGTATTTTTCCCTTCCATACTGCGTTATCTGTAAAAGGAAAGTTGCAGGGTGTTTTGACTGCTTTTTGCAGGAGAGATCTTCGGTGATAGGATTCTCCCTTTTACTGTGGTGATCCATGGATTGGCAAACCAATCGATGTTCATTTAAGATCTTATTTAATTATGTATTTATTTACTGCAAAATTCCTGAATATTGCTGCAAATCTGTAATTATAGATCTCAGATCTACTCCTGTACATTCATGTTTTAATCAAAACCCAAAGGGGAATTTGTAGAGGAACTCATCTAGTGTACAAATTCGATATAGATCTATATTTTTGTACACAGATTTGTTCTAGATCTGAAATTTAATATACAATTGCTTCAGCCCATAAAATAATGTTGTCAAGCTTTTCAGTCTCAATATGTTGTTGCAGCACCTCAATCTTGAGAGTTCTTTCTATAAATATACTATTTCTCTCTTGTACACTGTATGGGCCACATTATAGATCTGTTTTTCTGATGTACATGTAATTATTCAGCCTCCATAGTGTTATTCTACTTTAAATTATAGGAACTGCATTATTTTTGAAGCATTCCTTTGCATATAGCTGCAACCCCTCTCATTTGGTGTTTTCCAGCTACACTAGGTTGTGGGAGATCTGTTTAACCCACCTAATTTGAATTTTTTTTTATCTCCTTTTGGATTTATATCTTAGACAAGCTGATATAAGGGATCCAGGAGCTGAAAACTCATTTAAATGCACTAAATTCTCAGAAGTGTGTTAATTTAGCAGGCTTGTTGTGAAATCCCTATCTTGGGATATTACACTAGCATTCGTGACATCTTTTAACGACAAGAATGTAATACTTGAAAATTTAAGGTCAGAAATAACCTATGCGAATAATATTTTGAGCATTAGCATAAGTTACCTAACATATGACCACCACATGCCCCAGAGTGACATTCATTCAAGACTTTCTCAGCTTCCTCAAGACTCAAACATCGACGAAGGACAGAATCGACACCAGTACAATATAGAGTATCCCCAATAATTTGATAACGTTGGGACTGGTGACGAATTTGGGGTCTTTTAGAGTGAGACAAATCAGGTTTAAAGTTTAGTTTTGGATATAGATAATGATATTTCCATACCACAAATCGAGAGTACTAATTATAAATATTGATTCATTTGGAATCAATTTAGTGAAAGGAGTAGGTGGAACTATAGGTGGAACTACATATGGAAGAGCACAAATCAACTCAACAAAAACTAGTGATTTCCTCAACTTAGCTTTAGAAAAATCTAAATTGAACTCTTGTAGAAAAAAAATCCATTTGGAAATTTTCCCCCATGCAACTGGCGATTCAGGATGTAAGTAATGGGGTTACAATCAAAAATCACAATAGTTTTACAAAGGAGAATATAATGGCGAAAGTGTTGGACGACATGAACAAATAACAAAGCTAGCTTCTCTGCATGACCATAATGAATCTCATCATCAAAGATATTTTGAATCAAGTAGTAGATAACATGTTCATTCCCATCATCATCTTCCTGAACAAGCACCATGCCAATGGTGTTGTCGGTGGCTAAATATAGAAAGTAATCACGACGATAATCAGGGAGCTGAAATAAAGGAGCACCAACAAGGGTTGTCTTCAAAGCATCAAAATAATTTTGAGTGACTTCATCCCAAATAAATGGGACCCCATTTTTTAGCAAACAAGTAAATACTTTAGCAATCTCCACATAATTTGGGACAAATAGACGGAGAGAGTTCGCTTTCTCCTACAAAATTTGCATTTGATGTAAAGAAGATGAAGGAGGAAAATTGATGATAGCTTGGTGGATTGATTCATATGCCTTCCTTAGAAAAAAAAAATCCTAAGAGACGACTAGATTCAACACAGAAGACACACTTATGAGGATTCAACTGAACATTGTAGTGTCAACAAAGAAGAAATATCGTTCGAAGGTTAGCAGGATGATCTTTACATTTCGTAGAATGTGCAGAAAGATCATCAAGATAAGGCTGGGCTATATTCCTAATATCATGAAACACATAATACATAGCCCACTGGAAGGTAGCACCAGCATTATTTAAACCAAAAGGGAGATTTTTATATGCAAATGTCCCCCAAGGAAAGATAAAAGTGGTTTTATGTTGATCAACGGGGAGAATTTTAATCTAGTTATAACCAGAAAAAACTGTCCATAAAGGAGAAAATCTCACTCCCAACACATTCATCAATTATTTGATCGATAAAAGGAGTGGGATAATTATATTTCAACAAGATCGATTGATATCACGATACTCAATAAAAATTTGAATAGTTCCTTTCTTTATGGTAACAGAAACAATACTAGAGACCCATTCTGTCAATGGTATAGGGTAAATGAATCCAGATTTAAGAATTTTTTCAACTTCACCCTTTTTGGTAGCTTCCTTTCTAGAGTGTACTGGACGGAGACGTTGACGAACAGGTTTCGCATCCAGATTGGCATAAATTTCATGCACTAAGATACTAGGATTCATGTCAAGAATTTGTTCAGATGACCAAGTGAAGACATCACGAAATTATTTGAAAAGGGAAATATAAATATTGATCTCATCAAGAGAACAAAAATCCCCAATGTGAATATTATCGGTTATCCCTAATTTGACAAAGATGTCGATTGGTATGGTAGACAAAATATTACCCATGTTTCCTTCAGACAAGACTTCATGAACCAAGATGGGATTCTGAAGTGGAACACTCGTTTCAGAGGAAATACATGTTTATAGATAGGTTTAAATTTCACCAAGGCTCGGAAGAAATGAGTAACAATGATAGATATCAACCCAAGGAGTTTTTTCAAGAGACATAACTTCTAATATAATTTCATTAGTTGCAAATGTCTCATTCAAAGGATCATTGAAATTGCAAGAACCAAACCAAGGAGATTGTGAATACGTTTCTAGATTCAAAACTAATTTACCGTTGGTATCAGTTGCATCCGCAGAAGCCAAAAGGACACTCTGATACATTTTTTCGATAGGGATAAGCAGTATAACGTCACCAAAATTATCAACATGATGAGGGCTTGGAATGATCCGGGCGTCATGACCAAACGAAATCATATTAACTCAAGTTACATTGGGAGGTCGAAGGGAAAAAATTCCAATCATAGAAGATTCTTTAAAGGGACCCACTCCACTACTCATAAGGAATGATGGTATTTTGACTATACGACACATTTCCCATTGAATAATCAGGAGATAAAAAGGGAAGTTGATCAACCATAATGATATTTCCCTGATGGGGAAAACGAATAACACAAAAAACGGTAGAGACCACGCAAACCATTGCATGGGTCCAACTACGATTACGTAGAATATTATAATTGAGGTTCGCGTCTACAACTTCTAATTCCATATTCACTATTTTTTCCTCCAAAAAGATCGATAAAGAGTTAAGAATATCATATGGTTGAGAATATTTACCATCAAAATCTTCCAAAGTATTATGGGAGTGGTTGAGAGGAGGAGAGTTGATGGCTTTCAAAAATGCAATAGACGTGATGCAGGTGGAGGCACCTTCATCAGCGACAGCTATGTGAATAATTTTACCCATCACTGAGAAATCCAATTGTGACGAGAGACGAGGAACATGATTTTCAAGATCAAAAGTAATTAAATTAGAATATGAAGGATTAATTCCTCTGATATCAAATAGTACTGCCTTCCTTTGCGATGGACAAGATTGAAGGAATTCCAAAGCCAACATCGCCAAAGATGCTTGAGCTAAAAATTCCACAATATTATAATTTTGAGCAGCTCACACATTTGTATTATATGAGTATTTCTAGAGAACACCTTTGGGAGTTGGTCGGATAATGGAATCATTACTAGGTCTCGCAATATTAAGAGTACCAGAACTAGGTGGAGCAGAAGAAGAAGGTGCATTAGGGGAATATTTTTCCACAACATATTTCATAGGATTCAGATATTCTTTTGATCCAGTAGAGATAGAAATGGGTTATGTAACACTCATGAAAACCTTATAGGTTCTAGATGCAGAGGATTTATTTTGGTCTACCATTTGTGTTTGCTGAGACAGAAAGGGTTATTTCAAAATAGCTAGCTTTCTTAGTGTGCCTTTTAGAAGATGACTAACCTTGACATGAAGAGGAAAATACTTGGTGTAATGATCTTCATCAAATATAATACAATAGTATTTGGGCTTATGTTTGGATGCATCCCTAGTATATGAATTAGAGGAATCATGTTTAGGGGTATCGCATTTGGATTTTCCTTTCCCCTTCTTCTTACCTTTTGAGGATTTATCCATTACGGAAGACTGGACAGAGTTAACCTCAGAGGTTTTACTAAGATTTTTGGAATCATTCGTAGGAACAGAAGGTGCAGTGGTCAAAGTAGACTTAGGCTTCGAAGAATATTTCGAATTACTATTAGCATGTTGAGCCACTAACCCGATAACACCATCAAGTGGTGTATTAGTAGATTTCAAATATGATGGGTCCGTTGAAGGTCACGGGGCGTCAGGTAAAAGATCATATAATATCCCAGACTAGGAATAAACTAGATCTAAATACTAACCATGGGCCATGGCATGTTCCTCATTCAAACAGCCACCCATAACGATGTCTTTGTAAATTTACAGAATTAATGATTTGTTAAACCATTCAGACAAAATTTGATCGAGAATTTCAAACTTGATCAGACGATGTCTGCATCTCCATTCATGGATGTAATCATAGATATGGGTAGCATTTGTTTGTTCAAAATACTTTAAGAGATGGGTGTCAATTTCATACCAGAAAAGTAATTGGAAATGAGTAAGAAAGGCCATGGCCAATGACTTTAAATCATGAAAAATGTCGTCAGGAATTTCAATGTACCAGTTGGTGGCGGTGCTTGCTAATGTGCATTGGAAAAGACATAATCAAATCGATTCATCGACCCAAGAGTTAGAGGAGCACCATAAATGGTATGTCATAACGTGAGCTTGGGGGTCTTCTCCAAATTTACCTTCAAATTTAGGAAAATCCCAAGGAATTTTAGTTGGAACCGGAGGCCAATGCAGCATATGTTGTATTGGGTCATTTGTAAGCCTTGACACATGTAGGAGTTCCAACATAGCCAAGAAAGGTAACTAAGGATCATAAGGAGTAAAATTTACTTGGAAATTACCCTTTTGAGGGTTCCAACCTTGTTGATACGGGTTATGCCCCCATTGGGTTTTATTTTTACCATAAAAACCATATTTCACCCACTATGGTTGTAAGGCTATTTGTTGCTAGTAAGGACCTTGTTGAGGCCACGGTTTTTGATAGGGTCCTTTATGTAGTTGTTTTTGAAGGTAAGTTCCTTATTGGGGTTGTTGATATGGGCCCTGCTTTAACTTCTATTGAATATTAGGTCCTTGTTGGACTTGTTGGCATTGTCCTTGTTGGAATTGTTGGTATTGAATACCAGGTCTAAGAGGGTAGGTTCCAGCTTTTCCTAAAGGAGGGCTAGGACCATATTGCATTTGAGGACCAGACTTTGGATTAGTCACAATACTCAACAATGGATTTTTGGGTTTTTGGGCATACTGTTGTTGAACATTCGATTGTTGAACATATTGATGTTGTACATTCAGCTGTTGAACATAGGGTTGTTGGATATGTGGCTGTTGAATACGGGTTTGTTGAACATGTGGTTGCTGAACTTGGTGTTGTTGATAAACAAGTTGAGTTGAATAAGGGTGACCACCTTGTAAAGAGGTAACCACAATAGAACTTTTTATGGATGAAACCAAAGTTCCACCAAAACTAGGTATGGGTTGTCCCGCCCTCGATATAGTTCCATAGTTCATATTTACCCCACCCAAAATGAGAGGTACATATAAGGGATGTGATTTCATCCCAGGCATGGATGAAACTGTAGGCTTCCCACTTAGAGGCGGAAAAACAGTGATCGTAGATATGGACAGATGAGGAGATGATCCAATTAAAACTGACATCTGACCCACAAAAACTGCAACTTGAGCAGAAGGTTGTGAAACTATAGCTACGTTTAAAAGAAAAAATCCAGAATATGGAGTAATATTAGTCAACTAGATGGGATGATGAAAAATGGATGTGGCCCCAAAAGCTTTTGAAACAAGGCTTTCTAGAGAAGTGTAACCTGGAGGTAGCGAAGACGCAACATGACTAAAGGATACATTTATTCCACTTCCAAAATCATAAGAAGAAACATAAGGAAAAACTTCCAGAGGGAGCATGGTTTCAACATTAGCCTCTAGGTGTGAGTCATAGAATTTTCCATAGGAATACTTTGAGGAGTACCCATAAATGGAGCATTGTCTACATTCAACGACATGTGTGGTGGAAACAATTGTCGAACAGTGGTTCGAGATGCGACAGGAGAAGCGCCAAAAGGAACGTTGGGATTGTCTAAATGACTATATGGACACTCAAGGGATACAACTAACGAATAATAGAGCATATTGGGAGGAAATATCACAAACTATGCAACGGGTTCAGGACTTTCCATCTAAATATCCTTAGATGATGAAAGCCAATCTTCAATCAGTGGTCTAGAAGAGAGCAGTTGGATACTCGGGACAATTCCAAGTTCAAAACGTTGAGCTTCAAGAGGCCCATGTGGAAAACGCGTAATCTCAGGATGGGCTCCTTGATTTCCTTCACGACATAAGTGAGGTGAGTTCATAGATTCAGCCACGATGACCTTTTGACAAGATTAATCAAAGGATAGACGAAATATTTTCAAGAAATTAAAATTTAAAATTAAAAAGTCATGATGAGGCAAAGGAGTATTTCATAGGTAGGATGTTTTTGTGGACAGTAAATATTAGAATTAAACAAAATATATCAAAAATGGATAATCTAGGCAAAATGGTTTACCAAGTATACATGAACTGCAATGTACACCTTGGTGAACCAAGGACTTAATGTACGACATCCAATCTCCCCGAATGTTGTGTTCGATGTATCATGTCTATAAGGCGGCCGACTCGGTTGCCTATGGTAGGATTGAAACCTAGTGTGGTCTCCCAAAATATACGTGATAGTATGTGGGATCTCAATACATAGTACCATTTTCTAATGTGTAATCGTTCGATGAGAGTGTCCCCATATACTTACCCTATGTGGAGCATATCCCTATATACTTTCGTACGAGGGACGGGATATCACCCTTGAGATGCAACACAAGCTATTAGAAACAGCGGCTATGCTTAATGATCTCGTCTCTATCCTAGACCTCTAGATGTTTGTGTTAATTTAAAATTCTCCTTAGGTTAATTGAGGTAAACTTTAATGTTGATATTCACTCAAGTTTCGATTTTGGGCTCAAAACGATGTCACCTTAACACATAAGATGCAGCTATATGAGAAAATTATTCTTTTTAATTCAATGAAATCTATACTAATAAGGGAATAGATCACAAAGATTAATGCATAAAACAAAATGAAGCAAACAAAATTCTCCCTGACTATCTTTCACTCTTCACTTTTTGAAATGCAAATTCTCAAACGTAAACATGATTTCAATTTCACTATCCCAAATGCAACTCATTCAAAAGTAAAATGATTTATACTTTCACTTATATGCACTTATATTAATTTTTTGTTTTTATTTTTTGTTTTGAATGATGAAATTCACTTGATGTAGCTAATGCACTTTTAAGTTTTCAATTATTGAAATAATGTAATATATTTCCAATAAGAAATTCCAAAAACTAGCCTTTCAATGCAAATAATCTCATGCACTTAATGAAAATTAATTTTTGAAATTAAAACTTAAAGAGATGCAAGACCCAATTTATTTAAAAATGCACAAATGTTACTATTGTTCTCTAGTAGATAATAAATATTTCTTGAATGATACAATTAGTAAACAGATATTTTAATTGACCTAAAACAAAAAGACCCAATCAAAACACAAATGTTACCACTTAAATCATAAGACCAATTTTCACTTTTTCAAGAGACTGAAAACACTCAAACCAAGAAATAATGTGATGAAAGCAAAGCAAACATTTCAAGGATCAAGACATGCTAAGGTTTTTCCAGAAGAAAATCTAACAATCTCTATTGTTAGTATGAATATTAATTCCAAGCGTACGAAAAATACCACTTTAGCTGCGCATAAAATACAGCCCTAACAACAGAAATGACTGCTAATATCTTCAGATCTGCAATTAGGTGATCAAGATAAATGTTGCAAAAATCTAGATTTATGCATTAGAAGACATTAAACAGTAGAAAAGATAAGATTTACTCCATGCATCCAATAGACAAGACAAGAATGTATCAAATAAATTTTGTATTGATGGCACCTGGGAGGAAAACACAAGAGGGTGTTCCCTATTCTCCTCAATGGGATGGGTTCTTGTAAATCCCCAGCACTTCAGATATAGAATTCCTCTCTCTTGATGGTGTAGAAAACCCATACAAGAATGGAAAAATATGGCTATGATGGTGGATCAATAGCCAAACCAAAAGTTGAGATCTAGAGTGATCTTTAGGCAACAAAAGGTGACAAATTAATGGGAAAACCCTTTTATTTATAACAAAATATTGAGTTAGTCTAGATATTGGTGCATAATTAAAATATTATTAACCAAATCAAGATCCAAATTTTATGGAATATTTTATTATATTTGTTGGAGGGAAAAGGAATTTATCTTGAGTCAAATCCCGTTACCTGTAAATAATAAATAAATAAATGATTTATTTATCATTTTAAGGATGTGATTAAGAAATAATAAATAAAAAAATGATTTATTTATCATTTTAAGGATGTGGTTAAGTAATAATAATAAATAAATGATTTATTTATCATTTTAAGGATATGGTTGAGGAATAATCAAATAAATAATGATTTATTTAATTATCTAAGGAAGATTTAGTCATATTTAACAAAGAATATTATTTAAGTAATGTTTAAATAATTATTCTTAGAAAATAATAAGATAAATAATGATTTATCTAATTCATTTCCTTGTTTTGGGTTAAATATAACCATGAATATTAATTAAACTGTTGTTTAACTAATTATTCCTTGAGGAAAATCAAACAAATATGGATTTATTTAATGTTTCCCCATGGGGTTTCCTATTTAGACCATAAACAACTTAATAAAAGTGGTTTTACTAAGTTATTTTCATAGTGAATGAAATTATACTTGGGGTAAAATTGGTCTTACATGATGTACTTGGGTCCATCTAATACCAATGGGTTAGATGACCAAAAAATGGTGTAACAAATTTCCCCCCAGTGTGCGAGCGTTAGGAGCTAATCGTATGACTGAAGTACGTTGTAAGAACTCAATCACTAGACATCAAAGGGGAATTCAAAGAGAGAGGAGTATAAGGTAGACCAAAGTGCTGAAATAACTAGACCCTGAGGAGGCGAGACTTACAAGTGCGACAAGTCTCTTTGATGAGTGAGTACCTACTATAGGCAGCGGGGGAGGCATACCTATGCCCACCGAGGGAATAGTACAAACAATGAGGTGTCTGGAAAACCACAAGATGAAATAATAAAGCATATACTGGCATAAATATGAACCAGATGAATAACATAATAATAAATCCCACATACATATTGTGCCTGGGATAACAACCAGGACTTTATACAATAATATCCGAGTACATGAGATGTGAAAACAACCCAGATGCCCCTGTAAACAGGAAAGGCCTCAAAAAATGTGACAGATATATGCAATCAAGAAGGTGTTGCATGTGATTGTGGTCAGTATCATCAAATCTATGGAGCTGCATCGAAAGCTGGAGTGAATAATTCATCCAAGTATGTGGGGGGCTACCTGTAGGACCAGCCCCTCATGAGGGTTGAGACATCTGACACACACCTGGGAATCATCGATCTTCTCAACTGCTGCATCATTGAACCATCAAGAATACAGATCTCAATCATACTGAAGGGAGCTGGAGCTAAGAACCAATCAAGTCAAAGGGAAATAAGGAATGCCTTTTCCTGATCCGGGGCACTGAGCAAGAGTGGAAGCTGGAACCAAGGTACACCGCCCTCTAGACCTGTCTTCTGGAATGAATGAGTTGATGTCGACAGAAGGAGGTCTTCCATAGGTGAGGAAATAAGGGATCCTCAACTAAGGCATGAGAGACAATAGTAGAGCGACAGACTGACTGACACCAATGATGATGATGAAATGGGGGGGACTAAGTAGCGAAACAGTCTTTCCTATCTTTATACTGAAAAATATGATGGTTTTGTGCAGATATGGAAGAATTACGGATTAACTGGAGAGAGAGAGACCTGGGCGCATTACGATCGGAGATCCAAGAGGATCAAGGTGTCCGCAGTGCTTTGGCCAGGTTTGGGGTTTTGAAGTTTGTGGAGAACCCTTTGATGAGATTTGGGGAGCCCTTATTGGCCCGAATTGTCAACTATTGGGACTCAGACCATGAGGTATTTATAGTGCAGGGGCACCGAATCAAGTTGACGATCCAGGATATATATTTCCTGACTAGTCTCCCACCACTCGAGATGGTAGGGAATACTCAGCCAGTATTACCGCGTCAGAGGAATATCATAGATTTTGTAGGCTCCATTGTCGGCCAAGTCTCCAAGTCAAGGGGACTTGAATACCCATCGGGGATTTGGAGAGGTTAGAGACCCGTGCTGTGGTTGTAGCGGTGCTGCAAATCCTGGGCAACTAGGCCCTCCATCACATCACGGGGGGGGGGGAATGGTGCTTGTGGAGAGTGTTCTGAGTGGGACCTACTATGGGTGGGCCCAAATGATGTTGTCATCATTGAAATGAAAGTTGTCGCTATGCAAGTGGCAAGTGAGCCATGAATGTGCATATGGTACATTTTTGTGCTCTTTCTTCTTTAAGAAGATCCCGACACTTTGACCTCGCATACAGCTCCAAGATGGGGGCCTAAGAGAGCCTAGGATGCACCGGTGGGGATGACTACTATGCAGAGGAGGAGGTGGAGCAGTTGGGTGGGTGTTCTGTCCTGATTTATTTGTTCATTGGGATCAGATGTTGCTGTATATAGATGACTATCCCTATAGTGGGATGAGTTATTGTGGGGACCCAGATCTGCCATTGCCACCTAGTCGTATATGGCGACCCGATGGTAAGTGAAAAATCGCTAATATTTTATGTGCATGTAAATTTTCTAGAATATTGTATGTGGTACTGATTCTTTTACTTTTGGTATGTAGATACAGCACCGGTAAAACCGGCCGGGTACATGGGACGACCTGCAGTATCGGGGGTCGCAGGATCTAGTGGATCAAGGCCACAGCACAATGAGGATGCAGCAACCCTTCTGGAGGACATCCGTCATAGATGTGAGAGGCTTTTGACCGGTGTTTTGGAACGTGGCTGGCAAGACTTAAGTGACAAGTACATAGATCCATGTATTGGTTTACCCTCGGAATGGCGAGGGGTCATGCAGCGCATGGCGATGGCCGGACAGGGTATGCATGATCTACGAGCTGTGGGGGCAGAGCCATTGGCTCGGGATCCTCCACATAGTGATTAATGTGTAGGGGCAGGTGGTGCCCCCAGTTTTGAGTTTTTATGGGCATGTCATATGTATCAGAGTTGATGAACTCCAAAATATTTTATACGACACATACTATGGATATGCGTCGTTTTGATATTTTAATGTTACTGTCTTGTGTTAAATGTGTGTGTTAAATTCCAATCCAAAATATGGTTTGCAATGCTATCTACATAGTGATTTTGTGCTCTAGGTACATGTCTAAAATTAATGATTTCAAATTCACGCATCAAAAGCTTCACTCGTAAATATCTTCTGAAAAGGATAGGATTATGCATGTGATAGACACCATTCAATTGCATGACAAGAAGCAGGGAATCTAAACGAACATGAATATGGAGGATGCAATGTGAAAGGGAATTAGCTAATAAACCTCGTACTGCATCATATTCGGCCTGATTATTGGTAGCAGTATCGATGCATACACTGTTCGAAAGAACAAGCGCATGCAAGGGGTAAAAATGGCCCAACCTGCCGAGGCTAAATTCCAGGAGTAGCGACTTGCACCATCGGCAAAATTGATATAAGGTGTGGACAGGGGGTCCCTCTGAAAGGTGCCACAAGAAAATAAATGGGACGATAAAGAACAATGCTAGCAACCTAAGCGCACATTAGAAATCGAATGCACTCTTCGGAAGGTACTGATCTGGGTAGGATGTCTACTGCCCACATGCTGCCAGGGAGGGGAAGTGTGGGAGCTACTAGAAGCGTAGCTTGAGCTCAGGCCATGTAAATCACCACAGGTATGGATGATGGCATCCAATTTATAGGCGGGAAGGATGGTGTCAGGGGTGGCCATGGCTTCCATGATGTCGTCATTGCAAAAGAAGGTGGAATTATGGGGGGAAGAAAGACCACGTGATGAGGCAAAGCTACCTGACGCATCATTATGAGAAGAAAGGATTACATGTGCATCGTCACGGGGGATGACGTAAGAAAAAGTAGATAAAGGGTCTAATGATGTTGAGCCCAGGGTGATCACTAAAAAGAGGTCAAGAGAAACAGTAGGAGAAGATTCAGAGGGAGCTTCTGTCAATGGTCTCAAGGATGATGAAAGGTAGAGGATGGTGGCCTCATGATCTGTCATTTTGACATTAGGAGGAGGAATTTCAACAGAAGTGGGTAAATCCTCAGTCTGTCCTGCAGCATATTGTGCAAGTACGGGAGAAGTGGATTGGTTCTGTTCAATCTCATACTCCCGAACTACCTCTAAAGAGGCACGGTAATGCATGAGGCGGGGACAATGTTGAGAGTAATGTACATGGAGATCACACAAAGCATAAGGGTGTTTGGTGTGAATATTCTTGGTGTTCTTGGTTGTGGTCGATGAAGAAGAAGAGGTTTTAGGGAGCATAGACTCAGGGAATGCGACATTAACCATGGGCTTGATGCGGGGCAACTTGGGACAAGTATGGGTAGCATGACCGATGACATCACACAAAGCGCAAGGCTTTGGAGGTGGAGGAGGTGCAGGGTCAATCGGGGCAGCTTTGTCCTTTGAGGCCCTTTTATGAGCTCTACCCTTCTTACCCAAAGTGGTCACAACAGGAGGTGGTTCCTGTTGAGGTGGTTGAGGCACTGTGACAATGGGAGAAGTCATGGGGATCAGTTGAACTAGGGTCAAAGAAAGATAAGGTTTAGGTTGAACTGGCGAGGTAGAGGTTGGAGGATCAAGGTACCAAATCGAAATCCCAATGGTCAAGCTAGGAAGAGAAAGGGTGGCCATGACAGGTGCCGTATAGATGCTTGGTGGAGGGACTAGGAACGGTATTTGATCGAAGGGGTAATGGCCAGGTGGGACGGCTCCTAAATGGTTAAGGCCTGGAGGAACCAACCCAGGAGGATAAAGAGGCTCATGAGTACCAGCTGAAGGGCTAGGAGGAGGAGGTCCAAAATGCTACATCGAAGGGCTAGGAGATGGCTGCGAAGGGTGAGTGGGTTGTTGACTAGCCATGGAGGGTTGCTTGAGAGAAGCCTGAGACGATAGCATCATGCAAACATTCGATGAGCTGGGATCAGATATGGGAGGAGGAAGACTAGGGAATTTACCAAGCAAGGAGGAGTCCTTGTAGACGTCGGGTGAGACACTGGTCAAAGGGTCAACAGTTTTCTTATTGGCCACCGAAGAGATAGTGGACTCAGGGGAGGTCTGAGACTTCGGTTCGTAATACGTCAACTGGTCAATGGTGACTATATTTCCGTTATGGGGGAAGGACATCTTGCGATGGACCACAGAAGGGACCACAGACATCGCATAAGTGTAGCTACAACCCAATAGAATGTTGTAATCTAATGGGGCATCTATGACTTCTACGTCAACGCAAACAGTCTTTCCCACAAGAGTAATAGGAAAATTGTGGAATAAGCCAATGGGCTTGGAGGCGTGGCCATCCCACGCTCGAAGAGTGATCATGGAAGGAGCCAACTTAGGGGATCTGAGTTTCTTCCAAACCGAAGCAAACATCACGCAAGTGGATGCCCCCTCATCAATAATGCACCAAGAATGTTGGCGTTTCGGATCTTGAATGGGATTTTGAAGGCGATGGAAGCAGGAAGAGGAGGATGTTCTAACTGGTCAACATCAAATACAATAAATCAATCTTCGAAATTATCTACAGCGCTCATGATAGATAGAATATATTTTCGTTGTGAAGGGAATTACTGGAGGAGTTCCAGCGTTGAAATGGCAGTAGGGGATTGTGCCAAATCATTGACAATGCTATCCGAATGGGAGGCTTTGCCAGAAGCAACATTTCGATGAAATTTTAAGCACTCTTGGAGGATGAAATTGTATTGAAGGAGCCTATTTTACCACATGTGTGGGATATTTTAGAATCATTTTTTATGTTTTTTATATATTATGAGGTTTTCTTGTAAAATTTCACTTGTTTAACGCTTATGTCAACTTGTATTAGGGATTTTCTTGTAAATTTTTGGAAATAAAAGTTGTCAAAAATTATATAAATAGAGGCTTCACTTTTTTTGGCATGTGGTTCTTTTGAATGGATAAGGCAACATGAGAGTCAAGAAAATGAAGAGTTGTAGTGGTAAAGATGAAGGCCCAACATTTCAAGCATGGGTTGGGAGGACGCCCTGTAGTCAAAAGAGGAAATAAGCTTATCATTTACCTTTTCGCACCTCAAACCTCTCTGCTCATCACACTTCACACCTCGTAGAATAAAAATTCTACCCTCCGCTTTCCCATAAGAAATATTCCCGATTGCAATCTCCAGGCGGCCCCACTTCTACCTCCCCATGTCATCTTCCTGCCACAGCACATCAAAAATCACAGAGTATAACTCTTGCCTTCCATTTCTCATGTATAAAACTTGTGATCCGCGATCTGTGGGCGACCCCACCTCCATGCCACGTCATCCATTCTCTACTCCCCACAGATTATAACTCTTACATTCCGCTGCTCATATATAACACCTGCAATCTTCGATGTGCGGGCAGCCCCACTTCCACCACGCCATGTCATCCATCACCCATCGCACATTTCTCCCCACGGATTTTAACCTTCACACTTCATTGCTTATAACAAATAACTCCTGACTGTGATTTGTGGGTAGTCCCACCTCTTTGCCACGTCATTTTTCACCCATCACACTTTGCAAACCACAAGTTATACAGTCTACCCTTTGTCGCTTAAAATAAAAGCCTGTGGCCCGTGATCTACGATATCAGTTTGGGCCCCACCTTCCTGCCACATCATCAATACACTTTCCATAGCCTTTGTTCTTCTCTTTTCGTTGTTAATGAGCCCTGCTAACTCCACTATCACTTCCACCATATCCCCTTCATCTCCACTCCCTATCAATACATCTGACATCTCACGATATGTTTCAGCCCCCTTCTCACATTCTAAAGGATAACACCAGGGGGGAGTCCAAAATGGTCGGTTTCGGAAACCGCCTTCGGTGTTACGTGTTGGCCCACAGTGATTTCGCACCCCTCCCCATCCAATTCCAAAAACATCCATGCCCCTCTCCGAAATCCGGTCTCTGGTTTTTGCAAAGTAAATCACAAGCATTTGTTTTTGTGAAACAACACATCTATGGTTTATTCAGTTGATCCAGAAAATATCCACTAAAGAGTGGGGCACGCACAGCACAAATTTTCATTTCATTACAGTTAATGTGAATCATGAGAATGAGGTAGTGGAGGCCTTTCACCAGCAGATCAAATAAATTGGTGGAAACCATACCTACCACCTATTCATGGCCACTCCTCATCGTTCCCTTGGAATATTCCAGGATTTGTCCTACCCAACCCATAATTTTGTTTCTTTTACCTTCTAATTATGATGTTTTGTTCGTGAAATCTCGATTTCACCTGATTCTTCTTTGATTGTACGCTACATGAGTGATTTCTTGATGCACATTCTGCTAGTTTGTTAAGATATTTTTATTTTCACATGTTTAGATCGATCATGGAAATTTGATTCGATCGTAAATCCCCAGGGGAAAATCTCTATATATATAGTTCAGGGATGAAAAAAGGGTTATGAATTTTGGAAAATTTTGTTGTATTAATGTATGATTGTGCTCCTTGTGCTTTGAGATACATATTTCAGAGAGTTGTTTTGAACTTAATGTGATACAACGTTGTTTATTTGGATTCCAAATGGGGCAATGAGTAATATGTATCTGTATTCAGTATGTATCTATATTCATTTTGTTTATCAGTAGTCTCGTGTTTATGTATAATCATATTTTTATGTTCTATTACTTTGGATGATTCATGTAATGTAGCTGCCAGTGGTATGCAATTTTATTCATGAATTTTTTTTATGTATAACTCTCATGTGTTAAACTTTTTGCACCTCCTTAATTCGTGCTCCACGAATCTCTGTTGTTGGTCATATTTCACTTGCATCCACTTCTTCTGAGTTCATGGGAGACAGATTCTTAAGAATTTTAAGCCTGAATCTTACGGGTTCCTCCTCCTTCATTCTTTCTCAACACCTCTTCATATTTTAAAGCCTTTGTTTATTGTTTCATACTTGGCCCATTTGAAAGCTACCTAGTCATACAGCCTCTTGAGCCCTCTCATAGTATAGGGTAATTCACAAGAATTAGACTCCAAGGTCTTTTCCATTCCTGAACCGAAAAAATCATTATTTCTCTTTATCCATATTCTATCAGAGGCATCTATATAATTTTTCACATTTAACCTTTGATTTTAAGATGTCCTAGGCTGTAATATTCCCAAATAGGGAAGCAGCAATATTTGAACACAAAAATGGAAAGTAGCAGTGTAAATCAATGTAAAAATACAATAGACCAATATGGAGCCATTTTATTAGTCATATCAGTAGAAAAATAGTACAATATAATGGGGCACAAATCATACAACATGAACCAACAAGCCTCCAATGAATAAACCCCCTCAAAAGTGAGGTGCTGCTAATATACAGAATGCTAGAAAGCTGCTACAATGCAGTCATGATGAGCATAGCTACAACATGGGATCATACGATGAAATAAAATAAGTGATATATTCCTCTATAGATTCTATACATAAAGAACAAGGCTCCATATCACTTTGCCTAGCCAACCCAAGAGGGTTTCTGGCAATACACCCAAAAATACAAATGGTGAACCAAAGCCCTAGGGCTGAGGATTCACTACAGCAAAATAACTAGGATATATGTCTGAAGATGATATAAAAATATGTGGCTCTCCTCCCATAGACTCTCCAGGTGAAAGTTTGATCCCTCCAATGAATAACCAACTCCCAAATCATGCATAGAAACTACCCCTGCAACTGATCTCTGAAATTACGCAATCATGGACTAAAATTGTGCTGTAGGTGGTGGTAGTAGCTTGGCCTAGTGCCAAATGGTGATAAAATTCTCAAGGAAATTTCTTGTTGGCCCTCCAATGGAAAATCTACCTCTCCGCTAAAACACAAGCTCGGAAAATGGTCCTACAAAATCTCCACAACTTCTACCCTGCAACACAACACAAATCTAGAAGAAATTGTATTGTATAGTAAGACTGAAGCTTTGGGCTGATGTCAGAATGTGGAAATGCAGCTCAATCACCTCTCTCGAGTGGTCACTTAAAATCCCCCAAGGATGAGGGTAGGATTCCCGCTCAGAAACACCCTTCTGCTAAACAGCACTGCAGTCTCCACTAAACAGCTGAAGAGAGAAACAAGTCATACAAACTATAGATAAAATAATAATCAAAACATGCCTTCTATGTTTTCCATCCCCTTCCTTATATTCTTATTGAGCTTCCTCACCTTGGGCCCCACTCATTAAAGCCACTACTTCCATGCATTGAATCTCCCTCCAAAACTGAGTTTTCCCTCAATGAATGCCACTCCTTCCATACCACCGTTGTTTATTTGGTCAAAGTTGACCCAGTCTACATGCTCTGGCCCCTTTTCACACACAAGGGTGCCTAATAAATCTAATAATATGATCTCCATTCATATTAGGAGTGATTTTATTCCTACTAAGGATATTTATGGGTCTCCATACCCTCTTATTCATCTAACTAAGAAGAAAAAACAAAATTTAATATTCCAACTAGCTTAAAGCTAATTGAGAATATTACAATCCTCCCCTCACAAATGTTGCTAGTCCTCACGCAACTGTAAAGGTGAGTGCTGCAACTCTTCTCCTCCTTCCTTGGTGACACCTCCATGTGATAAGCTCTCCTCATGAACTAAGTGTCTCCCAATCAATCCATCCATGAAATGCTCCTCCCAAGTACTCATGAGATTCCAATGGCTCACCTCATAAGGAAACAAAATATCCAGTGTAGCACTCATGGTTTTCCCAATGTTCTCCCTAAAACATGAAGCATAATAAACATGGATAATCTCACTCCCAATGGGCTCATTCAATCCTTGCATCCTTCCTCCAATCATGCCCACAATAATGATAATAACATCATCAATGTATGGGATCATAACCAAGGATACATAAGCTGCCATTTATAATACTGGAGGAGGATCATAGTCCCACATGTGGAACTAGCGCAGTATGTGTCCTGATTTCCTCATAACATGATATAATAAGTGGTTTCCCCACCACTTGTTTTCTGCCATATTCTTCTCACATGCTTTGAGAAGGTGATTAATGTTTGGTGCCAATGGAGTACACCCTGAATGATATGTCATCTCCCTAAATCCTCCTAGGGAGTGGCCATAGGAGTGGCCATGCTCAACACTATTTATGGCCCCAAGTTGACCATGAATTTTATAAGGAAGAGTGCTCCAACTTGGAGAAATGGCCTGCACATGTATGGCAAAGGAATGTAAATATTCATCTAGTAAATCATTATGCACAAAAATATGATCTTTACCATATACTTTGATCACAGTAATGGAGTGGCTCATAGATAGATCCCCTCTCATTCCTAAAGAGGAAAGAGGTGGTTGTGATAACTCCATCAAAGAGTTATGTCTCTCCTCTATCTCCAAATTATCCATGCATCTCCTAATATGTTGATGTACCTCCTCTTCAAATCCTTCCCAAGGGAATCCCTCCATGATGGTGTGGTATGATTTCAAGGAATAAGTGTGGCTGAAAAGAAAATCTTCATGTGTTGCAAGTAGTAAATTCTCCTTGAGCTTGGATGCTCTAGATAATAATATCCTACTCTGATATTATATGACCCCATCTCTTACTGAATATCCCTCATCTAATAGCTAGCCATCAAGTATCATGCATGTAAAAATATCCTTGGAGTAATCCACCAATAGCTGGGATTTTCAATAAGGATCTATCCTCCATAGTGATAGTGTTGATGATCTATCTGTAAAGAATTTTTCATGTGGTTTCCTCCTTATTTGAAATCTCCCATGCCAAAGTCACATACTAAGATGTTGTTATCCTTCCCCTCCTACTCCTCCTATAGTTGCTCATTCTCAAGTAAAGGTTGAAGCTTTTGGAGGTTAGTCTTCCATAGGAAGCTATCACCCATCCAAAACTTCTTGAGTATATCCAATGCATGCATGAGTGGCCACCATCCTCTACAATGTGTGGAATATTTCTCCCCAAGTGAAAATATCTTCTGAGCCTCCAATGTCAAGGATTAGTCTCCTTGCACCATTATGGTGCCATCCTCCATCCCTGAAGGATCCTCTCTTAATGCAATATGTGGGGTGAGAGTGGGTAATGATGATATTTGGAGAATGTCTCCCTCCTCCTTGAGCCTACCCAAGACTCTCTGCATTGTATCATGACCTCCCAATGTTCCCACTCCTCATGGATCTATGAGTGGTGCAACATGTTGTGAGACATTTCTCACCAAATCCTGATCGTGGAATGCCACTAAACAGGAATGTCTCATTAAACAAATTCATTTTCATAATTGATAGTACTATGAGTTCCTTGCTTCCACTACACAAATCCAGCTTTGTTTTCTTTGTATAAGTTTTCTGTGAGGGATATGTGTGCATGCCCCTAATCATCTGATGTTTTCCACTCTTTTTTTCCATCCACTCCATCTACAAAGTCTCCCAATCAGTGGTGAACTTCCCCAAAGTAATCAACCACTTCAAAACCAATACCACATTGGTGTCAAGTATGTGAACCACAAAAAAATGATCAGTAAATGTATATTTCCCCATGGTGATAGATAAATATGGAACATAATTCATGCACTGCATAGTTCTAGCCCCTAGGACCAAAACTGAAAATCCCTCAAAATCATGAGTGGGTATTGCCCTCCTCTACACTAGTTGGTCATCAATAAAGTTCTGGGTAGCCCCACTGTCAATCAAAATAGAAACCCTTTTATCCTGAATGGAACCTCGAACCCTCAAGGTCAAGTACTTGGGTACTCCTCTCAATGATGAAAGGGCCCCTCCAATTGGAGCAACTAATCCATTCCCACCTCCTAGTGGTGGTGGACCATATCCTACTATCCCATCACTGTGAACTCCTTCTAGTTCCTCTTCTTCTTCCTCCTCATCATCAGAAAATACCTCTATGTAGTGTGCCTTACCTGTTGCACATCTATGTCCAAGTGCCCATGATTCTTTGCATGTGAAGAAAATCTTCCTTCTCCTCAAGTCTCTTAGGACACCATCACTAAGAGATACATTGTTTTGGCCCTCCTTTGAAGGATGAGCCTTTTTATCTTTTCCCTTTGATGGGAAAGTGGGATTTTTCTGAAATGTTTCCTTTTCTCTTGGCAAGGCATATTGTAGATCTCTAGCCCTCTCAATGGCATCTTGAAGGGTAGTGGGTTTGGTAGATTTAACCAACCCATGTATAGGTTCTGCTACCCCATCAATAAACATATAGACCCTCCTTGCTGTAGATAAATAGAGAACCATAACAAAAAAATTTAGAAATTCAGAAATATAAGTTTATGGATTACCTGATTGTTTGAGCTTAGCTAGCCCAATGAAAGGCGCCTCTGGGTCTCTTCGATAAAACCTCTCCACCAACCTCCTTTTGAACTCTAAATATGCAGTCACATTGGTATGACCCAATGTAGAAAGTCCATGAAACCACCAATCATGTGCTTCACCCTCAAGGTGTAGCGTTGCTATTTTTTTGGCCTCCATCTCAGGTACTTGGTTCATCTGGAAGTAGATGTCTAGCTTCTCCACCCATGATTTGGCAGTGCATTTTTATCACCCATCAAAAGTGGGTAAGAAAAATCTTCCCATAGTCCAGTGAAGATCATGATTTTGTATGAATCCTCCACCTTTATTGTGATGTCAGGGTCTCCTATTGTACTTGATCTGACAGAACTCTTGAAATATAAAATGGCCCTTGAATCTATGAGATTGAGACTCATACTTAAGAAAATAGTCTTCAAGAGTTTCTTGTTCTTGAAACCCTCCATTTCCCACTGCTAAAAATGTAGGCATTGTAGAGCGTTGGGAAACTTGTCGCTTCACTAGTTGATCACTCCAGTGATGAGAAATGTCAGAGCCTTCTCCATGTAGAAACCCTTTAGGGGATTCCTTGTGTCTATCCATCCTCATCTCCTTTATTTATATTGCAATATCTTCCATAGTTCAAAGAAGAAGCTTAGGGAACTCCTTCTCCTCATCTCCTCCTGGTAAATGGGTTCTACCCTTGTCTTATTTATCATCTGTATAATCATATCTCTAGTTTCTTATTTTGAGATACCTCTTCTCTCTATCTATGAGAGGACCTCCTTCTTCTGATGACATATTGGCTTAGATGGACATGCTGAGCCAAGATTACGCTCTAATACCACTATAATATTCCCAAATAGGGAAGAAGCAATGTTTGAACACAAAAATTGAAAGTAGCAGTGTAAATCAATGTACAAATACAATAGACCAATATGGAACCATTTTATTAGTCATATCAGCAGCAAAATAGTACAATATAATGGGGCACAAATCATAAAACATGAGCCAACAAGCCTCCAATGAATAAACCCCCTCAAAAGTGAGGTGTTGCTAATATACAGAATGCCGAAAAGCTGCTACAGCGCAGTCACGATGAGCATAGCTATAGAATGAGATCATACAATGACATGAAATAACTGATATGTGCCTCTAGAGATTCTATACATAAATAACAAGGTTCTATATCACTTTTCCTAGCCAACCCAAGAGGGTTTCCTGCAATACACCCAAAAATACAAATGGTGAACCAAAGCCCTAGGGATGAGGATTCACTACAACAAAATAACTAGGAGATATGGCTGAATATAATATAAAAATATGTGTCTCTCCTCCCATAGACTCTCCAGATGAAATTTTGACCCCTCCACTGAATAACCAACTCCCCAAATCATGCACAAAAACCACCACTGCAACTGATCTCTAAAATTACGCAGTCATGGACTAAAACCACACTATAGGTGGTGGTGTTAGCTTGGCCTAGTGAAAAATGGTGATAAAATTCTCAATGACCTTTCTTGTTGGCCCTCCAATGGAAAGGCTACCTCTCCACTAAAACACAAGCTTGGACAATGGTCCTACAAACCCTCCACAACTTCTGCCCTACAACACAACACAAACCTGGAATAAACTATGTTGTATAGTAAGACTGAAGCTTTGGCCTGATGTTGGAATGTGGAAATTCAGCTCAATCACCTATCTTGAGTGGGCACTCTAAGTCCCGCGAGGACGAGGGTGGGATTCCCACTCGAGAACACCCTTGTGCTAAATAGCACTGCAGTCTCTGCTAAAAAGCTGAAGAGAGCAACAAGTCATACAGACCATAGTTAAAATAATAATAAAAAAATTCCTTCTATGGCTACCATCCCCTTCCTTATATGCTTGGTGAGCTTCCTCACCTTGGGCCCCACTCATTAAAGCCACTACTTCCATGCATGGAATCTCCCTCCAAAATTGCGTTGTCCCTCAATGAATGCCTCTCCTTCCATACCAACATTGTCGATTTGGTCAAAGTTGACCTAGTCTACATGCTCCAGCCCCTTTTCACACATAAGAGTGCCTAATAAAGCTACTAAGATGATCTTCATTCACATTAGGAGTGATTTTATTCCTACTAAGGATATTTATGGGTCTCAATACCCTCTTATTCATTTAACTAAGAAGCAAAAGAAAATTTTAATATTCCAACTAGATTAAAGCTAATTGAGAATATTAAATAGGCACTGGCCTTTTGAAACTCAAGGCTATCTCTAGGAGCTACAACATATTTTTGGTGCCGCTTCCGGGGGCCAAATTAGAAAATCTTATCCCTGGGATACGGCATTATCTTCACCCTTCAATCAGGTGAGCACGAAGGGTTGAGAGTTGCATAGCCCTCACCTTGGCGACTCCACTATTATCAAAGTTCAAATCAAGTGTAATATTGGCTTACACAAGGCCTCATACTTGATCAAATACTTCTCAACAGATAACCCCTTCTGTATCTTATCCCGAAAAGATCATATTCAAGAGAATCTGGAAGGAAAAGAAACCCAGCCAGGCTGACCTACCTTCGTTTTCTCTAGAAGATCTGCCTTCTTCATCTCATAAAGCTGACATCTATGGTCCTGGCTCCACATCCCGTGTACTTGAGTATCCTCCAGAAATGTTTGCTTTATCCAGTTCAGCCATAAAATAAAAGGTTGAATCTGCTAATACTTCTTTTCCTCCCTTGCACCCTTATCTAGAGGCTGAAGAAGTCAAGAAAGTTATAGCACTCCAAAGCTCTTTATAGATCAATATCCAAACTGCTACTCAACAGAAAACCTGTTATACCACAGCCAAATCATCCTCAAAACTTACCACCACCACCCCTCATGGTTTTGCCTGGCTTCCTCCTGAAAAATTATGGTCTATTAGCTCTACCCCAAGTATTGAGTGATATGACTCAAGATTATCTAAAGCTCCTGCCTTGATTCACCAGGGAAAATAGTACTTCTACGCAGAGACGCATTGAAAACTTATGTGTATTTGATGAGAATGTGAATATAGAACATTTAGATGTGGTTTTGAGGCTTTTCATCCAATCCTTGGATGGAGAGGCTCGAAAGTGGTTCAAGTCTCTAGATGATAACACAATCACCTCTTGGGAAGAAATGGAGAATTTCTTCACACTAAAATGGGGATAAAAGAGGGATCATGGAAACGTTCTCACAGATTTCAACGCTATTAAAAAGAGACACAATGAGAATGTAACAAAATTCATAAAGAGTTTTAATAAGATCTATAATAATCTCTCTTCTGGTATAAAGCCTCCCCAAGCAGCTGCTAAAGTGTTCTTCGCAGGAGCCTTCAAACTGGAGTTTGGGTTCACCCTAAGAGAAAGAAAATCCACATCTCTGGATCAGATCTAGACTAATGCATTGGAGGTAGAAGCAAATTTTTATTCTACTGGTAAATTAAAATGGAATACTGAGCATGAATCCAGAAGAAAAAATAGGGAGGAAGCTTCTACTTCAAATCAGGAGAGGGAATCACAGGAGTATAGAATTGAAGAAATGAATAAGTTGATCAAGAACCTCTCAAATAAGTTGGTTAAGCTTGAATTTGATTCCAAGAATTCCCCTCTTCATTCCAACCAAATGATTCCTAACCGTGGGTTTAATCCTCAATATCAGAAGCCCCCTCTGCAACTATTGTAGTGGGAGAGGAAGGAACAGTAAGACCACATTCAACCTCCTCTATACTTGGAAGGAGAGCTAGAGGAACAGGTCGAGGAAATCAAAGACAGCCAAGAAATAAATTCCTCACTTACTCCAATGATGAGGAAGGTGAACTCACCTTGCAAGGGGATCAAGAAGAGAAGTAAGCCCCTCCAGAAGACCGAGATATTGAAAATTACTGGAAGTAGTTCGTGGATTTCATGCAAGCTCAACTCCACAAAAAGTATGACCCCAGGTCCTCTAGGAAGAGAACCCGAGTGCAGGAAAAAAATGAAGGTTCAACACCAAGATAACAGACCCCTTCTAGATATGTTAGTAAGGGGAAATATCTATTAGAAGAGCTTTCCCCTCATAAAGTCGTTGCATCCACTTCCACGAAACAAGGCTCTAATCCTCCCAAAAATGAAAAGTCTACATCTATACCCTTGAAACTATCAGACCCTCCTAAGGAGAAGTTCAAATAATTTATTATAGAAAAATCTACCATAGCCTTTAACCTCCAGAAATAATTAGATAAGTTCAAGATCCTAGTTCCCCTGATCGAGCTCCTAAAGCAGCCTTCATACAAATATCAAGTGACCCAATTCATGTTGCCCCATGGTGTAAGCCCTCTTCTTGATAGCCTCAATCTCCAAGAAGAATGACCCATGGTAGTTTTTGGACCTCATGTAGAAGAATAGGACTCAGATACTCCCCCATACTATGTGACTCTAGTTATACATGACCTGTTCTTGCACAATTGTATGCTGGATTTCGGGGCTTCACATAACATTTTTTAATTGTCTCTCATGGAGAAATTAGGGTTTCAGATTACAAGGCCTTATAAATACCTGTATTCTTTTGATTCCAGTAGGATGAAGTGTTTGTGCATGATAAAATATATGGTAGTAAACTTAGCCCAGATTCCGGCTAAAAGTGTGGTAATGGACATTGTTGTAGCTGATATCCCAGCTCGGTTTGGAATGTTTCTATCTAGATCTTGGGGTTCTAAGATTGGAGGATCAATAAAAATCAACCTCACCTATGCCACTATTCCAATATTCAGTGGGGAGGAGAGAATATTATACCGTTAATCCAGGTGTGTGCAGATGGTCACTAAAGCCATGGTAAAGAGGGTGAATTCTCTTGTCTTATGCTCGAGGAGGATGAAAATTTTCTACAATAAACAAAGGTCTATCCTCTAACACCGAAGAATGCTATGAGAAGAGAGGAAAACAAAATTTGGACTTTGAATTTTGATGGAGCTTATTCATGAGAAGGAAATGGGGCTGGGTTACTCTTGATATCACCAGAAGGATGCTTAATTCCTCTCTCCTTTAAGCTGGAATTTGAAGCCACAAACAACGCAATTGAATATGAAGCCCTGTTGTTGGGATTGCAGGTGGCACAAAACATGAACATCCAGAATCTCAAGGTGTTTGGAGATTCAG
The DNA here is from genome assembly GCA_034641835.2 of Pinus albicaulis. Taxonomy (NCBI): domain Eukaryota; kingdom Viridiplantae; phylum Streptophyta; class Pinopsida; order Pinales; family Pinaceae; genus Pinus; species Pinus albicaulis. The sequence goes on along the minus strand of CM076575.1, from coordinate 1,221,233,963 downwards.
AGATTGTAGTGAGGCAAGTCAAGAGCAAATACCAAATTAAACACCCAAGGCTCAGAGCTTAAAGGAATGAGGTATGGGATTTGGTTGAGAACATATTTTCTTCTTTTAACATTCAGTTCATGCCAAGGGACAAGAACAGAATGGAAAACTCAATAGTTGTGGCTACTAGTAATTTCCTGTTACAAAATTATATATTACAGAGAAATGCAACACATAAAATATGCGGAAAACACATGCACACAAAACACATAAAACCAGAGAGACACAGATATATGTGGTTCACCCAATTTGGGCTACGTCCACCACGAACAGCCAGTCCTTCCTTTCTATTATCCAACAAAATGAAGAGACACAACCTACAACAGATCTGCTATAATATCCTCTGTTCTCTCTCACAGTCTCCCTATCTATTTCTCGCTCTGAGAATACACATACATTACACGGTTGAAATACAATACCCTCATACAAGCGAGGGGTTTCCTTCCAGGGAAAAAAACCCTAAACTAAACATAACTTCTACCGTCAGATCATCCGCCTAATGAACGGCCTAGATTGACTAGAAATTACTATACTTTTAAAAGGCAATTTTACATCTTCTTTTAGCTTCGGGGGCGCTTCCCTCGAAACCCCTGCTCGTCAACCCCCCCGGACCCCGCAGGGGGGAAAAGTCCCCCTTGCACCCCCCCCACTATAGGGGTGTACATTTTTCCTAGGGTATACATCCGGCTAAAACAAGGATCTCTAAATCAGGATGAAAATCAGGCTCCACACCCAACAATATCCCACTTGGAGACTGATTGTAGCAACTCCACCGCTGCTTCATTTTCTCGACAATGACTCCTCTTTGGACCTGGCTGTTTATCATCTTTATCATCATCCTTGAAGACCAATTGAAACAGATCATATTCTCAGTTTCTCCCTGGTTACAACTTTTTTTAGCATATCTGCAGGATTCTGGCTAATGTGTATCTTTTCCAGCTTCAACTATCCATCTTCCAATACTGACCGTCTAGAATGGTACTTGAGTTGTATGTGTTTAGTTATAGAATGAAATGTTGAGTTCTTTGCAAGATGAATGGAACTTTGGCTCTGACTGTATAACGTGCCCATATCATGATTCTTACCCAATTCATCCATAAACCTTTGTAACCACATCGTTTATTTACTAGCCTCTGTAGCAGCAACATACGGTGCTTTTGTTGTTGAAAGTGAAACAACAGTTTGGAATTTTGAAACCCAACTAACATCTATTCCACCTACAGTAAATACATATCCTGTAGTGCTCCTCCTGTTATCTCTATCACCTACCATATCTGCATCAACATATCCCTGTAGAGCAATTTTGAACCACCAAAGCATAATTCTTGATTTGTGGTACCTCTCAAATATTTGAGAATCCATTTTACTGCCATCCAAATTTCTTTTCCTAGATTGTTCATGTAGCTGCTTACAACTCCCACTTCATGTGAAATATCAGGCCTGGTGCAGACCATTGCATACATTAAGCTTCCAACTGGTGATGCATATAGAACTTTAGACATATAGTCCATTTCTTCTTGGGTCTTGGGGCACATGTCCTTACTAAGTTTGAAATGGCTAGAAAAAGGTGTACTAACTATTTTTTCCTTCTGCATATTAAATCTTTTCAACACCTTTTGTATGTACTCGTTCTAAGATAGTGTTAATTTGTGATTTTCCTGTCTCTAGTTATTCTCATACCAAGGATTTTTTTTGCAGCTCCCAAATCCTTCATTGCAAATGAATTTGCCAATTTTCTTTTTGAGTACATTTATTTCTTGCATGTTATACTCTGCAACAAGCATGTCATCTACATACAATAACAATATAATATAGCTGCCATCATTTTTTTTTTTCAGATAAACACAATGATCAGAGTGACATCTAGTATAACCTTGTTCAGACATAAACTTGTCAAATTTTAGATACCACTTCCTTGGAGCCTGTTTTAAGCCATAAAAGCTCTTCTTTAGTCTGCACACTAATTTTTCCTTCCCTTTGACCTCATATCCTTCTCGTTGCTCCATATAGATCTCTTCCTCCAAATCTCCATGGAGAAATGTTGCCTTTACATCTAACTGTTCAAGATGTAAATCTTCCGCTGCTACAAGACTTAAAACAATTCTAATTGAAGTCATCTTAACAACAAGAGAAAATATTTCATCAAAATCAATACCTTTCTTTTGTGAAAACCCCTTCACCACAAGTCTAGCTTTGTAACTCTATTTTCGTCCATCTTCTTCCTTCAGCCTGTAAACCCATTTATTCTGTAATGTAGTTTTACCTACAGGAAACTTGACTAAGTCCCAAGTTTGGTTATTCATTAAGGAGTCCATCTCTTCTTCCATGGATAGCTCCCACTTCTTCCTTCTTTCAACCTACATTGCTTCATCATAAAATTCAGGTTCACCAGAATCAGTCAACAATAAATAATATAATGAAGGAGAGTATCGTTTAGGGGGTCTACTTATCCTGGTAGATCTTCTGACACCACTTTCAAGTGTTTGAGGTGCCTGTTGTTGTTGTGGTGGTTGTTGTTGTTGTGCCTGTTGATTATTATTATTTTCAAGCACCTTTACTTTTTCTGTGATCTCATCAAGAACTATGTATTCTTTATTTTCCTTTTCATGTTTCTTTTCCTGCAACTGATTATTATGCAATACCTTTTCATTGAATATTACATATCTGCTCCTAATTATTTTGTGATTTTCATAATCATATAAGTGATAACCAAAATCATTAACACCATATCCAATAAAGGAACATTTATTTGATTTTTCCTCAAGCATTGTTTTGTTTTCTTTATTAATATGGACAAAGGCCTCACAGCTAAAAGGCTTTAAAAAAAGAGTAGTTTACATTTTTACCTGTCCTTGCTTCCTCTAGAATACCACCATCCAAGGAACTTGAAGGCCCTCTGTTTATTAGATAAACAATAGTATCTACAGCATCTTCCCAAAATTGTAAAGGAAATCCTACATGCAATCTCATGCACATTGCACGCTCCACGATTTTTCTGTTCATCCTTTCTGACACACCATTTCCTTGTGGTGTTCTTGGAACTGTCTTCTCTCTGTGAATTCCATGCTCTGAAAAATACCTATCAAACTCTTTGCTGCAATATTCTTCAACTTCTTTCCTGTCTCAATCTCAACCAAATATTTCCATTTCTTGAAAGTATCAAATACATCATATTTATTATGAATACAATAAATCCAAGTTTTTCTAGTTGCATCATCAATAAAAGTAACATAATAACGAGAGCCACCAAGAGATGATACCTGAGCAAGTCCCCATACAACTGTATGCACAAGCTCTAATTTTTCACTCTTATTTCTTTCCCAACTCTAATAATTCTGACTCTCTTTTGTTTTCTATAAATACAATTCTCACATAAATCCAAATCAACATTCTTCAAACCCGACAACAAATTTCTTGAGTGAAGAATATTCATTCCCTTCTCACTCATGTGTCTGAGCCTATGATGCCATAATGTTGCATCTTCTCCTTTGGAAGTTAAATCATTAGCAAAGTTAGAAATACCATTGCATAAATACAATGTACCAACATTTTCGCCTTTTTCTATTACCAGGGCTCCTTTGGTGACCTTCCAAGTTTTATCTTTGAAAGTTGTGACACAACCTTCACCGCCTAACTGCCATGTTGAAATCATATTTTTCTTCAAATCTGGAACATGTCTTACCTCCTTTAATAGCCATTGGTTTCCATTCTGTTGTTTTACAATAACTTTACCCATTCCAACAATTTTACAGGGTTAATCATCACCCAAACGAACTTGTCCAAAATCTCCTTGAACATAGTCATGAAAATATTTCTTATCAAGTGTGGCATGGAATGAGGCCCCTGAATCTACCACCTAGGAATCAGTAACATTTTCGAAAGAAAGAATCAAAGAATCTTGTAACACATCACCTGTCACATTTGCTTCATGATTGTTTTCTTGTTGTGCGTCTCCTTATTTTCCCTTTTGAGATCTACAATCTTTCTTTAGGTGTCCTTTCTTTCTGCATTTCTAGCACACTATCACCGATCTACAATTGGATCTTCCTTTCCTTGATTTACTGTGATATCCCGAGCTCTTTCCTCTTTACATTTTTCTTCCCCTAGACTTTTCACTCAAAGCATTACCCGATGTCTTATTGGAGCTTTTCCGTCGCATTTCCTCGCTAAGGATAGCACCGACAACATCATCAAACTTTAAAGTACTAGATCCAGAGACAGAGTTACTAATGGCCCTAACTAAACCATTCCAACTTTCTAGCAATGAGCACATAAATAAAAGAGCCCTAACTTCATCATCAAATTTTACCCTTATATAATTTAACTAACTGGTAAATTGTATTAAAATCATTTAAATGGTCTACAACAGATCCACCTTCCAACATATTCATATTAAATAAATGTTTCATAAGAAATACCTTGTTTGAGGCCAAGGGTTTTTCACAACGCCTTAATCAAACCCTCTATTGTTGTTTCCTTTGAAATATTGAAGGCTACCAATGCTGCGAGGCACAACCGTACTATTCTGAGTGCCTTTCTATCGAGAATATCCAATTCTTCATTTGTCATAGCCATCGGCTTCTTTGTTTTTCCACTCAATTGTAGGTACAGATCTTTCTAATACAGATAATCTTCCATCTGCATCTTCCACAGCGGGAAGTTTTTGCCGTTAAAATTCTCGACCCTAAACCTACCATCTTCTGCCATTGCTCCCACTCGAACTAGGAACCCTTCTTTCCTGCGAGTTTATCATCCAAATATACCTTCGACTCTGATACCAGTTGTTATAAAATTATATATTACAAAGCAATGCAACACATAAAATATGCGGAAAACATAAGCACACAAAACACATAAAACTAGAGAGACATAGATATATGTGTTTCACCCAGTTTGGGCTACGTCCACCCCGAACAGCCAGTCCTTCCTTTCTATTAAATATAAAAATGAAGAGACACAACCTACAAAATATCTGTTGTAATATCCTATGTTCTCTCTCATAGTCTCCCTATCTGTTTCTCGCTCTCAGAATATACATACATTACACAGCCGCAATAAAATAACCTCATACAAGCAAGGGGTTGCCTTCTAGGGAAAAAACCCTAAAGTAAACATAACTTCTACCGTCAGATCATCCACCTAATGAATGGCCCAGATTGACTAGAAATTACTATACTTTTACAAGGAAATTTTACATTTTTTTTTTTTTTTTTTAGCTTTGGAATTTTTTGATACCCTGTCAGGGACCGCTGGCCCCCAGACACCCCCGCCGGGGGGTCAACCCCCCCGAACCCCCCGGGGGGAACAATTCCCCCCCCCCCCCCCCCCCACCTCCCCGCTACAGGGGTGTATAGTTTTCTTGTGGTATACATCCAGCTAAAACAAGGATCTATGAATCAGGATGAAAATGAGGCTCCACTCTCAACATTTCCACCCCTCGTAGAATCCCTTGCTCATGTATGAGTTTGAAGTGTGATATCGTTCGTCCATTCCAGAAAATGTAAAGTATTTGAAAGTCTTCGAGGATGAAGAGCAGGTCGCGGATTTTATGGAAATGATGGGTGAGTTCCCAAATTTGGTGATTGACTCAGTCACTGAGGATGACAATGAAGAGCCAAAAACCAGATAGGAAGAGACACTGGTTGGGCACCGTGTTTTACAATTAAAGGGAAATTTTGTTTCTAGGGGTCTTGTTCCATTGGAGAGTTTGTTTGATAAAAATGATATCTTGTTGAATCCCAGCAAACTGAACCTCGACGTGCCTGTTAGGGATGTGAATATTGGGATAGAGGAAGATACAAAGGTGGTGAATCTTTCAAAAGGGGTCCCTAAATAATACCAAGATCAGTACCTCGGGTTATTTCGATTATAAAAAGATGTATTTTCCTGGTTATACCAGGATCTGAATACTTTCAACATTGACATTATACAGCATAAGATACCACTCAAAGAAGATGTTAAGCCTCATAAGCAGAAGCTGAGACAGATCAATCCTCTTCTTCTCCCAGCCATTGAAAAGGAGATAAAGAATTTTTTGCAGGAAAATATCATTGTCCCTATAAGGTAATTTGAATGGGTGGTGAACCTGGTGCCCATGAGGAAGAAAAATGGGGAGATCAAGCTTTGTGTGGATTTCCGCAATCTGAATAGACCCTCACTCAAAGACAACTTCCCCTTAAAAAAATGGATCACATCTTGCAAAAGGTGGTGGGATCCTCCTGCATGTCCATGATGGATGGTTATCAAGATATAATCACATGTCAATGCTCTTGGAAAGCCAAAAGAAGACGGTGTTCACTACGCCTTGGGGAAGCTTCAAGTACGCCTGAATGCCTTTTGACCTGATAAATGTCGGTGCCACATTCCAGCTTAAAATTGACATCACTTTCATAGGAGAGCAGGATAAGTTTGTGGTGATTTACCTAGAATACATCACCATCTTCTCAAGGAGTGATGTTGAACACATAGAGCATCTTCGCCGAACCTTTGACAAATGCCGCAGGTATGGCCTGTCTCTGAACCCCTAAAAATCAATGTTTGCCTTGGAGGAAGGAAATTTATAGGGGCACATAGTAACTAATGGGAGAGTGAAGATCGATCAGAAGTGAGTGGAGGTGATAGACGACAGTCCCGTACCAAGAAACAAAAATAAATATAGGTATTCCTGGGTAGAATAAATTTCCTCAGAAGGTTTATCCCAAACTATGCCGAGATCGTCTAGAACATCACCGAAATGCTGAAGAATAATAGTGAAGTGAAATGCACTCTTGAATCTAGGGATTCTTTCAATAGGATCAAGCAAGTCTTTGTGGAAGCTCCAGTGCTGGTGAGTATAGATTATGGGAAGCCCTTCCTGATTTTCTCTTCTGCTTCTCCTCATACAATAGCTGCAGTGTTGGTAAAGAAGAATGATGAAGAGCATGAACAGCATATTGTGTTCTTCAACCAGGTCCTGCGGGATGATGAATTGAAATATAATATCCTATAAAAGAAAGCATATCCTCTGGTCAGATCCCTAAAGGAATTCTAGGTGTATGTGTTACAATATGCCATAACCGCCTATGTTCCCATTGTAGCAGTGAAAGACATTTTAGTGCAAGGCAATAGTGAAGGGAAGAGGGGAAAATGGATAGCTAATATTCAGGAGTATGAGATGGAGATAAAACCTACCAAACTCATCAAAGGCCAAGGGCTGGAAAAATTTATGTCTGGATCCAACTTTCAAGCTCTGGGGATAAATCTATCTATGACAGGAGTAGAAGCACAGGAGGATATAGGTTCACATCAGGTTATATAATCTTCCATGCAAAATACACATGTGAAGTACGTTATATCCTCATGGTATAAAGATATAGTGGAATATCTTTTAACATTGAGATGCCCTCCTAACTATGATAAGACCAAGTACCACACCTTGAGGCTGAGCCTTCAAAATTACACCATGGAAAATGGCGAATGTATTGGAAGGACCTGGCGGGGATCCTATTATTTTGTTTTACAAAGAAATAAGTTGTTGAAGTGATGATAGAGTTCCATGAAGGGATACGTGGTGGGTATTATATCTGGCAATCCACTACACATAATATCCTGAGGGTAGGTTTCATTTGGCCTAAGCTATTTGGTGATGTACATCCTCACGTTTGGGCCTATGAGAAGTGTCAAACATTTGCCGAAAAGCAAAGGTACGCACCTCTCCCATTTATCCCAGTACATGTTGAAGAATCTTTCAAACAATGGGGAATCGACTTCATAGGATATATTCACCCGGCTTCTAGAAATCAGCATCAATGGATCCTCATTGCTATGGATTACTTCTCTAAGTGGGTGGAAGTCGTGCCCACGAGAAACGCTACATATTTGGCGGTGATCAAGTTCCTGGAGGAGAACGTAATAGCAAGGTTTGGATGCCCTGCTAAAATCATAACAGATAATTCCCATGCTTTCAAGGTGGCTAAATTTGTAAATTCCTGCCACCGTTACAATATCATGTTTGGACACTCCACTACGTATTACCCATGGGGGAATGGGCTGGCATAATCATATAACAAGACACTAGTGAGCATATTGAAGAAGACCATGTTGTGAAAGCAACTCAAAAAATAGAAGAAAAGAGATATCAATGCCTTATAAATAAGCCACTTCGAGGGGAAACCTCCAATACATTACATGAATGAACAATTCTTGGATGATACAAATGAAAAAACTTCCTTTATATATATAGGATCCCATGGGGCCACAATGTAATCCTAGTGGGGCCACAATGTAATCCTAGCTGACCTAACAATAATAATGTAAGGGCACAATAATAACAATATGGGGGTTAAAGGGGTAAAACAATAACAATAAGGGGGGATACACTAACATAATAAGGGACTACACTATTAATATAGGGACTTAACATGCCCCTCTCCTTCAAACAAGTGTTTTCCTCAACATTTGATTGTTTCTTGATGCTTCTGTATAAAATTATCATCCTCCCATGTGGAATCTTCTACAGGAAGGTTCTTCCACTTGCTGAGATACTATGAAATTGATCGTACTTTTTGAGTTCTTGTTTCTGTGACTACTTCAGAACTTCTTTCGATGTGATGTTGATATTCCTATTGTTTCATTAGATTCTGCACCAAAGTTAGGTTATCCTTGTAGAGCTGGAGAACTTGTTGTTGATGCTCGATGTGATCTTCCACTAATTTATCATCCATATTAGCTATTATTTGATCCTTCAAACCATCCAACTTAGCCTTCATTTCTACTTTTAAACCATCTATGTCATCTTCGGTTTCTGTTCGTAAGATCGAAATTTGTTGCACTTGGTACCATAATTTTGATATCTCATACTGCAATTATTCCTCTTCATGTGTCATAGTATATATTTTTGTGGGCTTAATGGGCATGGAATTAGTTTTAGGGGGCATTTTAGAACCCAATACTGATATCTATTCTTCAATATGCCCTTATAATAAATTCAAACTAATTTTTTTCAAACGAGACTTATGTAATTCCAAAAATATACACACCTTTTTCTCGCTTTTGAGGAGGTTGATATTGAAACTGAATTATCTATGTGATTTTAGATCTTCAATATCTAAAATTTGGTCCTAAGGTAGCCCTCTGAATCCTCTTTTGAATGCCATAGGTCTGACCTGATTTGGATTCTTCAAGGCTAATTTATTTCCAATCTCCCATAATGACCTAATTATGAACTAGTTCAGGAGAGGTAACTTGTACGACTTGACACATGTCATTGTTTTCTCCTTTGGTTCTAAAATTTATAGACAGGAAACTACATTCTGTGTACTTCCAGTCACTTTTTACAGAATTCCAATCTGAAGCCCAGAGAGAGAGTTATGAATATTTTCCCATGATCACCTCTTTGAGATGAAATTCAGGAGCCTAAAAAATACCTAACTTCCACAAATCCTATCTCCGTAAATATTGCGAACCAAGTTATGAAATTTTACGATGTTGTTCCTTAGGATTTTGGCTTCAAACTCTCCAAATTTCAACTTCTGAAGCTTTGTATAAAAAAGGTTGTAGAAAAAATTCCGTGATGACCATTTTAAGTGAAATTCAGGAGCCTGCAAAAAGGCCTACCTTCCACATATCATATCTCCGAAAATATTGCGAAAAAATCTCTGAAATGTTGTGACGATGTTCCTCAATATTTTCACTTCGCACTCTAAAAATTTCAGCTTCTATACCTTCATAGAAACAAAGTTATAGCTAAAATTCCACAATGACCTATTTGGAGCAATGAAACCCTAGAATCCAAAGCTCTGATACAAAATGTTGTGAAACTAGCTCCAAAAATAGAAGAAAAGAGATATTAATGCCTTAGAAATAAGCCACTTCGAGGGGGAAACCTCCAATACATTACATGAATGAACAATTCTTGGATGATACAAATGACAAAACCTCCTTTCTATATATAGGAGTCCATGGGGCCACAATGTAATCCTAGTGGGGCCATAATGTAACTCTAGCCGACCTAACAATAAAAATGTAAGGGAACAATAATAACAATATGGGGGTTACAGGGGTACAAAAATAACAATAAGGGGGGCTACACTAACATAATAAGGGACCACGCTATTAATATAGGGACTTAACAGGCCATCAATGAAAACCAAAAGAACTGGGATTCCCAGCTCAAATTTGCACACTGGAAAATCGCATCACCACTAAAAGATCCACAGGGAAGTCCCCTTATGAACTGGTGTATGGAAAAGTTGTACCTTCCCTATTCAACTTTCATTACTCGTGGCTCGATTCTTACAAGAGAGTGAGGAAGAGCCAAATGACCTTATTAGAAGAATGAATCAATTGGTGGAGCTGAATTAAACACAGGAATAGGTAAGCCTCATACTAGCAGAGTACTAAGGAAAGATGAAAGGCTTATTTGATCAAAGAGATAAAGACATGGAGATTGAAGAAGGGGATTTGCAGTTGCGATGGGATGTCAGGCGGGTAGAAAAAGGGAAAATGGGAAGTTCGACCCCCTCTAGTTTGGTCCATTCAAGGTGGCATAGGTCAAAGGGAATAATAATTTTTCATTGGAGAATTTGGAAGGAGATACACTTGAGATGTCTGTCAATGGACAATTTCTCAAGCCTTACTTCCATCACTGATAGCAGGCTATGATGGCCCATTATACATATCCTCAAAGTTTATATATGTCGTTTTTTTATTTCTGCATGAATTCATGTTTTGTTTTGGTTAACACTGCTTTAATTTGGTTCTAACAATGATCCTAGGCACATTAAGAAGAACAAAAGAAAGTGGTCTACGATTTCTCAACACACTTGAATGAGTGCATCTTCCCCAATGGATCCAATGCTGGCATGTGGTTCTTTTGAACGGATAAGGAAACATGAGAGTCAAGCAAATGAAGAGATGTAGCAGTAAAGATGAAGGCCCAACACTTCAAGCGTGGGTCGGGAGGACGCCTCGCAGTCAAAAGAGGAAAGAAGCTTACCATTTACCTTTTTACACCTCTATCCTCTCTGCTCATATGACTTCACTCCCCGTAGAATCTAGATTCTACCCTCCATTTTCCAATAGCAAATACTCCCGATTACGATCTACGACCAGCCCCACTTCCGCCTCGCCATATCATCTTCCTACCACCGCACATCGCAAATCACAGAGTATAACTCTTACCTTCTACAACTCATGTATAAAACTTGTGATCCGCAATCCGTAGGTGGCCCCACCTTCGTACTACGTCATGCGTTCCCCGCTCCCCGCACATCTCTCCCCACAGAGTATAAATCTTACCTTCCACTGCTCATATATAACACCTGCGATCTGCATTGTGTGGGCGGCCCCACTTCCACCACGCCACATCATCCATCACCCATCACACATCGCTGCCCACATATTTTAACCTTCACCCTTCGCTGCTTATAACAAAGAACTCTTGACTGCAATCTTAGGGCGATCCCACCTCTTTTCCACGTCACTTTCCGCCCATCGCACTTTGTAAACTTCAAGTTATATTGCCTACCCTTCACCGCTTATAATAAAATCTCCCGACCCACGATCTACAATATCGGTTCGGGCCCCACCTTCCTGCCGCATCATCAATACCGTTTTCGTAACCTTTGTTCCACTCTTTTCAATGTTAATGAGCCCCGCTAACTCCACTATCACTTCCACCATCTCGCCTTCATCTCCACTCCCTATCAATACATCTGACAACTCACGATCTATTTCAACCCCCTTCTCACCTTCCAAAGGATAACACCAGGGGATATTTTGAAATGGCCAGTTTCAAAAAATTCCTTCAATGCTACATGTTAGCCCATAGTGATTTCGCACCCCCCCATCCAATACCACAAACCATCCATGCCCCCCTTCGAAATCCGGTCTCCTTTTTTCGCAAAGTAAAGCACAAGCATTGGTTTTTGGAGGAACAACACATCTATGGTTTATTTAGTTGATCCAGGAAATATCCACTAAAGATTGGGGCACGTGAAACACAACTGATTTTTTCATTACGGTTAATGTGAATCATGAGAACGAGGAAGTGGAGGCCTTCCACTAGAAAATGAAATCAGGTGGTGGAAACCAGACTGCCCACCTGTTCATGGTCACTCCTCATCATCCCCATGGAAGATTCCAGGATTTGGACTACGCGGCCCATAAATTTGGTTCTTTTACTTTCTGATTATGATGTTTTGCTGGTGAAATCCTGATTTCACCTGATTCTGCTTTTATTTTCTGTTACAGGAGTGATTTCTTGATGCACGCTCTACTAGTTGTCTAAGATATTTTGATTTTTACATGTGTGGATCAATCATGGGAATTTTATTCGATCATAAATCCCCAAGGGATACTCTATATGTGGAGAGTTTAGGGATGAAACAAGGATTCTAAATTTTGGATAATTTTGCTGTAGTTCTGTATGATTATGCTCCTTGTGCTCTGAGATACATATTTGGGAGATTTTTTTTTAACTTAATATTGTTAGGTCCCTATATTACAAGTATATTCCCTTATTTTTGTTAGTGTAACCCCCTTATTGTTATTACTGTACCCCTGTAACCCCCATATTGTTATTATTGTGCCCTTAAATTATTATTGCTAGGTCAGCTAGAATTACATTGTGGCCCCACTAGGATTACATTGTGGCCCCATGGACTCCTATATATAGAAAGGAGGATTTGTAATTTGTATCATCCAAGAATTTTTCATTCATTTAATGCATTGGGGGTTTCCCCCTCGAAGTGGCTTATTTCTAAGGCATTGATATCTCTTTTCTTCTATTTTTGGAGCTGGTTTCACAACATTTGGTATCGGAGCTTTGGATTCTAGGGTTTCGCTACTCCAAATAGGTCATCGTGGCATTTCTGCTATAATTTTTTTTTCTATGAAGGTTCAGAAGCTAAAATTATTAGAGCGTGAAGAAAAAATCTGAAAGAACATCGTCGCAAAATTTCAGAACTTGGTTCGCAAAATTTTCGGAGATATGATCTGTGGAAATTAGGTATTTTTTTAGGCTCCCGAATTTCATCTCAAAGAGGTGATCGTGGGAAAATCTTCATAAATCTCTTTCTGAGCATCAAATTGGAATTATGTAAAAAGTGACTAGAAATACATGGACTATAGTTTCTTTTCTATAAATTGTAGAGCCAAAGGAGGAAGCAATGACACGTGGCAAGTCGTACAAGTTTTCTCTTCTAAACTAGCCCATAATTAGGTCATTGTGGGAGATTGGACATAACTTTTCCTTGAAGAATCCAAATCAAGTCAGACCCATGACATTTGAAAGAAGCTTTAGAGGACTACTATAGGGTCGAATTTCAGATATTGAGGATTTGCAAATATAGAGATAAGTCAATTTCAATATCGAGCACCTCATAAGAAAGTAAAAGGTGTGTATTTTTTTTCTGAATTGCATAAGTCTTGTTTGAAGAATCAAGTTGAATTGATTTGAAGGGAATATTGTAGAATAGATATCAATATTGGATTCTAAAATGGCCCCTAAAAATAATTCAACACCCATTAAGCCTTTAGAATTCTCTATTATGACTCACGAAGATGAAGAATGGCAACATGACATCTCAAAATTACAAGAGCAAGTGAAACAAATTTTTCTCTCACAAAGAGAAACAAAAAATGACATGGAATTTTTGAAGGCATGGAAACTAAGATGGATGGTTTGAAGAAAGGCTTGGAATCTAAGATGGATGGTTTGAAGAATGGCATGGAAGCTAATATGGATGGCATGGAAGATGGCATGGAACCTAATATGGATGACATGGAAGCTAAGATGGAAAACGTGAAGAATGATCTAAAAGCAGACATGGAAGGTTTGACAAAGTTGATACAAGAAATGTTTCCTAGTGGTGAAAACATAGTAGAGGAAACTCATGATGAGAACAAAATAAATGTTAATCGTGATTTCATAAACTCTAATGTTGGAGGGAAGAACCACCATATTCCAAAAATGGATATGAGGAAGTTTGATGGAAAGGATCCTGTAACATGGATACTAAATATGGAGAAATATTTTGATCTCAATAATGTGAAAAACACACAAAAGGTATGCATTGCAACTTTACATTTACAACAAAATACATTTGTATGGTATCGATGGCTTTGCTCCCGTAAAAAAATTGTCACTTGGTCAATTTTTATGGAGGAAATGATAGCACATTATGAGGATACAAAGAGAAACACTTTCTTTAGCCAATTGATAAATCTAAAACAAAAGTTTTCAGTGGGGGAGCACATTGAGGACTTCCAAATATTTAATATAAAGGTAACTGATATTCCAGAGGAACACAGGATTGATCTCTTCATAGGTACTTTAAAGGATAACATCCAACATGAAGTTCGCGTTTTGGAACCTGATTCATTGGAGAAGGCATTCAGGTTGGCAAGAAAAATTGAATGTAAAATTATGGCGACAAGGAAGCCTATCACTCACTTCTATAAAGATGGAAGTGTTGCTACTCCTAGATTTCCACAACCTACAAGGTTGACACCACAACAATTGGAAGAAAAAAGAGAAAAAGTGCTTTGAAAAATTTGTGATAGCGAATACACTAAAGTTCATAAGTGTGCTAAAAAGAAATTATTTTACATAGATTGTGAAGAGGAAGAAGAAAATTAACAAGAATCTTCAAAAGAAGAGGATATGCACCAGGAACCAGCCATAAAAGAGGAAGAAATGAGTCTGACCATATTGTGTAATGCATTGGCCAGAATTACCACTCCTCAAACTCTCAAGATAGAAGGACATATCAAGAAGAAAAAGGTAATAGTGTTGATTGATTCAGGTAGTACCCATAATTTTATTCATTGTAAGGTAGCCAAGGAATTGAATTTTTTCCTATACCTAGCACCAGAATGTCAAGTGATGGTTGCAAATGGAGGAACTATAAATTGCTCTAGAAAATTCCATAATATCAAGCTAACGATGGGGGAATATGTATTGAATAGTCCAATTCTTTCCATTCCTATGGGAGGTACTGATGTTGTACTTGGAGTACAATGGTTACAACCTTTGGGGATGGTAGCTTTTAATTTTCAAGAACTTTTCTTGAAATTTTTTTCAAAAGGAAAGGAAGTCAAATTACGCGGTATTGCAGGGAAGTTGGGAAAGATAATCAGCTCTAATTTCATGAAAAAGCTTCTAAAGAAAGAACAATGAGGCGTAATTTCACAATTATGCTCACTAGAAGTTCTGACATCAAAATCATCTATTTCTGCAGATCTCCAAAAAGTCTTGGACAATCATTCCAAGGTGTTTGAAACTCCCAAAGGACTCCCACCTATCCGTGATCATGACCATGCTATTCATTTGATTCCAGGAATTGTTCCTCCAAACATCAGGCCTTATAGATATCCTTATGTCCAAAAGATGGAAATTGAACGTATGATTGCAGAAATGTGAGAGGCGAGTATAATTCAACCTAGTCAAAGTTATTTCTCTACTCCTGTAGTATTGGTACACAAGAAGGATGGATCATGGCGCATGTGCCCAGATTATAGGGAGCTCAATAAGCTCACCATTAAAGATAAATTTCCCATTCCTGTGATTAATGAATTATTGGATGAATTACATGGAGCAATTTCTTTTACCAAGTTGGATCTTCATTCAGGATATCATCAAATTAGAATGAAGACTGAAGACATTCCGAAAACAGTGTTTCGAACACATGAGGGTCATTATGAATTTTTTTGTAATTCCTTTTGGCCTTACCAATGCACCTTCTATATTTCAAGGGTTGATGAATTCCATTTTCAAACCCTTCCTTAGAAAATTTGCGCTAGTATTTTTTGATGATATACTAATCTACAGCAGGTCTTGGAAGGATCATGTTCAACATGTTGACAGGGTTCTCAAACTATTGCAGGAGAAAAAATTATATGCAAAAACATCCAAATGTTTCTTTGGAGTACAAGAGGTGGAATATTTGGGTCATATTGTATCTCACAAGGGTGTTAAGGTTGACCCTAAAAAAATTAAAGCCATTAAGGAATGGAAAGTCCCCACAACCATAAAGTAGTTGTGATTCACAAAAACCTTTATTGTGGAATGTGATGCCTCAGGAAATGGAATTGGTGTTGTTTTAATGAAAGAAGGAAAACCCGTTGCTTTTGAAATTTGTCCAATCAAAGGAAAGTATTTACAGAAACTTATTTATGAGAAGGAAATGTTAGAAATATTTCATGCACTTAAGAAATGGCGAACTTACCTACTGGGAAGACACTTCAAGGTAAAAACTGATCATGATAGTCTTAAACACTTTTTAGAACAAAGACAATCTTCAGAAGAGCAGCAAAAATGGGTCACAAAGATGTTGGATTATGACTTTGAAATAATCTAAAAAAAAGGGAAGCTAAATGTTGTTCCAGATGCACTCTCAAGAAAGAATGAAGAGGTTGAAGCATTGATTTGTGCAATTTCTATTATCCAACCAGATTGGATAACCGAAGAAAGAGATGAATGGAAGAAGGAGGAAGAAGTGTGGAAACTCATTCAAAAGTTGCAGCAAGATCCTAGTACATCTGATACATTTAGTTGGAAAAATGATTCCTTATGGTAAAAATATAGTTTATATCTTTGTAATAATTCCCAAATAAAACAAAATATTCTTTTGGAATTTCACACTTCTCCTTTAGGAGGACACTCCGAATTTTTAAAAACTTACCACAGGGTGAAGAAAGAATTTTTTTGGGATGGCCTTAAATCTGGTATTCAAAAGTTTGTGGCAGAATTTTTGGTTTTCCAGTAGAATAAAGTTGAGACAATTAAGACCCCGGGTCTTCTACAACCTTTATCCATTCCAAGTCAATGTTGGGAGGATATTTCAATGGATTTTATCACATGTTTACCTAAGTCCGAAGGAGTAGAGGCTCATCAGGTGGTAGTTGATAGATTTACTATGATGTAACACTTTTTTGCATTATCTCATCCATTTAAAGCAAGTACAGTTGCCACTACATTTATGGACACAATTCAAAAGCTACATGGAAACCCAAGGGTTATTGTGAGCAACAGAGATCCCATTTTTACTAGAAATTTTTTGACAGATTTATTTTCTTGTTTAGGTACTCAATTAGCTCATATCTCATCTTATCATCCTCAATCCGATTGTTAGTATGAATTCTTCGTCGAAGTGTACGAAAAAGAACCACTTTAGCTACGCATAACTAATAGCCCTAACAACAATAGAGGCTGCCAAACATCTTCATATCTGCGATTAGTAGTTAAAATGCTGCAACAAACAGATCTATAAATGGAAAGACATTAAGCAGTAAAGTAAAGAGTTTGCTCCATGCATCCAATAGACAAGACAAGAACACGATTTTTGAATGAATTTTTATATTACAGGGCACCTGGGAGGAAACAAGAAGGTGTATCCAGATCTCCTCAATGGGATGGGTTCTTTGTAGTCCTCAACACTTCAGATCTAAGCTTTCTCTCTCTTGTAGATGTAGAAAACCCAATGTAGAAGATAGAGCTCAATGGGAGCAAATGATAGAGATGAGACCAAGTGTATAGATCCAGAGTGATCTAATAGGCAACAAAAGGTGAAAAATGATGGGGAAAACCCTCCTATTTATAACAAAATATTGGGTCATTCTAGATCTTGGTGCATGATTAAAATAATGTTAACCAAATCTAGATCCACCTTTTATGGAAAATTTTATTATATTTGTTGGAGGGAAAAAGTATTTGACTTGGGTCAAATCCCTTTATTTGTCAAAAATAAATAAATAAATGATTTATTTATCTTTTTAAGGAAGTGGTTGAGAGATAATCAAATAAATAATGATTTATTTAATTATTTGTGGGTGATTTGGTCATATTTAACAAGGAATATTATCTAAATAAGATTTAAATAATTATTCCTAGAAAATAATAAGATAAATAAAGGTTTATCTAATTAATTTCTTTGTTTTGGGGTTAAACATGACTAGGAATAATAATTAAATTATGGTTTAATTAATTATTCCATGAGGAAAATCAAACAAATATAGGTTTGTTTAATATTTCCTTTTGGGGTTTTCTGTTTTAACATAGTGAAAGCGGTTTTACTTGGGGTAAAACTGGTCTTACATGGTGTACTTGGGTCCATCTAATGATAATAAGTTAGATGACCAAAAAATGGTGTAACAGATTGCCCCCCAGCGTGCGAGTGTCGGGAGCAAATCGTATGACCGAAGTACGTTGTAAGAACACAATCACTAGACAACAAAAGGGGTGTCAGAGAGAGAAATGTGAGGTAGATAGTGTGCTGAAGGACTAGACCCCGAGGAGACGAGACTCGCAGGTGCAACAAGTCTCTTTTTATGAGAGGGTACCTGTGCTGAAGGCGGCGGGGGAGGCATACCTATGCCCGCCGAGACAAAGTACAAAAGAATAGTGTGTCCAGTAATCAAGGGACCGAACCATAAAGTACAGCTGGCAAAGTCATGAGCCAGATAAAAATACAAGGAGGAATCCCATATACATGCTGTGCCTGGGATAACAGCCAGGACTTGTACAATAATATCTGAGGACATGAGATAAAAATACAACCCAAATGCCCCCTGCAAGTGGGGAAGGGCTCACAAAATCTGACTGATACATGCAAAGCAAAGAGGCGCTGCAAGTGGCTACGGCCAACATCATCAAATATCTGGAGCTGCATCGAAGGCTGCAATGAAGAGGTCATCCGGGCATGTGGGGGGCTACCTGCAGGGCCACCCCCTCATGAGGGTTGAGACATCTCACACACACCCGGGGAATCATCAAGAGCTACTGCTGGATCACTAGACCATCAAGTATACGGATCTCGATCATGCTGAAAGGAGCTGGAGAAACAATCAAGCCAAAGGGAAAGGAGATATCCCTTTGCCTGATCCGAGGCACCGAACAAGAGTGGAAGCCGGAACCAAGGTACACCGCCCTCTAGACTTGGCTTCTGGAATGAATGAGCTGATGTCGACAGAAGGAGGTCTGCCATAGTTGAGGCAATGAGAGACCCTCAACTAAGGCACGAGAGAAAAGAGTAGAGCGACGGACAGACTGACACTAATGATGATAGTGAAGTGGAAAGGACTGAGTAGCTAATGGACGACTTCCCTTGTTAGAGAATAAAGGGCATGAATGACATGGCAGCGACTGACACAATATCGTAAGGGATAGGGGACAGTGGGACTAAAGGTCATAATATGCGACACAAGAGAGAGACCAAGCAATGGAGGATGGAGGGCTATAGTGGGGTACAAAGGGACTCGGGATAGACTCCATGAATGCGATGATGAATCAACTTGGATGCTCTAAACAAGGGCGACTCGATGGTGCTGCCACACAGTAAAAGGCCCAATGGGGGACCATAAAAGCATGAGTACAAGGTGGGGACTCATGACGAAAATCGTCACAAACATGGACAAGTAAGGAGGCAAGATGGTGCCCCAAGTACAAGTGTTGTAAGTGAGGAAATTCGATTTTAAGGAGAGGTGAAGTGACCCTTCTTGGAAAAAATAGGTCCTGGCGAAGGATGAAAGTAAAAATAAAAATAAAAATATGCTGGCTATCTGACAGAAAATAAAACACGCATCTCAGAAGGGAAATGCTAAGGGTAATATTTCTTAAGATAGAGTGCATTGCGAGGATTGCCTTTGAAGTCTTCTAAAAGGTATGCCCCCTTACCAAGCTCCTTACTGATGATGTAAGGGCCTAGCCATAATGAATCGAACTTCCTGTGACCAAGGACATCATGGGCCTGGTCATATACTAGAACAAGGTCGCCTTCGTGAAAAGGACGAGGCTGGACTTTTTGGTCATATTGAGCTTTTGGTGCGTTTCTTGGCCGCTTCCATGGTTTGCAATGCAACACAGCGATATTCAGAGGCACGCTCAAGCATGATGAGTCGTTGTTCTAGAGGTTGGGTGTCAGGGAGAATTTCAACAGCCAGAGGAAGGGAAGGGATGTACACTCGATTGGTAAGATAGCCTCCTCTCTAGAAACGAGGTGAGGAGGGTTATGGTTGAGGGGCATGGGTGCCCCCGAGCATGGTGTGGTCATGCCAAAATGTATTTAGAAAAAGGGGAATCTAAACACATTTTAATGATGTGGTGTGCCATTTGTTCTCGTTATGGTTATGCAGTTTGAGAAAGGAAATGGAGGATTACCAATCTCTTTTGGTACTGCATATGGGGATCAAATGGACTTTAAGTTTCCGAGTTGGTATACCTGGTGTCACTATCCCAAAAAGAGGATTTGGAGATAATGAACTGATGCTCTTGTAGAAAAGCTATAGGTTGGTCAACAATAATGTCTAAGAGACTGGGTTGCTGACGGAAGAGGAGGGAACGATAAGAGGTATCATCCCTAGAGTGATCGGAAGTGATATGGGACTTTAGAGGTTCTTCTAAATGTGGAAGAATAATGGTACTAAAGTCAACACGACTAGATACACTAGGAGAGTTATGGAGAATTGCTTCTCTCGGTCTCTCAAATGTGGGTGCCCCCTTACCCAAACATTGGGTTTCGATGTAATGGCCACAAGGTGGATGTGGTGTGAACACATGGGTTCGATGTAAGGGGGAATATATAAAGTCAGGGGTGGGAATTTCTTCCATAATGTCGTCATCGTGATAAAAGATGGGGTGACGGGTGGAAGAAGGACCACCGGACGTGGTGAAGCGACCTGAATCATCATCATGAGAAGAGAGGTTCACATGCGCATCGTCACAAGGGGTGACCGAAGAGTAAGTAGATAAAGGATCTACCGATGTTGAGCCCAAGATGATCGCTGAAGAAAGGTCAAGCGAAACAATAGGGGAGGATTCAGATGGAATGGTCCCCGAGGGTCTCATGGATGATGATAGGTAGAAAATGTTGGACGAAGGCTCCGTCATCTCGACATCAGGAGGGGGAATGCCAATGGGAGCAGTCATATCTGGTAGTTCTGCTGAAGCAGAATGAGCAAATATGGGAGAGGTGTACTCATTGCGCTTGGCCTCGAATTGGTGGACCGCGGAAATAGAGGTGCGGAAGTCCTCGAGGCGGGGACAAATATGGGTGTGATGGCCATGGAGATCACACAAAGCACGGGGGTGGTTGGTGTGAATAGTCTTGGTGTTCTTGGTCGTGGTTGTGGAAGGAACAGAGGCTTCTGGGACCGCGGACTTAGGGAACGTGACATTAACCATGGGCTTTAGATGAAGTAATTCAGGACAGGTATGGGAGGCGTGACCGACAACATCACACAAAGCACCCTGGATGGTATGCTTTGGAGGCTGAGGAGGAGCAGGGTTTGTCGGGGCAGCCTTGTCCTTTGATGCCCCCTTGCGAGCTTTGCCCTTCTTACCCGAAGCGGTCGCAACAAGAGGTGGTTCCTGTTGAAGTGACTGAGGCACTGATGCAACGGGAGAAGCCATGGGGACCGGTTGAACCGGGGTCAAAGCGATATAAGGTTTGGGTTGACCAGGCAAGGTGGGGGCTGGAGGATCAAGGTACCAAACAGGAATCCCAAGTGTCAAGTTAGGAAGAGAGAGGGTGGCCATGACTGGTACCGTGTACACTCCTGGTGGGGGAGCTAGGAACGGTATCTGACCAGAGGGGGCATGGCCAGGTGGGACGGCTCCTAAATGGCTAAGGCCTGGAGGAACCGTGCCAGGGGGATAAAGGGGCTCATGACTACCAACTGCAGGTGAAGGGCTAGGAGCAGGTTGCGGAGGGCAAGGTTGCTGACTAGACGAAGCAGGTTGCTTGAGAGTAGCCCGAGACGATTGCATCATGCAAACATTCGACGAGCTGGGGTCAGAGATAGGAGGAGGGGGAGACTAGGAAAAGTTCCAAGCAAGGAGGAATCCTTGTAAACGCCGGGGGAGACACTGGTCAAGGAATCGACGATTTTCTTGTTGGCTACACAAGAGATGGTTGTCTCAGGTGAGGTCTGAGATTTTGGCTCATGATATGTCAACTGGTCAATGGTGACTATCTTTCCATTATGGGGGAAAGACATCTTGCGGAAAACCGCGGATGGGACAGCAGACATAACATAGGTGTAGCTTCGCCCCAATAGAATGTTGTAGTCTAGCGGGGCGTCTATGACTTCGACGTCAACGCAAACAGTCTTACCGGCGAGGGTGATAGGAAAATTACGAAACAGGCCAATGGGCTGGGAGGCATGACCGTCCCACGCTCTAAGGGTGATCGTGGAAGGGGCCAGCTCAGGAGATCCGAGTTGCTTCCAAACCGAAGCGGACATCACGCAGGTGGATGCCCCCTCATCAATTATACACCGGGAAACGTTGGCGTTCCGGATTTTGACTGGGATTTGGAAGGCGACGGAAGGGGGAAGAGGAGGGTGGTCTGATTGAGTGGCGTCGAAAATAATCATTTGGTTATCAGCAGGATCTACAGCGCCCACGGCAGATAGTAGAGCCTTCTTTTGGGAAGGGCACGACTGGAGGAGTTCCAGTGTGGAAATGGCAGCAGGAGATTGCGCCAAATCATCTACTATGCTATACGAATGAGCAGCTCGATCGGAAGCAGCGTTTCGACGTAATGGTCCCTTAGGAATCTTGGTATGAACCTCAACTTTGGGTTGAGGGATATGTAAGGGACCACTCGGTGTTGAAAGAGGCTCTGTAGAACCTGAAGAAGGAGGCTCGGGGGCAGACTGAGCGAGAGGCTTGGGGTACTGGCGGGACCGAGTTTGAAGGTTAAGGTTGACGGGTAGAGGTGGATCAGAGTTCATCATGAGGATCTGGTAATGGGAGGAACCAGAAGGGGAAGGTGAAGTGGCCACCCGTCCGTCAGGTGGTTGGGTAGCCATGAATCCCGGCGGTGCGTCCACCTGCTCTTGAGGGGGCGGTGACTGCTGTTGCAGGGGTTGGGGAGGCAAGGGAGGCGAAAGTGCATATGCTGGAGGAGCTGGCGCACTAGGCTGCGGATAAGGGTAATGGTTAGGTTGGGCAACATTGAGGTACGCAGGAGGTTGGGCGAAAGGATGAGGCGTGCCGAATCCTGGATGCGTGCTACCGGGAGGGGGAGAAGTGCAGGAAGTGGTGCCCCCTCCCCCAGGAAAACCATAGCTCATGAGAGGTTGAGCGGAGGGATGAGAGATAGATCCAATGATACTGCCAGCGGCATGAGGTGCCCCCATTGTATGGGCATCACCGGGTCGGGGAAGATCAGGTAGGACAGTAGGATCATAACCTGTCTGAGCGTAGATCAGGTCATATTTTAACGCCATTTGGAGGGCATCTTCTTCGGTTTGAGGAAAATGTGATGCGACATCTTTCCCGATAGGGGACAAGAGAGATCTAAGGAACCAGTCCATGTAGACACGGTCTTCGAAGGGAGGAGATTGACATAGGCTCCGTCTTTTTCGCCATTCCTGGACATGGGTAGAAAGGCGGGTCGAAGAGGTTTGCTTGAAGGAAGTCAAGAGTTCGATACCAGTGTCGTAACGAAGGGGAAGCTGGAAGTAAGATAAAAAAGCCCGGGCAAGAGTTGCAAAGGTGGTATGGGAGGAAGTGGGTTGATCAACATACCACTTAGAAGCTTCGCCTGTAAGCGTGCGTTGGAACAATCGAAGACGAACAGAGTCATCAGTAATGGAGGTAGATGAACACCACATGTGGAAAGACCGAACATGATTTGAAGGATCTTCTCCAACACGACCTTCAAACTTTGGGATGTCGGAAGGGAGCTTTGTCGGCATAGCAGGCCAACTAGCGTCATGATGTATAGGGTCGTTTATCAACCGGTCCAAATCTGGGAGGCTAAGGCCTGCCAAGAAGGGGAGCAAGGGTGTAGTCGAGGTAGTTCCCGTGGTGGTTCCACTAGTAGTAGTTCCGGCATTAGGGCCGGGAGCACCACTAGCGTTAGGCCCTGGACCAGACATAGTGAAGGTGACAGGGGGAGAACCTAGAAGGAAAAGGAGAACCCAAAGAATCAGAAGAGGAGTCGGAGGAGGACTGGCTCGACGACGGCGGTGCGGAGCAGGTCGATCAACCGGAAACTGAGGGTGAAGGCCAAGAAGTCTCCGGGAAAGGCGCCTTGGGGGCGCAATGATGACAGGAAGAAGGAAACCGACAAAGGCAGAAAGGGACAGAATCAAGAAAGGTCAAGGGCAAATAAGGTGCAGTGACAATTGATTTTAGAGTCTTTGCCAGGCGGTGTTAACCAGGTGCTTCTTCACTTAGGGTCAGTGTGTGGCGTGCGTTAATTTTAATTTTTAAACCCTTTCCGTTGTTGAGAGCAAGAAAAAAGTGTGTTGCGTAGCTGAAAATAAACCTACAGAGAACAGAAAATAATGTTGAAATGACAGAAAAATAACAGCTACGTATGCATCTATCTAACCCAAGAAGGTGGGTCTCTCACAACTATGCTGAAAAGAAAGGGAAAAACTATGTAAAACACACATACAGGTAGCTCAACAGATCTAGGGTCAAAAGGGACAGGGATCTGGAGGATAAGGCTGCAGGCAAGAGGTGCAGATCACAGCCAAGAGACAGAAGCAAGGTGGCTGGAAAAAGGGAAGGAAATCAGCAAAAACCAGAGGGGGTGAGGCGGAGGCCGTCAAAAGGAGGTCCAAACAAAACAACAAGAGGTGATTTGAAAGGAAAAGAGGCTGATTTCAATGGATCTGAAAGGGAGGTAACAGATCTGGAAAAGAAGGGGCTGAAGCTCTGAAACCGACAGCAAACAAACGAAACTCTTCCACAAAAAGTGGAGGGTACTAAAGCCCTAAGGGGCCGGGGTTCCCACTTAGATGAGTAAAAACAGATCAGACCTCGGTCAAGGCGGCCGAGACTGTGAGGCCGGAAGACTCTGGCTGTGCCGGCAGTTATAACCCGTAAAAATTGCGGCAAAATGCCGGAAAAGGCGTGCTCAGCTTCGACCGAGTCCGAGTGTGCCTATAAAACAGCCGGTAAGTGCGAAAAGCTCCCAGTCGCAGGTTTAGGGCCAAAAAGTGCGACCCCCTGCTCGCTTGTCTCATTGTCTCGGCAGATTTTCGAAAAGTTGTCTGATTGCAGTGGTGTTGCTTAGAGGAAATAGGGCCAGAAACACACGGAAGTTAGAAATTTTAAGTTTTTAGGGTTTTATGTGAGAAAAATGACATAAAAAAGAGGAAAACTAAGCAGCTGAAAAGAAGCCCTAGGGCCTGAAGTAGCTGGATATGCAGGAATATGAAAAATGACAGCGGTCGTAATTTAAAACCCGTGTGGAGTCGCCATTTTGTTAGTATGAATTCTTCGTCGAAGTGTACGAAAAAGAACCACTTTAGCTACGCATAACTAATAGCCCTAACAACAATAGAGGCTGCCAAACATCTTCAGATCTTCGATTAGTAGTTAAAATGCTGCAACAAACAGATCTATAAATGGAAAGACATTAAGCAGTAAAGTAAAGGGTTTGCTCCATGCATCCAACAGACAAGACAAGAACACGATTTTTTAATGAATTTTTATATTATAGGGCACCTGGGAGGAAACAAGAAGGTGTATCCAGATCTCCTCAATGGGATGGGTTCTTTGTAGTCCTCAGCACTTCAGATCTAAGCTTTCTCTCTCTTGTAGATGTAGAAAACCCAATGTAGAAGATAGAGCTCAATGGGAGCAAATGATAGAGATGAGACCAAGTGTATAGATCCAAAGTGATCTAATAGGCAACAAAAGGTGAAGAATGATGGGGAAAACCCTCCTACTTAAAACAAAATATTGGGTCATTCTAGATCTTGGTGCATGATTAAAATAATGTTAACCAAATCTAGATCCACCTCTATGGAATATTTTATTATATTTGTTGGAGGGAAAGGGTGTTTGACTTGGGTCAAATCCCTTGATTAGTGAAAAATAAATAAATAAATGATTTATTTATCTTTTTAAGGAAGTGTTTGGGAGATAATCAAATAAATAATGATTTATTTGATTAATGGTGGGTGATTTGGTCATATTTAACAAGGAATATTATCTAAATAAGATTTAAATAATTATTCCTAGAAAATAACAAGATAACTAAGGGTTTATCTCATTAATTTCTTTGTTTCTGGGTTAAACATGATTGGGAATAATAATTAAATTATGGTTTAATTAATTATTCCATGAGGAAAATCAAACAAATATAGGTTTGTTTAATATTTCCTTTTGGGGTTTCCTATTTTAACATAGTGAAAGCAGTTTTACTTAGGGTAAAACTGGTCTTACATGGTGTACTTGGGTCCATCTAATGATAAAAGGTTAGATGACCAAAAAATGGTGTAACACCGATGGTCAAACTGAGATAGTAAATAAATGTTTAGAAGGATATATTCTTTGTTTTGTATCTGATAAACAAACACAATGGATCAAGTGGTTACCTCTCGCTGAATGGTGGTATAACACTTCCTTCCATACTGCAGCAAAAATGACCCCATTTATGGCACTTTATGGATATCATCCACCATCCATCACATCATATTTAAGATAAAGTTCAAAGGTTCAAGTAGTGGAAGGTCACATCGATCATCAACAAGAAGCTCTACAACTCTTAAAGGATAACCTGAATTTAGCACAAAATCGAATGAAACAACAGGCATATCAACATC
The DNA here is from genome assembly GCA_034641835.2 of Pinus albicaulis. Taxonomy (NCBI): domain Eukaryota; kingdom Viridiplantae; phylum Streptophyta; class Pinopsida; order Pinales; family Pinaceae; genus Pinus; species Pinus albicaulis. Next base: position 1,221,207,374 of record CM076575.1, on the reverse strand, counting down.
ACAGCGAGATAATTTTTGATGTAGGACACTGGGTATTTTTACGACTACAACCATACAAAAAAATTTCCCTCAAGAAAACTAAGAAGGATACTAAATTATTGCCAAAGTACTATGGTCCTTACAAGGTGTTGCAAAGTATTGGTACTATGGCATACAAATTGGAGCTTCCTGCTTCTTCATGAGTGCATCCAGTTTTCCATGTTTCATGCTTAAATAAGGTTATAGGTGAAAATATTCCAGTTCAAACAATATTGCCAGAACTTGATGAGGAAGGAAAAATCATATTGGAACCTGAAGCGGTCATGGAAACAGGAACTCGACAGCTACGAAATCGATCAATTTCAGAGTATCTTATCAAGTGAAAGGACTTACCCACTAAAGATTCTACATGGGAGGATGAGAATTTTATACAAAAGCACCTAGAGCTACTCAAGCGTTGAAGACAACACTTTTTTGAAGGAGAGGGGCATGTGTTACACAACATTTTTTCATCGTCCCTGCAATCCCTCACCCCACATATTGGAGGGTCTTTCCCGTGACTTGTGAGCAGTGTCATACTTTGCAAACACCTTCTTTGCATCCTTCTGCATAAGGACATCATTTCTCCTATTGGACATTTCCTCAAAAAGAACACAAAAACCTATGTTTTGGCCTTGGCGCGGGTTTCCAGTTCACCCCTTGCGCTAATGTGGTAGATTTACACTAGAGCCCGTACCACCTGGCGCTCTATCTCAGTGTAGTGCCCATGCCAGCTGTTTTAGGAATCGTTTTTTAACAAATAGAGGCAAAATTTTCCTTCTAACCACCTCAGGGATGAGTCACTAGAAGTGGTTAAGTTGATCAGCCATGGATCTCCCTCTTTAGGTAGTGGTTTCCACCTCCCATGGAAAACTCCTTAAAGATAGGTCTCCCTTCCATAATTATAGGGATCCTAACCTCTCCCTCTCCCTCTATAAAAACAGGCTTTATCCCTTTATGAAAGCTAGCTGAACCTGGTGAAGAATACTATAATTGAGTAATTGTCATCGAGAAGGTAGAACCAAGGAGAATTCTAGAGAGGGATTCTCGTTTGAATTCCTGATGAGCCTTTGTGAGACGCACTCTACTTGAACCCTGTTGGAGGAGACTGCAACGTCGAAGCTTGTTTGTACTCTTCCTCTCATTCATTAATATACTCGACTATGGTGTTGGTTTCATCATTGTGTTATGTTGATTATCTGATGCAATTGATTTAGTCCTCTTCAACTGACTAATAGTTACGAATGTGAATTAGTATGGTGTATATCATCATTGTTTCTTATGTGTGTGAAGGTGTCTGAGCGTGAAAGCGAGCGGACCATGATCTGTCAAACCAAGAGCGAGAGGCAGCCACTCTTTCCGACAACAAAAATAGCGTAGGACCTCCGGTAAGTCATCTATCAAATATATGTCCATTCGTTAACTAGGAATCAATATTCTAGCTTGTCTCATTTGAGGCTAGACCCACTCTAGGGCTAGTGGGATCGCCTCTGTCCCCAGAGGGGATTTACCTCACCAAAAAATTGGTGACTCCACTGGGGACCAGTGCGAGTTTTTCTTTCATCTATTAGGTCTTCTCCTTGGTCTTTGCTTGCTTATTTTGTCTTTTATGATTATTCTGCTGAGTCTAAGACCCTTGTTCAGCCCAAAAGGATCAGATCTGACCTTTGTCTTCCAAAATTTTCCTTTTACCTGAGTTAACTGGCTTGGCGCGTTTTCTGGTCAGAAAGTCGTGCCAACTAGCGCTTGTTACTAGTTTTTCACCCACGCCATCCCCTGTTTAGTGCTGATTACAGCCAAACAGGTGCACCGACCCATGTAGGTTTTAGGGTTTGGTCTTTTTTTAAGCTTTTTGGTCAGTGGTTGTGCCTTTGGGTGATTTTTGACATGTTTTGAGTGCCCTGGGATTGTTTTTTATTGTGAATAACTTCCTTCCTTCAGTTGTTTGTCTTTTTCCTATCAGCATCATAGCCTTAGGGTTTTTAAGTGCTTTGGTATGATGAGCCTCCTGTAGGAGTTCGGGTCTTTTGTTTCGCAGTCAACTTCATTCCTTGTTTGGTTGCATTCAGCTCCCTTGATCTGTTTGAGTGATTAAATTGGTTGAATGATTCGTGCCTCTTTCATTCAATTTTTCTTCTTGTCACTCCAAGAATACATCACACTGCTTGTATGGGTCTGTTTTGAAATATTTCTTCGATTTTAGAGATTGCAACATTGGTTTGACTTTTGTTATGTTTTTTTTCGGGTTGGTTTCAATTACTTCTCTTCAACTCTCACATTAACGTCCTCGAACTAGTGTGTTGGTTTGTTTTCCATGTCATTTAGTGCATTTTTTGCTCTATTACAATGAAAAATCAAAAAAAAAATTTGTTCTTGCATTCTTGTTTTCATTGTGAAATTGAAAGTATTTCGCATATCTAGCATTGGACAATTCTAGGAAAGATTCCTCATTTTCATTAGCTTGCATCAGATACTGTAGTGGATGCTTCTGTGTGTTCTTATCATTTTCTATCCCTTGAAAAATCCTAAATTTCTCGTAGATAGCTTTTCATCGAAAGAAATGGTATCTTTTGGCATGTAACTTGCATTTAGAGATTTGTGAGATCCAACATTCGGTAGGACCTTGGAATTGAAACGTAAATACAAGATCAACTTAAAATTTACTCACTTAACCTAAGGCAACATTGAAACCTAATGAAACATTTAGTGGTCTAAGTTAGAGACCTGTTCTGGCGTCTTTAAACCTAGCAGTTGTCACTCGCCATCTGGCTTCAGATAGCACTAGTACGGACTTGTGCTCCTCGTACCGTCAAGTATGTAAAGGGAGACCCCTCTAGGTTGCAATCCTTTTATCCGTAAGAAGTTGAGACTGCCGCCTTGTAACCGTGATACACCGAACACAGCATTGGGGGAGACTACGTGCACGTACGTCAAGTCCTTGGTCAATTCTTCTTTCATTTGATCACCAAGGTGTATATGGCAGTTCACGAAAACCTAGTACACCCTTTTACCTAGACTACCTGAGTAGTCATTTTCAATCTTTACTGACTCCATAAATTTAAAAATATCATCGAGCACTTGTCCTTTCATGCTCACTTAAAACTGAAAGAGACTAGAGTCATCTTTTGACTGTTTCTTGACTCTTAAAACATGAAACAGCGAATTTTTGGTTTCTATGTGGTAAAATAAACTACCTATGATTACACGCCCATTAAAATTTGATTACTTGGTCTGTCTTTGTTTTCCTTGGTTTTGGTCCAAGGGTCTTCATTTTTCAATATTTTTTCCTCTTCTGGTGTGCTACAGTCATAGTGGCGGAACCATCGATTTCATCTACTGGTAGTCCTTTCTCGGATGATTCATCTGAAACTTCTCAAACCTCTAGGTCTACCGAGCTTCAGCAGCCTATTATCCCGTCAAAGTACCCATTTCGAGAACCATTTGAGTTCAATTGGCCTCTTTCAAATGCTTGGTTTGGGTTTGGGTTCAGGGAACATTTTCCCCCTCTTACATCGGGATCACCATTTTTGGCTGCTATCATACCTCCTAGCCCCCATAGTCTTTTATAAGATCTCACGGTGGATTTGGATATGGACTCGTCTGGTCCTATTGGCAGTGAGGGGATTCCTATTTCTGATGAAGAATACCAAATGTTTCTGAAAGAAATCCATCAAGAGCCTGATCAATCTTCACCATCGGTGTCACTTCCAGCCAGATATAGGTCTTTGGGTCAGATTATGGCCGGTATTGCCTCCATGGCAGAATCAACTTCGTCGAGGGGGCTGGTCCTTCCATCATTAGGGACATCGCCAATGACACCTCTCTCATTGATACCTTTTGTCACATATGTCCCAACTAGACCTATTGTCTGTGTGGCTGCATCGGCACCAGTTGTCACCACTCAGTCGTCAAGAGTTTCGGCTTCGGTAGAGACTTCGATTGCCATGAAAATCCCTGACGACCTTTCTTTCGAGGAGTATCGGCTGGCTGTTCAGCAGCAGAGCTCTCAGATTTATCAATCCCCTCAAAATCCTAGTCATCTGTATCTTTCTCATTATGAGGTGGTCGGTAACCTGATTTATTCACTTATGTTTCAATATGATAAGCATGACAACCCTATCTATTTGCCTGCTCCTGAGGCTTATCAGTTCCTTTATGGCTTTATACCTACCTTGCATGTGCAACCTTATAACCAACAAGGACAATCCTTTCAGGGACAACCTTCAGTTCAGTAAGAATATGCTTACGACCCACAAGGAAAACCCTTTCAGGGACAACATTCAGTGCAGCAAGGGTATGCGTACGACCCACAAGGGCAACCGTTTCAGGGAAAACCTTCCGTCTAGCAAGGATTGTTTTACAACCCGCAAGGGCAACCTTACAATCCTCAAGGACAACCTTTGCAAGCTCAGCCTGTGATCCAACCAGGGCAACCTCAAGGACCTGTTGGGCAACTGGTATATCAACCTGGACCTTCATACAGTCCTGCGAGGGAAATTTATCCATCTCAAGGGCACCTTTCGTGCAAACACAACAGCCATATCTTCCAAATGTTGCACATCCAGGGCCATCTTATGGTCCTGCTCCAGTTCAACCTAGTTATCAGGAACAACCTGGCCCACCACAGCCATCAGGCCAACCTGCTCTGCAGGGACAACCTGGTGGCTCTCATCAGTCAGGTCAACCTACTCAAGCAGAACAACCTACACAGACATTTCACCGTGATCAGCCACCGCTCTACTCTATGCCGCAGTCAGGTCAACCTCTGGGCCCAATTTATCCAGCTCAGTAGGGCCCTAATTATCAGCAACCCATTCGAACCCAAGGCATTTATTTCCCTCAAGGTCAATATCGACTGCTATACAATGCGCCCCAAGGTTCTGCTTATTACCCTCAACCACCAGTCCATACTTATATTCCGTAGCAAAATCCTTATGTTGCTCAATAGAGACCCTCATATACTCAGAATCAGTATCCTGGTCTTCAACCTCTGTATCCTGGTCCTCAGCTGTAATATCAGCCGAATTATCCGGCTTATACCCCTTATGGTGCAAATCCTTTGGGACAGAACTAATGGGGGCATAGTTACACTCAACCAAGATGGAATATGGGTACGGGTCCTTATCGAGGACCTGATGCCTTTCAACTCTCAATTACCCTTGCTCACCATGTTGGAATTACAAGATGTGTCCAAATTGACAAATGATCCAATCCTTCATAATACATATTGTCCTCTAGTTCCAACGAAGGTTCTTGGTGATTGTCCCAAGTTTGAGGGAAAATCTAGAGAAGACCCCCAAGAACACATTATGACATACCATTTGTGGTGTTCTTCCAATTCTTACGTGGATGACTCTATTCCACTCCATCTTTTCCAGCAAACTCTCACTGGATTTTCTGCTAAGTGGTATATCAAGCTGCCTCGTGGTATCTTTCAAGATTTCAACACTCTCACTATGTCATTCCTTACTCATTTCCAGTTATCGGTTCATTATGAAGTCAAGACGCATCTCCTAGCATCCTTTAACAGGACCGGGCTACCCATATCTCGGACCACATTCATGAATGGAGATGTCATCGTTGTCTGATCAAATTCGAAATTCCTTATTAGCTTCTTACTCATTGCTTCACTACCTCTTTTTTCAATCAGATTGGAAAGGACATCACCATGGGGGCATGTGTAACCGAGGAAAAAGCCATCACTCGTGCCCAGTACCTTGATTTAGTGTACTCTAAATCGAGCATATTGTATGACATCTTGAATGGTGCTCCATGACCTGGGACTTCTAAAGCGTTGGCTACCCCATCAGTCGACGGCATTATTGGTTTCGTGTCTCAGACTTCACGCAAGTCTTCCTCTTCCAAAGTTAGGAAGAAAAAATCAAATTCTTCCAATGGTTCTACTCCTCAACCTACCCCGGATTCTTGTAAAAGCTCGGAGGTTAATGCCATTCAAGCCAATCCTGCGGATAAGACATCCAAGGGGAGAAATAAGGGCAAAATCAAGACCAATTTCGATGCCCCAAAACCAAAATTGTCTAAACCTCGTGCTAATGATGGTTCACAGTGCAAGCCGAAGTATCCCTGTCTGATTTGTGATGAGGAACACTGCACTAAGGATTGTCCTAGACGAGCCGAAGTTAGTCAATTTCTCAAAGGCACTAAGGGAACTTCGACTGTCCTCAAAGAACCTTTTCTGTCTCAGCAAAAATAGATGGTCGAGCAACCTGTGTCATCTGCACCATTTGGCTCTCAAGTATTTATGATGAACATTTCTGCACTCGTTTCCATCACTACTCGATCGAAATATTATACTGGATCATGCCAAGCAGCCAGGAAAGAGATCATTGATGGTCCTCCCCCCCCACCTGCCTCTGGTCCTCTTGATATTGAAAGGTCCAGTGTTGATCCCATTGTACGGCCTCCTTCTAAAGGTGTTCTCCGGAAATCTTCTTATAATCCTAACACCTGTACTACTTAGCATTACAGTATTTTTGAGGATTTAGCATAGGTTCCATCCGCGATGTCCGTGTTAGAAGTGCTTCAGAGTTATCTGTCTCAACAGAAAGTGTTATAATCTGCGATCGGCGGAATTGATCCTACTGATTCTAGCCTTCTCACTTTTGACTTAGAGAATTTCTTCCCCTGACTTTCGCACCAGATTGCACTTGTCATACAAGTTGGCATTAACGGTCTCAACATCCATAGAGCCATTGTGGACGAAGGTGAATCTACTTGTGTCATGTCATCTGATTGTTGGAAGGCTATTGGCTTTCCAGCCCTAACTTCGTCACACAATGCCCTTGAGGCATTTGATGGAGGGGAATCGAAACCCTTGGGTGTTCTCGCCAGCTTTCTAATCATGTTGCAAGGAAGGACGATCAATGTTGAAGTAGAAGTTGTTGACGCTAAACTCAATTACAATCTTCTACTCAGTCACAGTTGGACTGACGCTATGTTGTGCGTTCCGTCCACCCTCTTTCATCTTCTAAAGTTTCCATACAAGGGAAAAATCATTACTGTCAACCAGTTTTCATTATTTACCTTTTATTTTGAGAACAAATTTCCATACATGGATCAGATTCATTCTCCCCCTGACAGTGTAGGGTCAGGTCCTTTCAAATATCCCACCCTCATGGGTATCTTTCCCCTTCTGCCACCAAATACCATTCAAGTTAATATGATTTCTCGGTCGGTTGACCCATGGATCATCCCTTTACCTGAATAGGTTGATTCATTTGGAGATTTGATGTCGCTTAGTCCAATTGAAGTCAATTATTGCGAGCTTGCAGCTGCATCTGATTCTCCCCCTTCTTAAGGTGCTCTTTTGAGCATGTCTCTCGATGTTTATTCTCAATCCCCTTGGCTCGGAAATCCGAATTCACCTGATCCTTTGAAAGAAGTGTTTCCATATGATGAGGCTATTATGGAAACAATGTCTCTTAAAGACCTACCGTGGAGCGATGGGCATCATCTTTCCTCGTTTATTCCTGGCCTCGAGGCAATGTCTAAATGTCTTGAGCGTTTTGCGTCTCAAGTTCCTTCTCTGCCACTTCAAACACATATCTTGACTCACGAAGTCTTCATTGAAGGAAACTTGGGTAACATCACTCAAACGATGCCTATCGACATTTCTACGAAACCAAGAATTGTCGAGAACATCCATGTGGGAGTCACTTGCTCTTCCGATGAAGCCCAAGTGTATACTAGCCTCTTTCGCAAATTCCGTGATGTTTTCGCCTAGTCTTACGAAGAGATGCCTGGAATTGATCCCAGTATTATGGTGCACGAGATTCCCACCTACCCCAGTGCGAAGCTTGTTCACCAGCATCTTTGTCTAGTTCATTCTCAGAAAGCCGCTACCATAAAAGTTGAAGTTGAAAAAATTCTCAAAACAAGTTCATTTATCTGATTCCTCTGACAGAGTGGGTTTCTAACATTGTTCCTATGAATAAGAAGCAGGGAGAAATTCACGTCTATGTTTACTACCACGATATTAATTGGGCCTACCCTAAGGATAACTATTCCACCCCTTTCATCGATCAAATCATTGAATATTATGCGGGGAGTGAGATTTTTTCCCTTATGGATGGTTTTTCTGGCTATAATCAAATCAACATTCTCTTGTCCAATTAACACAAGACCGCTTTTATCTGTCCTTGGGGAATGTTCACATATAAGAAACTCCCTTTTGGTTTGAAGAACGTTTGGGCTACCTTCCAGTGTATGATGTCGTATGCCTTTCACGATATTCGTCATATTGTTAAACCATACCTAGATGACCTTCCGGCTCATTCAGCTACGCGAAAAGACCACCCGGACCATCTCCGCTAGATTTTTCTTCATTGTAGACGCTACAACATTCGGCTTAATCTGCATAAATGCATCTTCTACGTCGATTCCGGTAGACTTTTAGGGTTTATCATATCCAAAGACAGAATTTTCCTTGATCCACTTAGGGTTGAGGCTATTCTTAATCTCCCCTCTCCATCCTCATTACACCAGCTCCAGAGTCTACAAGGGAAAGAAAATTTCTTGTGTTGTTTTATCCCTAACTATGTCAAAGTAGCCAAAGGGTTCACACGAATTTTAAATCAGGACATCCCTTTCTGTTGGAATGAGATTTCGTAGCAATCTTTTGATACGCTTAAGACATTTCTTATCAAAGCTCCTCTATTACATCCTCTGAATTATCATCGTGATTTCACCCTCTATCTAGCTGTCACCTTCAGTATGATCGCCATGGTTTTGGTTCAAGAAGATGATGACGGTAACAAGCATGTTATTTTCTACTTGTCTCGAAACCTTCTTGACCCTGAAACGCATTATGCACAGGTTGAGAATTTAGCACTGGTTGCGGTCCAGGCCATTCAGTGTTTTCGTCATTATATCCTTTTACGCACGGTGACCATGATTTCTTATTGTAACCCCATGACCTATATTTTGTCTCGACAGTTGCTAGGGGGAAAATACTCAAAGTGGATCGTTATCCTCCAAGAGTTTTATTTGGAGTTTACTACTGCCAAATCGAAGAAATCACTCATTTTCGCTGATTTGATTTGTTCCCTCCCCACCGACTCTACTCCTTCTTATTCCAAGGATCATATTCCAGACGAAACTCTTTTCTTGATTATCACCCTCAATCCATGCTATGGTGATATCATCGTGTATCTCCAGACTTCTACTTTTAGGTCTGAGTTAATGAAATATGCTCGACTCTACATTCAGCATCAGTCGAAACCTTATCGTATTATCGGAGATACCCTCTATCGTATTGGAGTTGATTTTATACTCCATCGATGTCTGACCCTCAAGGAAGCTGAGAAAGTTTTAAATGACTACCATAGTGGCGCCTGTGGTGGTCACATGTTTGGTTATGCCACTGCACAGAAGATCCTTCATGCTTTCTATTTCTGGCCATCCATTTTTAAAGACTGCATTGTCGCAATCCGCAAATGTCATGCATGCCAAATATATCAATGCAAGATGCGTGTGCCACCTATTCCTCTACACCCTGTCATTACCGTTGGTCCTTTTTTCAATTGGGGCATCGATTTTATGAAATTTAACACTCACTCGGCCGGGGGGCATGCCTATATTATCGTCGGCATCGATTATTTTACAAAATGGGTCGAATCAATGCCTACACTGGTTGCGGACGGTAAGACAGTAGCGCAATTCATATTAAATCATGTTATTGCTCGATTTTTTGTCCCTCAAGCTATCATTACTGATCATGGTTCACATTTTCGTGACTATATGATGGCAGAGCTGATGTTTAAGTTGGGTCTGCATCACGACAGCTCAACGCCTTATTACCCTCAAGCTAATGGCCAAGTTGAAGCTGTAAACAAATTCCTTGTTACAATTCTTCCATGAAAAATTGGGATCCATAAATCAAATTGGCATCTCATGTTGTTTTCAGCTCTATGGGATTACCAAACATCAATTAAGAGTGCAACCGAATTCACCCCATTTTAGTTGGTGTATGGTCTAGAAGCTACTCTTCCAATTGAATGTGAAATTCCTTCACTCAAATTAGCTGTGAAATTACTGCCTAATACTTCACTTGAGGAAGAGTGTCTCCTCTACTTAGAGAGATTGGATGAAACTTGTCGCTTAGCTGCTTTGGTCATCGAAGCACAAAAGAAGCGAGTCAAAGCTCACTTTGACCAAACAGTTTCCCCTCATTATTTTATCGAAGGCAACCTCGTTCTCTTGTAGGACCAAGCTCATGACAAGCTGGGGGCAGGTAAATTTCAACCCATGTGGCATGGGCCCTACATCTTCAAACGTGTGTTACAGAATGGGGCTTATGAGCTTATTGATTATGAAGGTTATCCCTTAGCACAGCCCCGAATTGGGTTGTACCTGAAAAAGTATTATGCTTGACTCATTCATGCATGATATGTGTACATAGGCAATTTTTTTCTTTTTTGTGCATGCTTTGGTTTGATGTGCTTTGTAAGATTTTTTCTGCTTATTGGGTCTTGTTTGTTATGCAGATTTCTATTACCCCTTATGTCGGTTTCGCGGATGGTGCTTCCCGTAGTACAAGGAACTTGTCTTCGGCAGCCTAGGTAATTTATGATCATGTTTGTGAGTTGATTAATGTACAAGGTATTTGACTAGGACCAACTACAAACAATGTTGCTAAATATAGTGTTGTTTTGGAACTATTAACTGAGGAATTTAACCTCGGCATATGCACATTGCTTGTAAATCTAGATTCACAACTTGTTGTTCTTCAACTTAACGGTCATTATTCGGTTCAAAACCCATGCATTTTGAGATTGTATTTGCGTATTCGTTTACCTGAAATACATTTTGATTTCATCACATATCAACATATACCAAGACGAATGAATACATTAGCTGATGCAATAGCTAACATTGTGTTGAATAGACATTTGCGCAATTTATAAAACATCATCATATGTAAATAGACCCATGTAGAAAATAGATGTATATATATCAATTGTTTGCAACATATGCATCATAAAAAACAAAAATATATATGTATGTTTCAGTTACATCTCGAGACAACATGTCTCGCAAAATGTGCAAAAATAAAAGCCTAGGTGCCTAATCAGTGTGGTGCTCATGATAGCACATCATCGCCCGTACCAATCGCCTCAACAAGCGATGGATACGACTTGGCACCCCTACGGTGTGCCTCTAATAGGATCGAGGAACATCATCAAATTGATCATAGTCTGGAATCCCACGGGCGATCCCCTCCATATTTTGTACTATCTCCTCATCGTTGCCCTCACCATGAGGATCAAAATTGCGAGGAGTTCGCCTCGCTATCGACGACATACCTGCAAGTCGCTCTGGGCCAACATCTGCATACATATAAGATTCACTGCCAGAACATGCATATATACCAAAAAATCATAAACTCATGAAAATAAAAAATGAGTCTCACCTAGCTCTTCGTCCCAATCCTCTCCCTCCGAGAGTGGGAGGTCTGGATCACCGGTGAAGTCTGTACCAGAATAGGGCCAATCCTCCATGAAAATTAGTTTTTGGAGGAGCCAATAAATTAATTTCAGCCTCTAAGACATCTTTTGGCTGCCCCCTACTATGGGCATTAGCGCAGCCCATCGGGCCATCCATGGTTCTCTAGGTGGTGGCATCAGGACAATTACCTCCTGACGCTAGAATATCAGTAGTCGTTCCAAGAAGAAAAATACCAAGATTGATCCATACCCAAACTGCTTTAGTTTGGTCTTCTTGCACTTGGTTATTTTCCGCTTCATATTGATAGTCATGGCCTCTGCCCAGTTGTAGAGAGTCGGGGTTAGGTAGTCTACGGCAAGAAGCAGTTGTGTTTTAGTGGCCTCATGCGGTGCTTGCGATCCTGCAGCCCACATGATATTGTGTAGCACTACTTTTAGTTCTAGATCTGGGATGGTTTGGATGTCAAACTTTCCACTCCCTGATCATTTTTGTGCCCCTCAGCACACTCTGTCAATCACCATCCCCATGCTCTCCATGGTAGGACGGGTACCGGTCATGATAGGGACTGCACCTCTGCGCGACAATCCTGTGATAAAATAGACATCCGAAAATTCAATTTCAAGTTCCTGATCCCGAAGCACGAAATTTTCTTGGTCTTCATCCCAGATGCTTTTCAAATACTGAAGCAATTCTGGCTGTGCCTAGAGGCACGGTGTCAGGAAGAATTTCTTTAGCCCACAATCTCTGAGGGTGTCTATGCATCGGTCATTATCCATGGCAAGTTCATCTTCATCACTATATTCTCTCTCTTTCCACTCAATCACCATTCTTTCTTCTTGATACTTGCACACATTGTTCATATGAGCATTGTTAGTCTACTTGGGCATCGAAATTTGTGAACAAATGATTGCATTTTCCTTAAATTAATGCATATTTTTAGGTTGCACAGTTGGCCTGACTGTTTCGCTAATATTCTCACCAATTGGTGCACCATCTATGTAAAAATTGGGCGATTGACGCGGGTCCATGCCCGAAACCCGTGCCAACTGCAATGCCCTAGATTTTGATAATCCCCTCCTAGGAAATCAAAATGGCATGTGCAGGGATTGAAATTTAGCTTAAAATATGGGAAATGGTGTTGTCTCTTAGCTGAGACTGATGGAATCAAGATTGGTTCACTGGATCACTCGCAATCGTCACCACAAGATCGCAAACCATAATGGGTCACTCTTGCTCCACAAAGAGGGAAAAGTGAAAAGTAAATAATTTTTACCACTTATGGCATTTTATAACTTTTCAACATCTTAAATTAGGTTTTAAAACATATTTTTCGATTATTTTATCATATTTTTTTCGAGAAATGGGTTTTACACATGTCTCTTGTGCAGCAACAGGTTTTTCGCATGGTTATGATGAAGTAACGAGTTATATTTTATACTTTTTCAGACCGGTAAAAACATAAAAAATTCACTACTGGAGTCATCTTTCAGCTCTTTTCTGACTCTCTAAAACTGAAAATATTATCAAGACGCTTGTCGTTTTGAACTCATTAAATGGCTGCGAAACGATATCTACCCAATATACGTTTACCCCTTTTTTGGGCTGCGATAGATTATTTACGAAAAAGGAATACCTTAGCCTATCGCAACTAAGAGGTTCTCTCAGACACATTTTTCTACCTTTTCAGATCTGTGAGACTATTTATGAAAAGGGCCTTGCTGGAGTTTTCTTTTCCGCTTTCTTTTCAAACTCTCTAAACATGAAAATATGTTGAGTTCTCCCTTTGTCAAACTCGTTAAAAACTGATCACATCGAACTCCGTCGTTATAACGTTACTCGAGTTCCTCCTTCCTGGGGCTCGTAAAATGTACTAGGATGGATTTGTCCAAAGGAAAAACTTATATCGCAAGCATATGCTATCCCCTTCAAGCTTGTTTTCAAAAATAATTGGGGCACTCGCCAGAAATGGTGGGGGAAAATGGAACCAGATTGTAGTCGTGTTGGCAGTATGTCGCTCCTAAGCATAGCACTTGTCTGCATTCATGTCGAGTTGGGGACTTCTCACTTCGTCATTTGTTTTTCTCCATGGGTTTGGGTAATCTCTTTTGACCGCTCATCTGCTCTTTGCCCCGTCACCATGACCTCAAATGCCTTGATGTCAAATACTGCCAAATCCAGTGTCGTGTCGCCGATATGTTCAAGAGAAGTTTGCCTCTGAATTTTTTAACCTCCCTCTGATTCTTTGTTGATCTTGATTCACAAACATTATATCCCTATGTCCCGTGTCGATGGTGTGGGAAACATTATGGCCCACCTTTGATCAGGTCACTTCCTGTCGAGACTCGACTTCAGCTCATTATCCAGGAAGTTGATCTAGAGACTCCCTTTAGGTACCTTGGAGCTTGCATGCCTCAATGGCAGGTTCTTCGCATTTGATGCAAGGTCCACATCATTGGCCTTCGATCGACTGACTCTTCGGGTGTTCGACGTCAGATCACTATTCACATTCCGTGGATTGTACCTTTTGTACCTTGAGAGCCATTTTCATATTGGTGGTTTCTCTCGCATCTGTTAACGAATTTCATCATTGGCTAGTAATCAGATGATTTTCTTGCATGTTCGACTTCAGCTCACATATTCGCATGCTCGAATTTGTACTTTTTTCAGGTCGAGATGGAGCGCAAGACCCTGGGTTTTGTATGATGAAATCCAGGTTGCGGGTTCTTTGTGGATTACTATGACTTATTACATGAATCTTCTGATTGGATGGTTGCGACCATACCTAATTCTATTTTTTGATCCCTATTGTTGGATGGTTGTGTCCATATCTCGGATCTCACTTTTTATGTACTCTATTATGGATGGTTGCACCCATGCCACATGTCATATATCAGATATATCAGTTGTATTTGTACTTGCAGGTTTTCTGACAGCAGTGTTTGGTTCGAACACATTCTCATAAAACATTTCACCCCTCCCTCTCTCTCGAATCTCATGCTTTAGGGGGCATATGTTACACAAAATTTTGTCACCGTCCCTGCAATCCCTCGCCTCGCATATTTGAGGGTCTTTCCCATGACTTGTGAGCAGTGTCATACTTTGCAAACACCTTCTTTGCATCCTTCTGCATAAGGACATCATTTCTCCTATTGGAAATTTCCTCAAAAAGCACACAAAAACCTATTTTTTTGCCTTGGCACGGGTTTTAGAGTCTGTGCCACCTGGTGCTCTGTCTCAGTGTAGTGCCCACACCAGTTGTTTTAGGAATTGATTTTTAACAAATAGAGGCAGAAGTTTCCTTCTAACCACCTCAGGGATGAGTCACTGGAAGTGGTTAATTTGATCAGCCATGGATCTCCCTCTTTAGGTAATGGTTTCCACCTCCCATGGAACACTCCTTGAAGATAGGTTTCCCTTCCATAATTATAGGGATCCTAACCTCTCCCTCTCCCTCTATAAAAACAGGCCTTCTCCCTTTATGAAAGCTAGCTGAACATATAGCCAAGGCGCTAAACTTGGAGAAGAATACTATAGTTGAGTAATTGCTATCGAGAAGGTAGAACCAAGGAGAATTCCATAGAGAGAGTCTCGTCCAAATTCTCGATGAGCCTTTGTGAGACGTGCTCCGCTTGAACCCTATTGGAGGAGACCGCAACATCGAAGCTTGGTTTTACTCTTCCTCTCATTCATTAATATACTTGACTATGGTGTTGGTTCCATCATTGTGTTATGTTGATTATCTGATGCAATTGATTTAGTCCTCTTCGACTAACTAATAGTTACGAATGTGAATTGTTATGTTGTATATCGTCATTGTTTCTTGTGTGTGTGCAGGTGTCCGAGCATGAAAGCGAGCGGACCGTAATATGTCAAACTAGGAGCGAGAGGTAGCCACTCTTTCCGATGACAACAACAGCGTAGGACCTCTGGTAATTCATCTATCGAACCTTCATCCATTTGTTAACTAGGAATAAATATTATAGCTTGTCTCGTTTGTGGCTAGACCCACTCTAGAGCTAGTGGGATCGCCTCTGCCCACAAAGGGGATTTACCTCACCAACAACATGTTAGGTCCCTATATTACTAGTATAGTCCCTTATTGTTATTATTGTAACCCCCTTACTGTTATTATTGTACCCCTGTAACCCCTGTATTATTATTATTATGCCCTTAAATTATTATTTTTAGGTCAGCTAGGATTACATTGTGGCCACATGGACTCCTATATATAGAAAGGAGGTTTTGTAATTTGTATCATCCAAGAATTTTTCATTCATGTAATGTATTGGAGATTTCCCCCTCAAAGTGTCTTATTTCTAAATGCGTTTATATCTCTTTCCTTCTATTTTTAGAGCTGGTTTCACAATAAATATGATACAGTGTAGTTTATTTGGATTCCAAATGGGGAAATGAGTAGTATGTATATGTATTCCCTTTGTTTATCAGTAGTCTCTTGTTTATGTATAATTATATTTTCAAGCTCCGTTGCTTTGAATGATTCATGTAATTTAGTTGTCGGTGGTATGCATTTTTATTCATGAATTCATTTTATGTATAATTCTCATGTGTTAAACTTGTTGTGCCTCCTTAATTTATGTTGCACGAATCTTTGTTGTTGGTCATATTTCACTCGCATTCGCTTCTTCTGAGTTCATGGGAAACAGATTCTTAAGACTTTTAATATTGTCTCTCATGGGTTCCTCCTCCTCCATTCTTTCTCAACACCTCTACATATTTTAAAGCCTATGTTCATTGTTTCATACTTGGCCCATTTGAAAGTTACCTAGTCATATAGCCTCTTGATCCCTCTCATAGTATAGGGTAATTCACAGGAATCAGACTCTAAGGTCTTCTCCATTCCTGAACCACGAAAACCATTATTTCTTTTTATCCATATTTTGTCGAAGGCATGTATATAATTTTTCACATTTAACCTCTGATTTAAGATGTCCTAGGCACTAGTCTTTTGCAACTCAAGCCTGTCTCTAGGAGCTACAACACCTTATTTAATTTTCATCATCACACATTCGTAACTCTTCTTGTCTAAAAGAGTTTTAAAGTCTCCTTAGTTCGGCTTGGGAAAATTATTATCTTTTTATGGTGTGAATTCCTTTTGGAGATGGACTTCGTCTTGGAGATGAATTTATGGTATTGAATGAAGTGTTTCTTTGGGTAATTTTGTATGATTCATGCCAAATTTCTATATTTTTCATATTGCATTTATGTAGTAGGTGTAGAAATTATATAACTGATATGTTATACATCCTAGATTCTCCTGATCACACACTATTTGACTTCATGCATAATATATAATTTCTTCTACCATTGATCATTAATTGCGGAAATAAAATCAATTGCATGCACACATTAAAACCATAAAAATTCACACATATGAACACAGTAATTTATGGGAAAGATTAAAGCTGAAAACCCCCAACTATCTATATATTATATGTCATAGAGATCATGTAACAATCATCATACAAATATCCTCACAAGCTCTCAATACAATCTCCAATTGCTACACACTAATCAGGTCCGATCTATCAAATCTCATGCTCCAATCTATACCACCTGCTAGCCTGCCTCTACTGTGAAATCACTGCTGAAGAATGGATCTGAATGAGTTCCAATTGCTCCATCCTTGTCACGTAATCTTCATAGGAATCTCCAACCACTGTATGTTGCAAATCATGCAACACTATAGTCACAAATGATAGTCACACTTTCTCTTTCCCCTACCTCTCCACTGGTCTCCACTGAACTATCCATGCACTGTAGTTAACTGATGTATTCTTCAGTTGATTAATGAGTTAATAATTAGTGAATTAGTTAATAATTAATTCACACCACTCTCACTAGTGTATCAATCAGTTAGACTAAATACAACTAGCTCAACTATGTTTAACTAAGTTAAACTGAACACAACTCCACCAACTACCTCAATAACTCCACCAAACTCTGTCACATGAGTTCTAACTGAAGTCTCCATGCAATAGCTCCACTTAACCCTCAGGAATAGTGTAATTCCTTTTTTCAGATGTTGTGCCACATCTGTGCACTTAACTGAAGTGCTCCAAGAGAATAAGATAATGTTTATAGTCCAAATATTATTAAGAGCTAATAATATTCGACATAACTATTTTTAGACTGGCAATCTAAAAATAGATTCCGCCCAATATGTCTAAAAATAGAAATCCATCTATTTTTCCAACTTGACCAACCATCCACAAATAGCATACTACAACTCATAGAATATGATCGACATGTCTAAAAATAGAAATAGTCTAAAAATAGACTTTGCGACAAAAATCACCTGTGTGGGCCCCACCTAGTTTAGGTGATTATTTTCCAACTAGGATCAGGAATGATGTTTCAGGATGCCTCCTTCACTGTTTCTTGTTGCAATCTTCAACACTCCCTCTCAAAAAGAAAGGAATGTCTTTGCATGCGACATGCAACTACATGCATTCACCCTGCAACCTTTTCAAGCGCCATGCAACTCCATGCATCTGCTCTGCAACTCTTCCGAAACTGAATAGGCTCCAAACAACTCAATTAGTATAATGCATCTATCAAAGTCTTCAACCTCTGCTGGTACCAACTACACATGTCTTCGGGAACCACTACGTTGTTGAACTCTACACCCATGCACTCTTCACTTGCTGTCAACTCTGAACCGCGCTCCAGTATCTGACACTGTCACTTTGATCTGCCTGCATAAATCCAATTGATCATGCTACTGCTGCTTTGTGGGCACCTCGTAGCTAGGTTCAATTCATGAGATCCACACCATCTCCATGAATCCTGCCCAGAAATATCCTCTTGGGATTACTCATGCATGTCGCCCCACCTCTCACCTAGTGGTATAGTTGCATGCACTCTCTCTGCCCATATAGCACGAATTTTCTTTGCATGAGTGGTTTCTTCCAATCCATGATCCTCATCTTGGCTGCTCCACATCCAGAGTTTCACTCTTACCTGCATGCAAATCCAACTCCCTCTCAAGCTTCAATTGTATGGATTTCTTGCACTTCCCAACAGTAGGAAGCTCCGTAGAAATCCCATCTACTTCAAGTCTGTAGAGATTCTTGGCTCGAATCCCAACCTTCTTGACTTTTCATGTTGCTTTTTACTGAAGGAAAAATTTTCCTTCACTAAATACAACATCATACCCTTTATCCTCTAACATTGCAACTGAGATTAAATTTTTCTTTAAACCTGGAACATGCACTACATCTTGTAAAAGAATGAGTTTACCTGACTCCCTCTGAAAGGTAATGGTACCAATGTCGATCGCATTGTATCGTCCATTTTCGCCCAACTCAACATGCAACTGGAGATCTTTCTCCACCAAGTCACTGAAAAATTCACATCTCCCGTCATGTGAAAGGAAGCGCCACTATCAAAATACCACCCCGATCCCAATGCACTAGACACCATGAATGCGATCAATGAGAAGTCCAGCTCAAATTGCGAGGCAAGAGCCTCACCAGTTGTAGCTCAAAAATCCTGCTTGTTCTTCTTCTTCTATGGACAATGTGTGGTGAAATGCCCATGTTCGTGACAGTGAAAACACTTCACTTTGGACATGTCACGCTCTTTGACATCCGCACCGGATTGAGAAGGATTTTTCTTCCCCTTCCCTTTCCTTACTTTGGCATCCAAAGCACAATCCTCTTCATCATCATTCTTTGATGAAGAGCCATCCCTGGTATCCCGCCTTATCTCCTCTTGCACAAGATCCGACCAAAGTCGCTCCCATCCTGGCAGTTTCTCCCTACCATTGACTGAATCCTGATAGGAATGCCAACTCTTCGGAAGCCCAAGGAGAGCCAAGCTCACCAAGTCATCGTCATCCATAGTAACCCCCATACTTCCCAGCTCATCCCTGCACTAGACAAATTTCGTGAGGTACTTGGGTATATTGTCCCCTTTCTCCATTTTTATGTTCCTGAGTTTATCCTTGAGCGCCAACTTCCTATGGTCGCTCTTACTTTGGAACAAGTCTGTCAATGCTTCCCACATCAAGAATGGAGAAGCTTTACCATGAAGGCTGGACACTATGTTATCCTTCACACCTTCCAAAAGAATTCTTCGACATCTTGCTACCTTCTTTTGCCATGCGTCAAGTGCGGTTGCATCGCTAGAACCCGGTTTAGGAATATCAACATCTATGAACTCATTCAACCCATTATCCTCCAGCACCGCCTCCATCCTGTCCTTCCATGAAATATAATTCAAGCTACCCTCAAGGGCATACTCCAATCGCAATTCGCTGAAAGACATTTCAATGAATGTTCAACTTCGACACTAAGAGAACACTGCAGCAATTTCAAATTCCACCAGCGCAAAACTCAACCGCTTCAATGCTTTGCAATTGCTTCAATGATCAATATCGCTCTAATACCATGTAGAAATTATATAACTGATATGTTATACATCCAAGATTCTCCTGATCACACACTATTTGACTTCATGCCAATACAGAATGTCTTCTACCATTGATCATTAATTGCAGAAATCAAATCAATTGCATGCACACATTAAAACCATAAAAATTCACACCTATGAACATAGTAATTTATGGGAGAGCTTAAAGCTAAAAACCCCCAACTATATGTATATTATATGTCATAAAGATCATGTAAAAATAATCATACAAATCTCCTCACAAGCTCTCAGTACAATCTCCAATTGCTACACACTAATCAGGTCCGATCTAGCAAATATCATGCTCCAATATCTGCCACCTGCTAGCCTGCCTATACTACACAATCACTGCTGAAGAATGGCTCTGGATGAGTTCCAATTGCTCCAGCCTTTCTCACGCAATCTTTATAGGAATCTCCAACCACTGTGTGTTTCAAATCATGCAACACTATAGTCACAACTGATAGTCACACTTGCTCTTTCACCTACCTCTCCACTAGTCTCCACTGAACTGTCCATGCAATGCAGTTAACTGATGTATTCTTCAGTTGATTAATGAGTTAATAATTAATGAATTAATTAATAATTAATTCACACCACTCTCACTAGTGTATTAATCAGTTAGACTACATACAACTAGCTCAACTATGTTTAACTAAGTTAAACTGAACACAACTCCACCAACTACCTCAATAACTCCACCAAACTCTGTCACATGAGTTCTAACTGAAGTCTCCATGCAATAGCTCCACTTAACCCTCAGGAATAGCGTAATTCCTTCTTTCAGCTATTGTGCCACATCTATGCACTTAACTGAAGTGCTTCAAGAGAATAAGATAATGTTTATAGTCCAAATATTATTAAGAGCTAATAATATTCGACACATCTATTTTTAGACTAGCAATCTAAAAATATATTCCCCCCAATATGTCTAAAAATAGAAATCCATCTATTTTTCCAACTTGACTAACCATCCACAAATATCATACTGCAACTCATAGAATATGATCGACATGTCTAAAAATAGACATAGTCTAAAAATAGACTTTGCGACAAAAATCACCTGTGTGGGCCCCACCTAGTTTAGGTGATTATTTTCCAACTAGGATCAGGAATGATGTTTCAGGATGCCTCCTTCACTATTTCTTGTTTCAATATTCAACAGTAGGATTTATATTTTTGTTCCATGATTAAATTCTAAATCTATGTTGAAATCTTTCTTCTCTATCACATGAAAAATTGTTCTCTTTGAAACCTATAAGGAAAATCAGAATGTGCATTCCTTATATTTAAATTATCCACTCAAAATGAAATCACCAGGGTATGAATTAGATGTACTAATAATCCTCTCCCTACTTCAGCAAGGTCGTTCTCATTAAATAAGCCCTAAAAGATTTCATTTTCCCTTTTAGGATGAGGCATTAATCATTTATTGTGTTAAAGCAAGTTTTGTTTCCCATAGAGTTCCAGATTCAAACTTTCAAAATGGCAGTTCAGCTAGGACTTGATTTAACGGAGGCACAAAAGCATAGATTGGAGCAAATTAATGAATTGGATGAGATCAGACAAGATGCAGTATAGAAAACAAGTCTAGTCCAACAGCAAAGGACTAGATGGCATGACAAGTACATCAAAGAGAAGAAGTTCAAAGAAGGTGACTGGGCTCTCTTGTTTGATTCAAAATTCAAGGATTTTCAAGATAAATTTCAAACACATTGGCTTGAGCTATATGAAATTGTTGAAATTTTTGACAATGGAGCAGTAAAAATCAGGACAATAGATGAAGAAGAGGTCACTTTTCTTGCGAATGGTCATAGATTGAAGTTGTATCACAAACCACTCTCAAGAGAAGAATTTGTCAAGAAGTTCCAGGAAAACAATGGTGTGAAGTTAATGAAGAAGAATCTTTCTTCTTCATCAACTTGATTGAATTTTCTGAAGCATTTCTTTGAAAAAAAAATAATAAATAAAATAAAATAAAATAAAGTATAAACATGAAAACCAATCACTGATTGGCATGTTTATACAGAAAAGATAGGGTGAAAATCAGAGTCTTTCTGACACTCTAACTTTTCCATTTTGTTTCTGCAAGCAGCTGTTACAAAATCATAAGTTCAGATCCATTACACTTATGATCCATCTCATTTCATTTCATTTCATTTACTTATTCATCCATACTCTATTTCATTCATTCATTCGTACTTCACTTCATTCCATATTTCATTCATCTCATTCCATACTTCATCCACCTCATTTCCATATCAAAATTTAAATTTTGATGTCTTTCTGCAAATGAATAACACATGTCATAGATTGCAGGCCATTTCTTATATTTTTCCACTCCATTTCATAAATTGTAATCCATCCCACTCCATCATTCACTTCATACATATCCCATTATACCATATTTCATCATTTATCTTCACTCATTCCATATAATATTCCACTTATATTCCAAACCACTCCATTCCATGATTAAAATTCTCTACAGGTACATTCTGCAGCTAAATAGACATTCTACAACTAATCAGACTTTCCGCAGCCAGGCAGTCATTCCGCAGCTACAGATCCTGAAGGCACTAATCAACAGACATTTGAATTGCAACAATATGATCCAGTATATCCATGAACAAGAAAAATCAAGAAGGATTATGAAGACTCACAAAGTAATGATTTCCATAGGAGAACAAATTATACAAAGACCACAAAAAGAAGATAAAAAGCAAAGGTTAAAAGTTCTGATTATAATGGCATTTCATGAAAAACTTTAGTATAGTCTAGTTATGAATCATTCGAAAAGTTGTTTTGATTATTTTTATTGATCATGCCAAATATACCCTCCGCAAAACTTTGGATAAAAATCCTTCATTTCAAATTCTATACTCGATCATCATCTAAGTGGTTAAAATGCTGAAGTGTTTGATTTTCTTACATCACCCAGCCAAATCATTTAATGATGATTTTTGAATCCGTTGTAAAATATCTCCACTGTCTTTTCACTCATTGATTTGTTTTCTTCACCTCACTTCATTAACTCGTTCCATAACCACTCCCTATGACTCCATCCCGTAGCCAACCCTTCATCATTTCATTCTGTAAAATAGAGGTATCTCTATCACCGTGAGCAGAGGTATACCAGTTTGAAATTTGAAACCATTGTCACCGTGAAGCAGAGGTATATCAGTTTGAAATTTGAAGCCATTATCACCGTGAAGCAGAGCTATATCAGTTTGAAAATTTGAAGCCACTGTCACCAAGAAGCAGAGGTACATCAGTTTGAACGTTGAAGTCATTGTCTCCGTGAGCAGAAAGAGTACTAATCCGAAGATTGAAAAAGAAATTATGGGCCTCATCGTGAGAACTGAACCAGTGGGCACAAAATACCTGGAAGGATACCCTCAAAGCAGAGAAATGTTGCAACAGGCAAGATGGCTGCAATTCCTTGAGAAATTTAATGGCTTCCACAAAGAAGTTACTAAAACGTTTGCAAGGTCATTCAAAGGAGCCGAGGTTGAAGTTGGAGATATTAAATTCACTGTCACAGAGGTTTTTATTGCAGAAGCAACAGGATTTCTTAGACATGGAGAAAGATGGTTTAAGAACAGAGAATTTCATAATGAATCATGGAAGCAAATCCTCAAATCACCAGGTATCTATGTCACTGTGTTTGAAAATGGAATTCCAAGCTCTACATTAAAGAATAAATGGAGAAATATATTGCTTATTCTACAAAAATTTATCACTTGTGAAGGTAGATATGGTACTTTCTATGTTTACCATATTAGGTTGATAATACATTTCCTAGAAGAAGAGCTTAATTTGCCCTATTTCTTGCTTCAAAGCTTAAAAAATATGGCTTCAAGTGTTCAAAGGAGAGTCCAATTCCTAGAAACAACTCTATATCATCATGGCTTGGTTAAGATTCTAATTGAACAACATTTAGCTAAAACAAAAGATACTTGGGATAATGTCTTGGTGAGAAATCACTTTGAGGAACCAAAAGAACCTTCACTTGAATATCAGCCTACAAAGAGAAGCAGAAAATGGAGAGCCTCTAAAATTGAAACTGATAAAGAAATTCAAGATAGCAGTGAAGAAATAATCTCTAAGAAGTTGACTCATATTAAGAGACAGCTTAAGGAAGAGAGGGTAATCAGAAAATTTGCCACAGAAAAAGGAGAGGGATCATCCCAGCCGAGAAGAAGCCATAGACTTAGGGGGAAACTAAGGAAAACACAGATCAAAAAAACCGGGGTGATAAACATAGAAGATGAGGAAACATCTATTGAAGAGGATGTTGAAGAATATTTTGATGAAGAAGCCCCCGAAATTGATCCTGCACATCAAGAAATTTATAACTATGTTGAAACATTGGAAAGGAAAGCTTCAGAGAGTAGAGATAGAACCCCTAGTCCTCCACTGTCCGAAATAGATGTGTTAAGAAGAGATAGGTATGAGCTGGAAGTACTTAATAGACATATCATAACTGAGAATGATATTCTGAAGGAACAAGTCAAACTCAAAACCAGTATGAACTCAACCCTGTCTCTACAAATGGACAAAGTGCAAAAGGCTAATGAAAAGTTGAAAAAGAGGAACAAGAAGTTAATCAGGGCACTTGCCAATTTAAGATTCAATTTATTCATCAGGAAGCCCAGAAGACCTTTAACTTCCAGGCAAAGAAGAAGAAGAGGGTTGGATGTTCTTGCAGAAGTCTCTGAGTTTATGGAATAAGTTGCATGAGGACATGTAAGAAGTCAGTAGTGGGGGTATGTTGAGCCCCAAGATTGTTCTTTATTTCATCATACTTCACCCCATTTTCTTTTTTCCATTGTTATCCCAGGCTCAAATGATCAATTAAATTAGTTAAAATTACTTTAAGAATGAATATCATGGCTAACTTGCTAAGTTTTGTGATTTTGTCATTGTAATGCATTTTGAACTGAAACTAGCTACAGAATGCAGACATTCCGTAGCTAGTTGCCAATTCTGCAGCTGTCTTCACGTTCAAGCATGTTCCAGCTATCCTCTCAGGAAAAGCCACACATGGGTATATTCTACATCATGTCCTCAACGTTTGTTGCTCACCATGAAGAATGAACGAAATTCTGGACGTGGTTTTGTACGTGGGAACTCAAACAAGGAGGCAGACTCCTAAAAGGACAAGGACAGTCCAGATGTCCTTTGTCACTTTACGCTGCCATCTTTAGAGTTCTAGTATGATTTTGATATGAAAAGACAATGATCCCCGTATTGTTGCAAATTCTGTTATGAAGATTTGTTATAAATGTACTCGGGAAACCGAGAGACAATATCTAGATTTTGATTAGATTTCATGGATTGACTTCTATATTTCTAAAGACCGAGAATACTCTGTTTTAAGTTATTTTCCTTTAATGAAGAAGACAGCATTTCTTTGAACGCGTTGAGTTGATCTTGAGTTAGATTCTGTGCTACTCTGGTGGTAGAGGGCCCCTGCCTCCTGAGCGGCTTTACTTTCACAATTTAGATAAGTATCGTAGTTTGTTTTCAAGTTTTTAAAGTTTGAGGTCATAGTTAATTTCATTAGTCACTATAGCTATACTTGTTCTAAGAAACTCTTCCAAAATATCATTATAATGAATGAGAAATGGTTGTAGTGTTATTGATTTTAATTGCAATTTCTTTTGTTCATTATCACAGTTGAACTTATTCTAGTAAACTCTTCCAAAAAATCATTATGATGACTAGGGCATGACTGTGATACTGTAGGTTTCATTTGCTTGTTTACACTAGGTAGCATAGCTGATCTTACTCTTAAAAATCTCTTCCAAAATATCATAACAATGAGTAGGAAATAGCTGTGATGTCTTAGTTTTTAATTGTAATTGCTTTCAGTTTTCATGTTTGCATTTGCATTGAATTGTACAGCCAGGATTATTCTAACAACCTCTTCCAAAATACCATTCATGATGAACGAAATAGGTTGTAGAATCCCATAGATTAATTGCATGATAACTTAGTTAGGGCACTCCGGAGTCAAATTGCATTCAATTCATGCTCTGTTATTTTGTTTCAAGTTTGATAATGGCTTGTTAGTTTAGCATTGTTTATTATAGACTAGTAGCACTCTAGTTCAGTTCTAGCTTAGCTCACTGTATTTACATTCCACATTTAGCTGTCATCCATTGCATATTAATTTACATTAGTTGTTAAACTTAAAATACCATGGCCTTCATTATTTACAAAACTTATTTTGTTCCAAACCTATATTAACTCATAATCATCTGAACAGAAGACAGTATCAGTCCAAGGCCTGGAATACTTTTGCAACCTTTTTACCATTTCACAAACAAGCCTTTCCTCAAGACTATTCTAAAAGGAAATCTATAACTTTTGAGTAAGGTTTAGTGATGTTAAACTAAGTTGCAGAATAGAATTAGGAGCTAGTTTTAGAGTAGAGATCTTATGATGTTACCAATTTTCTTCTCCAAATATGTTTCAACAAACCTTTAATCATGGATGAGATGTTGTATCATTATAAGTTGATTGTTTAACTGTTTAGTTAGGAGAATTTTTACACTTAGCTGCCCATTTCTCAAGCTCTTCCAAAATACCTTTAATGAAATAATTGGACAAGTTAAGTTCATGTTGTGATTTATTTTCTTGAAGTCATTATCAAGCTTCGTATTCTACCAAGTCATAGTTTAGGTTTGGTTATGTTTCAGTATTTGCATTTTTCATTTGTCATCAACAAATTAGGCTTCACTCTGTTTTTAACCAGTAGCTTCTTTCCACCAACATTTAGTCCTTTTCCTTGTGAACATAAAACCATCAAAAGACCAAAAACATCATAAAACACTAAACAAAACGCAGTAAGAAACAAACACCTAGGCACATACAGTGCACCTCACTTCAGCAGTTTACCAACCCTGGTTGACAATTAAATGAACTCAATTTAGGAGACTAGGTTGAGCCCAAACATTTTGGCGTTGTTGCCGGGGAAGTGAAAACTAGGTAACCTTTGTTTCTTAACTCCAAAAAACAATTATATGCATAGAGAGAGAGACTCAAGGGGTAGATTCATAAGCAACAGAAACAGAAGTTTGATTCCTAGAACACCACTTGTTTCACCTAGACCAAGAGCTAGTACACCTTCAACTCAGACCCACATTCCATCCTTTACTGATCCTGGACTTCTAGAAGACCTAAGATCATATATTCCATTAGAGAAACCTTCCACTTCATCCACTGAACCTGCCTTAGAAGATGATCTAAAGACTCCTGTTAGGGACACAAACTTTTCCACTTCCACAAGAGAGTCAACCATGGCAGAAGAAGGGGGAGGAGGAGTCTTTAATGGAGAACACACATTATTTGGAGGTAGAGCTAGAGGTAGAGGAGAAGGAGGTAGAGGAGAAGGAGGTAGAGGTGCAGAAGGAGGAAGAGGTAGAAGAGAAATGGGAAGCTCTTTTGGGTTCCCTATAATTGATGAAGAAACCAATACAACCATGAAAAACATTTCACCCTCTGTCCTTCCAAACTTCTATGGAATTAAAACTGAAGATCCTGAAACCTTCCTATTTGAATTTGAAATCCTGTGTAGAACTTATGACTACTTACAAGATGCTCAAAAACTTAAACTATTTCCTTCAACATTGAAAGGAGCAGCATTGAAGTGGTTTATGAGTTTGATCAGCAGTTCTATTAGGACATGGGAAGACATGAAACAAGCATTTCTAGAGAGGTATTTGGATTATTGTATGCCGGTCAATCATAAGGAAGAAGTGTTTAAGATGTTACAAAAAGAAGATGAAAACTTGGAATATTTGTTGGAGAGGTTTCATTACAACATCAAAAGAGAAAAAATGGAAAACTTAGATCAAGACACCTTAAAAGCTCCTTTTTTGAAAACAATTAGGGATGAATGGTTGGATATCCTTGACATGATGGCAAAAGGGGATATATCACAGATCACATTACCTGAAATATCTGAGTTATGTATCAACCTTTCAAGAGGGAAATCTAAAACTGTAAAAGGCTCAAGACATCCTGCTCTTGCAAGGGCAAGTAAGTCTGTTTCTGGGACAGTAAGTAGGTCAGAAATAGGACATATTCTTGATGATTTCAAATCCGACATCTTAGGGATTCTTAGTGAACAAATAGACACCCTTAAGTTACAAAACAAGCAAAAAGCTGAATCTGATACCTTAGCATTCTTTTGTCCCAAATGTAGAAAGAAACATGCCTTGAGAGAGTGCCCTTTGGAGGTAAAATTTTTAGATACCTGTGTCATTTGTTCTGAAAAACATGAAACCAAGAATTTTCCTTTCCTTCCTGGTCTCAATGTTGTCTTTCAAGAGGAAACTCCTACAGATTCCACAGACTATCTCAATTTTGTCTCTAGAAGGCCTTGGCAAGGACCTCAAACACAAGGATTCCATGATCAAATGTATAACCAACCTCCACCTTGGAATTCTTGGTAGCTACCTTGGCCTCAATTTCAAAATCAATCTCAAGCTTGGGCACAAGGGGCACAAAATCCCTATGGAAGATACTCTCAGTACTATCAGTATCCACCATCCTATCCACCATACCCACATTTTTATCCTCAAAATCCTCACCAACTTCATCAGAACCTACCACATCAAAATCAACCACTTCCATTACCATTTCCTCAAAAATCAAATTAGTTGCCTGCTCAACCCATACCAAACCCCAACAATAAAAATCCTCAGAACACATACATGATAGAAGGCCAACAGTTTCAACCTTATTTAATTACTCCTTTAGACCTTAGCGATGTTCAACTTAGGTCTGTAAGAATACTTGAAAAAAGGAAACCTTCTATGATCATACAAGAACAAGATAACTCTGAGGAAGATTCTCTACGGGTGAATAAAAGTCTTGAGGAAGATACATCTTTTCAAGACCCAAGCATTGAAAAATTCAAGCAAAAAGAACCAATAATTTCAACTCCTGTATTAGAGCAGCCATCAACATCTACTTCTATACCTCCCTTTCCAGAAAGATTACAAATTGATAGAGGTGTAGAAAAACAAATTATGGTACCTAATTATGATTTCCTAGATGAGATGAGAAATGTTTGCTTTAAAATTCCATTATTACAAGCCATCAAGGAAATTCCAATTTTAGCCAAAACAATAAAGGAGTTGAGCATGAAGAAAACAAGAAAAAGAATAAGAGAAACAAAGAAAATTCAACTGGCAGGAAAAATAGCAGACATTATGATGGGTAAGATTGCTATTCCAAAGTATCTTGACCTAGGAAATCCAGTTGTTAAAATTCACATCAATGGAATTGAAATTCAAAATACACTCATTGATTTAGGAGCAGCAATCAATATCATGAGTAGACAAATCATGGATAAACTGAAACTTCCTAATCTTCTCTTTACACCCACATTATTACAATTAGCAGATAGATCTATGATCAAACCTGATGGGGTAATAGAATACATTCCAGTGTCCCTAGATTCTTGGGAGTACCCTGTGGATTTCATGATCCTAACTCCTAAGAATAATATAGGAGGGCATCCTGTTATATTAGGAAGACCTTGGTTGGCTACAGCTGATGCTTTTATTAGTTGTAGATCTGGTGATATGTACATCTCTAGTGATATTTCAACTAAGAAATTCACTGTGTATCCTCCAGCTAGGACAATTACAGATTTAGATGATACTCAATGGATAAAGGATGAAGAAGACTTACAACCTCTCTTCACAATTTCAGAAATTAATGAAGATAATCAAATTCTAAATACTCTAGAAAACTTTGAATCCTCTTCAGAATACAAACATGAACCATTTCAAGAGGGATCCAACATTGAGTTTTTGTCATCAAGGCAGATGTCTCTTCATTCTATGGATAAATTTGGCAGCTCTACAAGGGAGATATTTCCAGCCAAAACTTTGAATATAAACAAGAACCTAGAAAAATCTCAACAAGAAGAGTTATTCAAGGTATTACAGAGACATTCTTATGCATATGCATGGGAGTACACTGACATGAAAGGGATAAGCCCCAAGACTTGCACTCATCACATCTATATAGAGGAAAATTGTAAACCAATCAGACAACCTCAAAGACGGATGAATCCAAATCTTAGGGAGATTGTTAAAGAAGAATTGCAAAATTTGTTAAATGTCAACTTCATCTATCCTATTTCATATATTCAGTGGGTTTCTCCTTTAGTAATTGTGCCAAAGAAAAATGGTAAATGGAGTGTATGTGTTGACTACCGGGAATTAAACAAAGCTACTCTTAAATACCATTTTCCCTTACCTTTCATAGATCAAGTGTTAGATACATTAGCTGGAAAAAGGTACTTCTCATTCCTAGATGGGTTTAGTGGTTACAACCAAATCCAAGTAGCACTTGAAGATCAAGACAAAACCACATTTACCTGTCATTGGGGTACCTATGCTTACCGAGTATTGCCATTTGGATTATGCAATGCACCTACAACATTCCAAAGGGCAGTATTAGGAATTTTTTTAGATCTAATACATGATTGTGTAGAGGTATATATGGATGATTTCACAGTTTATGGAAACACATTTGAAGAAGCTTTAGAAAATTTGGAAAAAGTTTTAAAGAGATGTCAAGAGGAAAATCTTTCACTTAGTCATGAGAAATGTTTCATGATGTTTACTGAAGGTATTTTTTTGGGGCATCATATTTCAAGGGATGGGATTAGAGTTGATGAGAAAAAAGTTGAAATCATCTCTAACTTATCTATTCCAAGTTGTCAAAAAGATGTTAGGAGTTTTCTATGATTTACAGGATATTATCGGAGGTTTATAGAAAAATTCACCAAGATAGCATCTCCACTCTTCAAATTACTTACCAAAGATTATGAATTCAAATGGAATTCTGATTGCCAGTTAGCCTTTAAAACCCTGAAAACAAAAATTTCTGAAGCACCTGTTTTAAGGGGACCTAACTAGAAGTTATCTTTTCATATCTCAACAGATGTTTCTGATACAGCTCTAGGAGCAGTATTGAGACAAAAAGACCTGATTCCTTATGACATCTACTATACCAGTAAAAATTTGACTCCTGCAGAGTTAAACTATAATGTAACTGAAAAAGAGTTTTTAGCTGTTGTCCATGCCGTAAACAAATTCAGACACTATATAACAGGCTATGAAACTTTTGTTCACACTGATCATTCTGCAATTAGATACTTAATGAACAAATCAATTACTAGTGGTAGAGTCATAAGATGGTTATTTCTTTTACAAGAATTCAACATTACCATTCTAGATAGGCCTGGAAAACAAAACATAGTAGTTGATTTCCTATCTAGACTCCAAAACATCAAAGATGACACTCCAATTGAAGATCAATTTCCTGATGAATATCTCTTTGCAATTTCTACTCAAACTCCTTGGTTTGCTGACATTGCTAATTATTTAGTTTCAGGAAAATTTCCTTCAATAATGAATGCAAGAGATAAAAGAAAAATCATTCATGACAGTGCAAAATATTCATGGGTTGCTAATGAGTTGTACAAGACAGGACCAGATTTTATCATTAGGAGATGTGTTAGGGAAGATGAGATGCCTGAGATTCTTAAAGCATGTCATGATGAACCTTGTGGCGGACACTTTGTTGATAAGAGGACAACCTATAAGATCCTTCATTTAGGATATTATTGGCCATCCTTGTTTAAAGATGCTAAAGAGTATGTCAAAAGCTGTGACAGTTTCCAAAGGTTAGGGAAGCATTCTCCTTCAAGTGAGATGCCATTACAACCTCAGGTACATATTGAACCTTTTGAAAAATGGGCTTTGGATTTTGTAGGACCTATTAGTCCTCCATCAAGGCAAAAGAGATATATATTAGTTTGCACTGATTATGTTACCAAATGGGTAGAGGCCAAGCCATTACTTTTTGCTAATGAAGCATCTGTAGTTACTTTTCTTTTTGAGGATATTTTTACTCATTTTGGTGTCCCAAGGGAAATTGTTAAAGATCAAGGAGCTCAATTTACATCAAGGTTAGTGGAACAAATGATGGAGAGGTACAAAATCAGGCATAGAAAATCTACTCCTTATCATCCACAAGCAAATGGTCAAGTGGAATCTTCTCATAAGGTCATTGAACGAATCCTAACAAAGACTGTTCATTTACATAGAAGAGATTGGGTAGATAGGCTTCTTGAAGCCTTGTGGGCCTATAGAACTACATGGAGAAACACAACAGGTCATACTCCTTATGAACTTGTTTATGGAAAGCAAGTTTTGTTTCCCATAGAGTTCCACATTCAAACTTTCAAAATGGCAGTTCAGCTAGGACTTGATTTAACGGAGGCACAAAAGCATAGATTGGAGCAGATTAATGAATTGGATGAGATCAGACAAGATGCAGTTCAGAAAACAAGTCTAGTCCAACAGAAAAGGACTAGATGGCATGACAAGTACATCAAAGAGAAGAAATTCAAAGAAGGTGACTGGGCTCTCTTGTTTGATTCAAAATTCAAGGATTTTCAAGGTAAATTTCAAACACATTGGCTTGGGCCATATGAAATTGTTGAAATTTTTTACAATGGAGCACTAAAAATCGGGACAATAGATGAAGAAGAGGTCACTTTTATTGTGAATGGTCATAGATTGAAGTTGTATCACAAACCACTCTCAAGAGAAGAATTTGTCAAGTTCTAGGAAAATAGTGATGTGAAGTTAATGAAGAAGAATCTTTCTTCTTCATCAACTTGATTGAATTTTCTGAAGCATTTCTTTGAAAAAAAAATAATAAATAAAATAAAGTATAAACATGAAAACCAATCACTGAATGGCATTTTTATACAGAAAAGATAGGGTGAAAATCAGAGTCTTTCTGACACTCTAACTTTTCCATTTTGTTTCTGCAAGCAGCTATTACAAAATCATAAGTTCAGATCCAGTTCACTTATGATCCATCTCATTTCATTTCATTCCATTTACTTATTCATCCATACTCTATTTCATTCATTCATTCTTACTTCACTTCATTCCATATTTCATTCATCTCATTCCATACTTCATCCACCTCATTTCCATATCAAAATTTAAAGTTTGATGTCTTTCTGCAAATGAATAACACATGTCATAGATTGCAGGCCATTTCTTATATTTTTCCACTCCATTTCATAAATTTTAATCCATCCCACTCCATCATTCACTTCATACATATCCCATTATACCATATTTCATCATTTATCTTCACTCATTCCATATAATATTCCACTTATATTCCAAACCACTCCATTCCATGATTAAAATTCTCTACAGGTACATTCTGCATCTAAACAGACATTCTGCAGCTAATTAGACTTTCCGCAGCCAGGCAGTCATTCCGCAGCTACAGATCCTGAAGGCACTGATCAGCAGACATTTGAATTGCAACAAAATGATCCAGTATATCCATGAACAAGCAAAATTAAGAAGGATTATGAGGACTCACAAAGTAATGGTTTCCAGAGGGGAACAAAGTATATGGAGACCACAAAAAGCAGATGAAAAGAAAAGGTAAAAAGTTTTAATTATAATGGCATATCATAAACTTTAGTATAGTTTTAGTTATGAATCATTTGAAAAGTTGTTTTGATTATTTTTATTGATCATGCCAAATATACCCTCCGCAAAACTTTGGATAAAAATCCTTCATTTCAAATCCTATACCCGATCATTATCTAAGCGGTTAAATGCTGAAGTAATTGATTTTCTCACGTCACCCAGCCAAATCATTTAATGATGATTTTTGAATCCGTTGTAAAATATCTCCACGGTATTTTCACTCATTGATTTGTTTTCTTCACCTCACTTCATTAACTCGTTCCGTAACCACTCCCTATTACTCCATCCCGTAGCCAACCCTTCATCATTTCATTCTGTAAAACAGAGGTATCTCTATCACCGTGAGCAGAGGTATATTAGTTTGAAAGTTGAAGCCACTATCACTGTGAAGCAGAGGTATATTAGTTTGAAAGTTGAAGCCACTATCACCGTGAAGCAGAGGTATATCAGTTTGAAATTTGAAGCCACTATCACCGTGAAGCAGAGGTATATCAGTTTGAAGATTGAAGCACTATCACTGTGAAGCAGAGGAATATCAGTTTGAAGGTTGAAGTCATTGTCTCCGTGAGCAGAAAGAGTACTAATCCGAAGATTGAAGAAGAAATTATGGGCCTCATCGTGAGAACTGAACTAGTGGGCACAAAATACCTGGAAGGATACCCTCAAAGTAGAGAAATGTTGCAACAGGCAGGATGGCTACAATTCCTTGAGAAATTTAATGGCTTCCACAAAGAAGTTACTAAAACATTTGCAAGGTCATTCAAAGGAGCTGAGGTTGAAGTTGGAGATGTTAAATTCACTGTCACGGAGGTTTTTATTGCAGAAGCAACAAGATTGCTTAGACATGGAGAAAGATGGTTTAAGAACAGAGAATTTCATAATGAATCATGGAAGAAAATCCTCAAATCACCAGGTATGGATGTCACTGTGTTTAAAAAGGGAATTCCAAGCTCTGCATTAAAGAATAAATGGAGAAACATATTACTTATTCTACAAAAATTTATCACTTGTGAAGGTAGATATGGAACTTTCTATGTTTACCATATTAGATTGATAATGCATTTCCTAGAAGAAGAGCTTAATTTGCCCTATTTCTTGCTTCAAAGTTTAAAAAATATGGCTTCAAGTGTTCAAAGGAGAGTCCAATTCCTAGAAACAACTCTATACCATCATGGCTTGGTTAACATTCTAATTGAACACCATTTAGCCAAAACAAAAGATAATTGGGATAATTTCTTGGTGAGAAATCACTTTGAGGAACCAAAAGAGCCTTCACCTGAACATCAGCCTACAAAGAGAAGCAGAAAATGGAGAGCCTCTAAAATTGAAACTGATAAAGCAATTCAAGATAGTAGTGAAGAAATAATCTCTGAGAAGTTGACTCAGATTAAGAGACAGCTTAAGGAAGAGAGGGTAATCAGAAAATTTTCCACAGAAAAAGGAGAGGGACCATCCCAGCCGAGAATGAGCCATAGACTCAGGGGGAAACTAAGGAAAACACAGATCAAACAAACCGGGGTGATAAACATAGAAGATGAGGAAACATCTATTGAAGAAGATGTTGAAGAATATTTTGATGAAGTCCCTGAAATTGACCCTGCACAGCAAGAAATTTATAACTATGTTGAAACATTGGAAAGGAAAGCTTCAGAGAGTAGAGATAGAACCCCTAGTCCTCCACTGTCCGAAATAGATGTGTTAAGAAGAGATAGGTACGAGCTGGAAGTACTTAATAGACATATCAGAACTGAGAATGATATTCTGAAAGAACAAGTCAAACTCAAAACCAGTATGAACTCAACCCTGTCTCTACAAATGGACAAAGTGGAAAAGGCTAATGAAAAGTTGAAAAAGAGGAACAAGAAGTTAATCAGGGCACTTACCAATTTAAGGTTCAAGCTAGTCATCAGGAAGTCCAGAAGACCTTTAACTTCCAGGCAAAGAAGAAGAAGAGGGTTGGATGTTCTTGCAGAAGTCTCTGAGTTTATGGAATAAGTTGCATGAGGACATGCAAGAAGTCAGTAGTGGGGGTATGTTGAGCCCCAAGATTGTTCTTTCTTTCATCATAATTCACCCCATTTTCTTTTGTCCATTGTTATCCCAGGCTCAAATGATCAATGAAATTAGTTAAAATTACTTTAAGAATGAATATCATGGCTAACTTGCTAAGTTTTGTGATTTTGTCATTGTAATGCATTTTGAACTGAAACTAGCTACAGAATGCAGACATTCTGTAGCTAGTTGCCAATTCTGCAGCTGTCTTCACGTTCAAGCATGTTCCAGCTGTCCTCTCAGAAAAAGCCACACATGGGTATATTCCACATCATGTCCTCAACGTTTGTTGCTCACCATGAAGAATGAACGGAATTCTGGACGTGGTTTTGTATGTGGGAACTCACACAAGGAGGCAGACTCCTAAAAGGACAAGGACAGTCCAAATGTCCTTTGTCACTTTACGCTGCCATCTTTAGAGTTCTAGTACGATTTTGATATGAACTGACAATGATCCCCGTATTGTTGCAAATTCTGTTATGAAGATTTGTTATAAATGTACTCGTGAAACCGAGAGACAATCTCTAAATTTTGATTAGATTTCATGGATTGACTGCTATATTTCTGAAGACCGAGAATACTCTGTTTTAAGTTATTTTCCTTTAATGAAGAAGACAGCATTTTTTTGAACGCGTTGAGTTTATCTTGAGTTAGATTTTGTGCTACTCTGGTGGTAGAGGGCCCCTGCCTCCTGAGCGGCTTTACTTTCGCAATTTAGATAAGTATCTTAGTTTGTTTTCAAGTTTTTGAAGTTTGAGTTCATATTTAATTTCATTAGTAACTATAGCTATACTTGTTCTAAGAAACTCTTCCAAAAGATCATTATAATGAACGAGAAATGGTTGTAGTGTTATAGATTTTAATTGCAATTTCTTTTGTTCATTATCACAGTTGAACTTATTCTAGTAAACTCTTCCAAAAAATAATTATGATGACTAAGGCATGACTGTGATACTGTAGGTTTCATTTTCTTGTTTACACTAGGTAGCATAGCTGATCTTACTCTTAAAAAGCTCTTCCAAAATATCATAACAATGAGTAGGAAATAGTTGTGATGTATTAGTTTTTAATTGTAATTGCTTTCAGTTTTCATGTTTGCATTTGCATTGAATTGTACAGCCAGGATTATTCTAACAAGCTCTTCCAAAATACCATTCATGATGAACGAAATAGGTTGTAGAATCCCATAGATTAATTGCATGATAACTTAGTTAGGGCACTCTGGAGTCAAATTGCATTCAATTCATGCTCTGTTATTTTGTTTCAAGTTTGATAATGGCTTGTTAGTTTAGCACTGTTTATTATAGACTAGTAGCACTCTAGTTCAGTTCTAGCTTAGCTCACTGTATTTACATTCCACATTTAGTTGTCATCCATTGCATATTAATTTACATTATTTGTTAAACTTAAAATACCACGGCCTTCATTATTTACAAAACTTCTTTTGTTCCAAACCTATATTAACTCATAATCATCTGAACAGAAGACAGTATCAGTCCAAGGCCTGGAATACTTTTGCAACCTTTTTACCATTTCACAAACAAGTCTTTCCTCAAGACTATTCTAAAAGGAAATCTATAACTTTTGAGTAAGGTTTAGTGATGTTAAACTAAGTTGCAGAATAGAATTAGGAGCTAGTTTTAGAGTAGATATCTTATGATGTTACCAATGTTCTCCTCCAAATATGTTTCAACAAACCTTTAATCATGGATGAGATGTTGTATCATTATAAGTTGATTGTTTAATTGTTTAGTTAGGAGAATTTTTACACTTAGCTGCCCATTTCTCAAGCTCTTCCAAAATACCTTTAATGAAAGAATTCGACAAGTTAAGTTCATGTTGTGATTTATTTTCTTGAAGTCATTATCAAGCTTTGTATTCTGCCAAGTCAGAGTTTAGGTTTGGTTCTGTTTCAGTATTTGCATTTGTCATTTGTCATCAAAAAATTAGGCTTCACTCTGTTTTTAACCAGTAGCTCCTTTCCACCAGCATTTAGTCCTTTTCCTTGTGAACATAAAACCATCAAAAGACCAAAAACATCATAAAACACTAAACACAATGTAGTAAGAAACAAACCCCTAGGCACATACAGTGCACCTCACTTCAGCAGTTTACCAACCCTGGTTGACAATTAAATGAGCTCAATTTAGGAGACAAGGTTGAGCCCAAACATTTTGGCGTCGTTGTCGGGGAAGTGAAAACTAGGTAACCTTTGTTTCGTAACTCCCAAAAACAATTATATGCGTAGAGAGAGAGACTCAAGGGGTAGATTCATAAGCAGCAGAAACAAAAGTTTGATTCCTAGAACACCACTTGTTTCACCTAGACCAAGAGCTAGTGCACCTTCAACTCAGACCCACATTCCATCCTTTACTGATCCTGAACTTCTAGAAGACCTAAGATCAGATATTCCATTAGAGAAACCTTCCACTTCATCCACTGAACCTGCCTTAGAAGAAGATCCAAAGACTCCTGTTAGGGACACAAACTTTTCCACTTCCACAAGAGAATCAACCATGGCAGAAGAACGGGGAGGAGGAGTCTTTCATGGAGAACACACATTATTCTGAGGGGGTAGAGGTAGAGGTAGAGGAGAAGGAGGTAGAGGTGCAGATGGAGGAAGAGGTAGAAGAGAAATGGGAAGCTCTTTTGGGTTTCCTATAATAGATGAAGAAACCAATTCAACCATGAAAAACATTTCTCCCTATGTCCTTCCAAACTTCTATGGACTTAAAACTGAAGATCCTGAAACCTTCCTATTTTAATTTGAAATCCTATGTAGAACTTATGACTACTTACAAGATGCTCAAAAACTTAAACTATTTCCTTCAACATTGAAAGGAGCAGCATTGAAGTGGTTTATGAGTTTGATCAAAAGTTATATTAGGACATGGGAAGACATTAAACAAGCATTTCTAGAGAGGTATTTGGATTATTGTATGTCGATCAATCATAAGGAAGAAGTTTTTAAGATGTTACAAAAAGAAGATGAAAACTTGGAAGATTTGTTGGAGAGATTTCATTACAGCATCAAAAGAGCAAAAATGGAAAACTTAGATCAAGACACCTTAAAAGCTCTTTTGCTTAAAACAATTAGGGATGAATGGTTGGATATCCTTAACATGATGGGAAAAGGGGATATATCACAGCTCACATTACCTGAAATATCTGAGTTATGTATCAACCTTTCAAGAGGGAAATCTAAAACTGTAAAAGGTCCAAGACATCCTGCTCTTGCAAGGGCAAGTAAGTCTTCTTCTGGGACAGTAAGTAGGTCAGAAATAGGACATATGCTTGATGATTTCAAATCTGACATCTTAGGGAGTCTTAGTGAACAAATAGACACCCTTAAGTTACAAAACAAGCAAAAAGTTGAATCTGATGCCTTAGCAATCTTTTGTCCCAGATGTAGAAAGAAGCATGCCTTGAGAGAGTGTCCTTTGGATGCAAAATTTGTAGAGACCTGTGTCATTTGTTCAGAAAAACATGAGACCAAGAGTTTTCCTTCACTTCCTGGTCTTAAAGTTGTCTTTCAAGAGGAAATTCCTACAAGTTCCACAGAATCTCTCAATTTTGTCTCTAGAAGGCCTTGGCAAGGACCTCAAACACAAGGATTTCATGATCAAATGTATAATCAACCTCCACCAAATTGGAATTCTTGGCAGCAACCTTGGCCCCAATTTCAAAATCAATCTCAAGCTTGGGCACAAGGGGCATAAAATCCCTATGGAAGATACTCTCAGTACTATCAGTATCCACCATCCTATCCACCCTATCCACATTTTCCTCAACAACAAAATCCTCAAAATTTACAACATCAAAATCAACCACTTCCATTACCATTTCCTCAAAAATCAAATCAGTTGCCTACTCAACCCATACCAAACCCCAACAATAAAAATCCTCAGAACACATATATGATAGAAGGCCAACAGTTTCCAACTTATTTAATTACTCCTTTAGACCTTAGTGATGTTCAACTTAGGTCTGGAAGAATACTTGAAAAGAGGAAACCTTCTATGATCATACAAGAACAAGATAACTCTGAGGAAGATTCTCTACGGGTGCATAAAAGTCTTGAAGAAGATACATCTTTTCAAGACCCAAACATTGAAAAATTAAAGCAAAAAGATCCAATAATTTCAACTCTTGTATTAGAGCAACCATCAACATCTACTTCGATACCTCCCTTTCCAGAAAGATTACAAATTGATAGAGGTGTAGAAAAACAAATTATGGTGCCTAATTATGATTTCCTAGATGAGCTGAGAAATGTTTGCATTAAAATTCCATTATTACAAGCCATCAAGGAACTTCCAATTTTAGCCAAAACAATAAAGGAGTTGAGTATGAAGAAAACAAGAAAAAGAATAAGAGAAACAAAGAAAATTCAACTGGCAGGAAAAATAGCAGACATTATGATGGGCAAGATTGCTATTCCAAAGTATCTTGATCCCAGAAATCCAGTTGTTAAAATTCACATCAATGGAATTGAAATCCAAAACACACTCATTGATTTAGGAGCAGCAATCAATATCATGAGTAGACAAATCATGGATAAACTGAAACTTCCTAATCTTCTCTTTACACCCACATTATTAAAATTAGCAGATAGATCTATGATCAAACCTGATGGGGTAATAGAAGACATTCCAGTGTCCCTAGATTCTTGGGAGTACCCTGTTGATTTCATGATCCTAACTCCTAAGAATAATCTAGGAGGATATCCTGTTATATTAGGAATACCTTGGT
This sequence comes from Pinus albicaulis, assembly GCA_034641835.2. NCBI lineage: Eukaryota > Viridiplantae > Streptophyta > Pinopsida > Pinales > Pinaceae > Pinus > Pinus albicaulis. The sequence continues at coordinate 1,221,167,091 of CM076575.1, read as the reverse complement.
TGGCTACAGCTGATGCTTTTATTAGTTGTAGATCTGGTGATATGTACATCTCTGGTGGTAGTTCAACTAAGAAATTCACTTTGTATCCTCCAGCTAGGACAATTACAGATTTAGATGATACTCAATGGATAAAGGATGAAGAAGACTTACAACCTCTCTTCACAATTTCATAAATTAATGAAGATAATCAAATTCTAAATACTCTAGAAAACTTTGAATCCTCTTCAAAATACAAACATGAACCATTTCAAGAGGGATCCAACATTGATTTTTTGTCATCAAGGCAGATGTCTCTTCATTCTATGGATAAATTTGGCAGCTCTACAAGGGAGATATTTCCAGGCAAAACTTTGAATATAAACAAGAACTTAGAAAAATCTCAACAAAAAGAGTTAGTCAAGGTATTACAGAGGCATTCTTCTGCATATGCATGGGAGTACACTGACATGAAAGGGATAAGCGCCAAGACTTGCACTCATCACATCTATATAGAGGAAAATTGTAAACCAATCAGACAACCTCAAAGAGGGATGAATCCAAATCTTAGGGAGATTGTTAAAGAAGAATTGCAAAAATTGTTAAATGTCAACTTCATCTATCCTATTTCAGATAGTCAGTGGGTTTCTCCTTTGGTAATTGTGCCAAAGAAAAATGGTAAATGGAAGGTATGTGTTGACTACCGGGAATTAAACAAAGCTACTCTTAAAGACCATTTTCCCTTACCTTTCATAGATCAAGTGTTAGATACATTAGCTGGAAAAAAGTACTTCTCATTCCTAGATGGGTTTAGTGGTTACAACCAAATCCAAGTAGCACTTGAAGATCAATACAAAACCACATTTACCTGTCCTTGGGGTACCTATGCTTACCAAGTATTGCCATTTGGATTATGCAATGCACCTGCAACATTCCAAAGGGCAGTATTAGGAATTTTTTCAGATCTAATACATGATTGTGTAGAGGTATATATGGATGATTTCACAGTTTATGGAAACAAATTTGAAGAAGCTTTAGCAAACTTGGAAAAAGTTTTAAAGAGATGTCAAGAAGAAAATATTTCACTTAGTCATGAGAAATGTTTCATGATATTTACTTAAGGTATTGTTTTGGGGCATCATATTTCACGGGATGGGATTAGAGTTGATGAGTCAAAAGTTGAAGTCATCTCTAACTTATCTATTCCAAGTTGTCAAAAAGATGTTAGGAGTTTTCTAGGATTTACAGGATATTATCGGAGGTTTATAGAAAACTTTACCAAGATAGCATCTCCACTCTTCAAATTACTTACCAAAGATTGTGAATTCAAATGGAATTCTGATTGCCAGTTAGCCTTTGAAACCCTGAAAACAAAAATTTCTGAAGCACCTATTTTAAGGGGACCTAACTGGAAGTTACCTTTTCATAGTTCAATAGATGCCTCTGATACAGCTCTAGGTGCAGTATTGGGACAAAAAGACCTGATTCCTTATGACATCTACTATACCAGTAAAAATTTGACTCCTACAGAGTTAAACTATACTGTAACTGAAAAAGAGTTTTTAGCTGTTGTCCATGCCATAAACAAATTCAGACACTATATAACAGGCTATGAAACTTTTGTTCACACTGATCATTATGCAATTAGATACTTAATGAAAAAATCAATTACTAATGGCAGAGTCATAAGATGGTTATTGCTTTTACAAGAATTCAACATTACCATTCTAGATAGGCCTGGAAAACAAAACACAGTAGCGCATTTCCTATCTAGACTCCAAAACATCAAATATGACACTCCAGTTGAAGATCAATTTCCTGATGAATATCTTTTTGCAATTTCTACTCGAACTACTTGGTTTGCTGACATTGCTAATTATTTAGTTTCAGTAAAATTTCCTTCAATAATGAATGCAAGAGATAAAAGAAAAATCATTCATGACAGTGAAAAATATTCATGGGTTGCTAATGAGTTGTACAAGACAGTACCAGATTTGATCATTAGGAGATGTGTTAGGGAAGATGAGATGCCTGAGATTCTTAAAGCATGTCATGATTAACCTTGTGGGGGACACTTTGTTGATAAGAGGACAGCCTATAAGATCCTTCATATAGGATATTATTGGCCATCCTTGTTTAAAGATACTCAAGAGTATGTCAAAAGGTGTGACAGTTGCCAAAGGTTAGGGAAGCCTTCTCCTTCAGGTGAGATGCCATTACAACCTCAGGTACATATTGAACCTTTTGAAAAATGGGTTTTGGATTTTGTAGGACCTATTAGTCCTCCATCAAGACAAAAGAGATATATATTAGTTTGCACTGATTATGTTACTAAATGGGTAGAGGCCAAGCCATTACTTTTTGCTAATGAAGCATCTGTAGTTACTTTTATTTTTGAGGATATTTTTACTCGTTTTGGTGTCCCAAGGGAAATTGTTACAGATCAAAAAGCTCAATTTACATCAAGGCTAGTGGAACAAATGATGGAGAGGTACAAAATCAGGCATAGAAAATCTACTCCTTATCATCCACAAGAAAATGGTCAAGTGGAATCTACTAATAAGGTCATTGAAGGAATCCTAACAAAGATTTTTCATTTACATAGAAGAGATTGGGTAGATAGGCTTCCTGAAGCCTTGTGGGCCTATAGAACTACATGGAGAAACACAACAGGTCATACTTCTTATGAACTTGTTTATGGAAAGCAAGTTTTGTTTCACAGAGAGTTCCAGATTTAAACTTTCAAAATGGAAGTTCGGCTAGGACTTGATTTAGCGGAGGCACAAAAGCATAGATTGGAGCAGATTAATGAATTGGATGAGATCAGACAAGATGAAGTACAGAAAACAAGTCTAGTGCAACAACAAAGGACTAGATGGCATGACAAGTACATCAAAGAGAAGAAGTTCAAAGAAGGTGACTGGGCTCTCTTGTTTGATTCAAAATTCAAGGATTTTCAAGGTAAATTTCAAACACATTGGCTTGGGCTATATGAAATTGTTGAAATTTTCGACAATGGAGCAGTAAAAATCAGGAAAATAGATGAAGAAGAGGTCACTTTTCTTTTGAATGGTCATATATTGAAGTTGTATCACAAACCACTCTCAAGAGAAGAATTTTTCAAGAAGTTCCAGGAAAACCGTGATGTGAAGTTAATGAAGAAGAATCTTTCTTCTTCATCAACTTGATTGAATTTTCTGAAGCATTTCTTTGAAAAAAAAAATAATAAATAAAATAAAGTATAAACATGAAAACCAATCACTAAATGGCATGTTTATACAGAAAAGATAGGGTGAAAATCAGAGTCTTTCTGACACTCTAACTTTTCCATTTTGTTTCTGCAAGCAGCTGTTACAAAATCATAAGTTCAGATCCATTGCACTTATGATCCATCTCAATTCATTTCATTCCATTTACTTATCCATCCATACTCCATTTCATTCATTCATTCATACTTCACTTCATTCCATATTTCATTCACCTCATTTCCATATCAAAATTTAAAGTTTGATGTTTTTCTGCAAATGAATAACACATGTCATGGATTGCAGGCCATTTCTTATATTCTTCCACTCCATTTCATAAATTGTAATCCATCTCACTCCATCATTCACTTCATACATATCCCATTATACCATGTTTCATCATTTATCTTCACTCATTCCATATAATATTCCATTTATATTCCAAACCACTCCATTCCATGATTAAAATTCTCTACAGGTACATTCTGCAGCTAATCAGACTTTCCGCAGCCAGACAGTCATTGCGCAGCTACATATCCTGAAGGCACTGATCAGCAGAGATTTGAATTGCAACAAGATGATCCGGTATATCCATGAACAAGAAAAATCAAGAAGGATTATGAAGAATCACAAAGTAATGATTTCCAGAGGAGAACAAAGCATACAATGACCACAGAAAGCAGATGAAAAGCAAAGGTAAAAAGTTCTGATTATAATGGCATATCATAAAAAAACTTTAGTATAGTTTTAGTTATGAATCATTCGAAAAGTTGTTTTGATTATTTTTATTGATCATGTCAAATATACCTCCGCAAAACTTTGGATAAAAGTCCTTCATTTCAAATTCTATACCCGATCATCATCTAAGCGGTTAAAATGCTAAAGTGATTGATTTTCTCACGTCACCCAGCCAAATGATTTAATGATGATTTTTGAATCCGTTGTAAAATATCTCCGCGGTCTTTTCACTCATTGATTTATTTTCTTCATCTCACTTCATTAACTCGTTCTGTAACCACTCCCTATTACTCCATCCCGTAGCCAACCCTTCATCATTTCATTCTGTAAAACAGAGGTATCTCTATCACCGTGAGCAGAGGTATATTAGTTTGAAAGTTGAAGTCACTATCACCGTGAAGCAGAGGTATACGCTTGAAATTTGAAGCCATTATCACCGTAGCTGCAGGTATATCAAATTTCTTGAAATATTTGAAGCCAATTTGCCACAAGAAGCAAGAGGCAAAGACCGCTTGAGGGTTGAAGTCATTGTCTCTGTGAGCAGAAAGAGTACTAATCTGAAGATTGAAGAAGAAATTATGGGCCTCATCGTGAGAACTGAACCAGTGGGCACAAAATACCTGGAAGGATACCCTCAAAGTAGATAAATGTTGCAACAAGCAGGATGGCTGCAATTCCTTTAGAAATTTAATGGCTTCCACAAAGAAGTTACTAAAACATTTGCAAGGTCATTCAAAGGAGCCGAGGTTGAAGTTGGAGATGTTAAATTCACTGTCACAGAGGTTTTTATTGCAGAAGCAACAATATTGCTTAGACATGGAGAAAGATGGTTTAAGAACAGAGAATTTCATAATGAATCAGGGAAGCAGATCCTCAAATCACCAGGTATGGATGTCACTGTGTTTAAAAAGGGAATTCCAAGCTCTGCATTAAAGAATAAATGGAGAAACATATTGCTTATCCTACAAAAAATTATCACTTGTGAAGGTAGATATGGTACTTTCTATGTTTACCATATTAGGTTGATAATGCATTTCTTAGAAGAAGAGCTTAATTTTCCCTATTTCTTGCTTCAAAGTTTAAAAAAGATGGCTTCAAGTGTTCAAAGGAGAGTCCAATTCCTAGAAACAACTCTATACCATCATGGCTTGGTTAAGATTCTAATTGAACACCATTTAGCTAAAACAAAAGATACTTGGGATAATTTCTTGGTGAGAAATCACTTTGAGGAACCAAAAGAACCTTCACCTGAACATCAGCCTACAAAGAGAAGCACAAAATGGAGAGCCTCTAAAATTGAAACTGATAAAGTAATTCAAGATAGCAGTGAAGAAATAATCTCTGAGAATTTGACTCAGATTAAGAGACAGCTTAAGGAAGAGAGGGTAATCAGAAAATTTGCCACAGAAAAAGGAGAGGGATCATCCCAGCCGAGAAGAAGCCATAGACTTAGGGGGAAACTAAGGAAAACACAGATCAAACAAACAGGGGTGATAAACATAGAAGATGAGGAAACATCTATTGAAGAGGATGTTGAAGAATATTTTGATGAAGAAGCCCCCGAAATTGATCCTGCACAGCAAGAAATTTATAACTATGTTGAAACATTGGAAAGGAAAGCTTCAGAGAGTAGAGTTAGAACCCCTAGTCCTCCACTGTCCGAAATAGATGTGTTAAGAAGAGATAGGTATGAGCTGGAAGTACTTAATAGACATATCAGAACTGAGAATGATATTCTGCAGGAACAAGTCAAACTCAAAACCAGTATGAACTCAACCCTGTCTCTACAAATGGACAAAGTGGAAAAGGCTAATGAAAAGTTGAAAAAGAGGAACAAGAAGTTAATCAGGGCACTTACCAATTTAAGGTTCAAGTTAGTCATCAGGAAGCCCAGAAGGCCTTTAACTTCCAGGAAAAGAAGAAGAAGAGGGTTGGATGTTCTTGCAAAAGTCTTTGAGTTTATGGAATAAGTTGCATGAGGACATGCAAGAAGTCAGCAGTGGGGTGTTGAGCCCCAAGATTGTTCTTTCTTCCATCATACTTCACTCCATTTTCTTTTGTCCATTGTTATCCCAGGCTCAAATGATCAATGAAATTAGTTAAAATTATTTTAAGAATGAATATCATGGCTAACTTGCTAAGTTTTGTGATTTTGTCATTGTAATGCATTTTGAACTGAAACTAGCTACAGAATGCAGACATTCCGTAGCTAGTTGCCAATTCTGCAGCTGTCTTCACGTTCAAGCATGTTCCAGGTGTCCTCTCAAGAAAAGCCACACATGGGTATATTCCACATCATGTCCTCAACGTTTGTTGCTCACCATGAAGAATGAACGGAATTCTGGACGTGGTTTTGTACGTGGGAACTCACACAAGGAGGTAGACTCCTAAAAGGACAAGGACAGACCAGATGTCCTTTGTCACTTTACGCTGCCATATTTAGAGTTCTAGTACGATTTTTATATGAAAATACAATGATCCCCGTATTGTTGCAAATTCTGTTATGAAGATTTGTTATAAATGTACTCGGGAAACCGAGAGACAATCTCTAGATTTTGATTAGATTTCATGGATTGACTGCTATATTTCTGAAGACCGAGAATACTCTGTTTTAAGTTATTTTCCTTTAATGAAGAATACAGCATTTCTTTGAAGGCGTTGAGTTTATGTTGAGTTAGATTTTGTGCTACTCTGGTGGTAGAGGGCCCCTGCCTCTTGAGCGGCTTTACTTTCGCAATTTAGATAAGTATCTTAGTTTGTTTTCAAGTTTTTGAAGTTTGAGTTCATATTTAATTTCATTAGTCACTATAGCTATACTTTTTCTAAGAAACTCTTCCAAAATATCATTATAATGAATGAGAAATGGCTGTAGTGTTATAGATTTTAATTGCAATTTCTTTTGTTCATTATCACAGTTGAACTTATTCTAGTAAACTCTTCCAAAAAATCATTATGATGACTAAGGCATGACTGTGATACTGAAGGTTTCAATTGCTTGTTTACACTAAGTAGCATAGCTGATCTTACTCTTAAAAATCTCTTCCAAAATATCATAACAATGGGTAGGAAATAGCTGTGATGTCTTAGTTTTTAATTGTAATTTCTTTCAGTTTTCATGTTTGCATTCAAATGCATTGAATTGTACAGCCAGGATTGTTCTAATAAGCTCTTCCAAAATACCATTCATGATGAACGAAATAGGCTATAGAATCCCATAGATTAATTGCATGATAACTTAGTTAGGTCACTCCGGAGTCAAATTGCATTCAATTCATGCTCTGTTATTTCGTTTTAAGTTTGATAATGGATTGTTAGTTTAGCACTGTTTATTGTAGACTGGTAGCACTCTAGTTCAGTTCTAGCTTAGCTCACTGTATTTACATTCCACATTTAGTTGTCATCCATTGCATATTAAATTACATTAGTTGTTAAACTTAAATACCACGGCCTTCATTATTTACAAAACCTCTTTTGTTCCAAACCTATAATTAACTCATAATCATCTGGACAGAAGATAGTAACAGTCCAAGGCCTGGAGTACTTTTGCAACCTTTTTACCATTTCACAAACAAACCTTTCCTCAAAAGACTATTCTAAAAATATATAACCTTTGAGTGAAGTTTAGTGGTGTTAAACTAAGTTGCAGAATAGAATTAGGAGCTAGTTTTAGAGTAGAGATCTTTTGATGTTACAAATGTTCTTTTCCAGATATGTTTCACAAACCTTTAATCATGGATGAGATGTTGTATCATTATGAGTTGATTGTTTAATTGTTTATTTAGGAGAATTTTTACCCTTAGCTGCCCATTCCTCAAGCTCTTCCAAAATATCCTTAATGAATGGATTGGACAAGTTAAGTTCATGTTGTGATTCATTTTCTTGAAGTCATTATCAAGCTTTGTATTTTTGCTAAGTCATAGTTTAGGTTTGGTTCTGTCTCAGTATTTTCATTTGTCATTTGTCATCAAAAAATTAGGCTTCACTCTATTTTTAACCAGTAGCTTCTTTCCACCAGAATTTAGTTCTTTTCCTTGTGAACTTAAAACCATCAAAAGACCAAAAACATCATAAAACACTAAACACAACGCAGTAAGAAACAAACACCTAGGCACATACAGTGCACTTCACTTCAGCAGTTTACCAACCCTGGTTGACAATTAAATGAACTCAATTTAGGAGACTAGGTTGAGCCCAAACATTTTGGCGCCGTTGCCGGGGAAGTGAAAACTAGGTAACCTTTGTTTCTTAACTCCCAAAAACAATTATATGTGTAGAGAGAGAGACTCAAGGGGTAGATTCATAAGCAGCAGAAACAGAAGTTTGATTCCTAGAACACCACTTGTTTCACCTAGACCAAGAGCTAGTACACCTTCAACTCAGACCCACATTCCATCATTTACTGATCCTGGACTTCTAGAAGACCTAAGATCACATATTCCATTAGAGAAACCTTCCATTTCATCCATGAACCTGCCTTAGAAGAAAATCCAAAGACTCCTGTTAGGGACACAAACTTTTCCACTTCCACAGGAGAATCAAACATGGCAGAAGAAGGGGGAGGAGGAGTCTTTAATGGAGAACACACATTATTTGGAGGGGGTAGAGGTAGAGGTAGAGGAGAAGGAGGTAGAGGTGCAGAAGGAGGAAGAGGTAGAAGAGAAATGGGAAGCTCTTTTGAGTTTCCTATAATAGATGAAGAAACCAATTCAACCATGAAAAACATTTCTCCCTCTGTCCTTCCAAACTTCTATGGACTTAAAACTGAAGATCCTGAAACCTTCCTATTTTAATTTGAAATCCTATATAGAACTTATGACTACTTACAAGATGCTCAAAAACTTAAACTATTTCCTTCAACATTGAAAGGAGCAGCATTGAAGTGGTTTATGAGTTTGATCAACAGTTCTATTAGAACATGGGAAGACATGAAACAAGCATTTCTAGAGAGGTATTTGGATTATTGTATGTCGGTCAATCATAAGGAAGAAGTGTTTAATATGTTACAAAAAGAAGATGAAAACTTGGAAGATTTGTTGGAGAGATTTCATTACAACATCAAAAGAGCAAAAATGGAAAACTTAGATCAAGACACCTTAAAAGCTCTTTTGTTGAAAAAATTAGGGATGAATGGTTGGATATACTTAACATGATGGGAAAAGGGGATATATCACAGCTCACATTACCTGAAATATCTGAGTTATGTATCAACCTTTCAAGAGGGAAATCTAAAACTATAAAAGGTCCAAGAGATCCTGCTCTTGCAAGGGCAAGTAAGTCTGCTTCTGGGACAGTAAGTAGATCAGAAATAGGACATATGCTTGATGATTTCAAATCTGATATCTTAGGGAGTCTTAGTGAACAAATAGACACCCTTAAGATACAAAACAAGCAAAAAGCTGAATCTGATGCCTTGGCAATCCTTTGTCCCAAATGTAGAAAGAAACATGCCTTGAGAGAGTGTCCTTTGGATGTAAAAGTTGTAGAGACCTGTGTCATTTGTTCTGAAAAACATGAGACCAAGAATTGTCCTTCTCTTCCTGGTCTCAAAGCTGTCTTTCAGGAGGAAACTCCTACAGATTCCACAGAATCTCTTAATTTTGTCTCTAGAAGACCTTGGCAAGGACCTCAAACACAAGGATTCCATGATCAAATGTATAATCAACCTCCACCTTGGAATTCTTGGCAGCAACCTTGGCCTCAATTTCAAAATCAATCTCAAGTTTGGGCACAAGGGGCACAAAATCCCTATGGAAGATACTCTCAGTACTATCAGTATCCACCATCCTATCCACCATACCCACATTTTTATCCTCAAAATCCTCAACAAAATTTTCAACAAAATCCTCAACAACATCATCAGAACCTACCACATCAAAATAAACCACTTCCATTACCATTTCCTCAAAAATCAAATCAGTTGCCTGCTCAACCCATACCAAACCCCAACAATAAAAATCCTCAGAACACATACATGATAGAAGGCCAACAGTTTCCAACTTATTTAATTACTCCTTTAGACCTTAGTGATGTTCAAATTAGGTCTGGAAGAATACTTGAAAAGAGGAAACTTTCTGTGATCGTACAACAACAAGATAACTCTGAGGAAGATTCTCTACGGGTGAATAAAAGTCTTGAGGAAGACACATCTTTTCAAGACCCAAACATTGAAAAATTAAAGCAAAAAGAACCAATAATTTCAACTCCTGTATTAGAGCAGCCATCAACATCTACTTCTATACCTCCATTTCCAGAAAGATTACAAATTGATAGAGGTGTAGAAAAACAAATTATGGTGCCTAATTATGATTTCCTAGATGAGCTGAGAAATGTTTGCATTAAAATTCCATTATTACAAGCCATCAAGGAAATTCCAATTTTAGCCAAAACAATAAAGGAGTTGAGAATGAAGAAAACAAGAAAAAAAATAAGAGAAACAAAGAAAATTCAAATGGCAGGAAAAATAGCAGACATTATGATGGGTAAGATTGCTATTCCAAAGTATCTTGATCCAGGAAATCCAGTTGTTAAAATTCACATCAATGGAATTGAAATTCAAAATACACTCATTGATTTAGGAGCAGCAATCAATATCATGAGTAGACAAATCATGGATAAACTGAAACTTCCTAATCTTATATTTACACCCACATTATTACAATTAGCAGATAGATCTGTGATCAAACCTGATGGGGTAATAGAAGACATTCCAGTGTCCCTAGATTCTTGGGAGTACCCTGTGGATTTCATGATCCTAACTCCTAAGAATAATCGAGGAGGGCATCTTGTTATATTAGGAAGACCTTGGTTGGCTACAACTGATGCTTTCATTAGTTGTAGATCCGGTGATATGTACATATCTGATGGTAGTTCAACTAAGAAATTCACTTTGTATCCTCTAGCTAGGACAATTACAGATTTAGATGATACTCAATGGATAGAGGATGAAGAAGACTTACAACCTCTCTTCACAATTTCAGAAATTAGTGAAGATAATCAAATTTTGAATACTCTAGAAAACTTTGAATCCCTTTCAGAATACAAACATGAACCATTTCAAGAGGGATCCAACATTGATTTTTTGTCATCAAGACAGATGTCTCTTCATTCTATGAATAAATTTGGCAGCTCTACAAGTGAGATATTTCCAGGAAAAACTTTGAATATAAACAAGAACCTAGAAAAATCTCAACAAGAAGAGTTAGTCAAGATATTACAGAGACATTCTTCTGCATATGCATGGGAGTACACTGACATGAAAGGGATAAGCCCCAAGACTTGCACTCATCACATCTATATAGAGGAAAATTGTAAACCAATCAGACAACCTCAAAGACGGATGAATCCAAATATTAGGGAGATTGTTAAAGAAGAATTGCAAAAATTGTTAAATGTCAACTTCATCTATCCTATTTCAGATAGTCAGTGGGTTTCTCCTTTGGTAATTGTGCCAAAGAAAAATGGTAAATGGAGGGTATGTGTTGAGTACCGGGAATTAAACAAAGCTACTCTTAAAGACCATTTTCCCTTACCTTTCATAGATCAAGTGTTAGATACATTAGCTGGAAAAAATTACTTCTCATTCCTAGATGGGTTTAGTGGTTACAACCAAATCCAAGTAGCACTTGAAGATCAAGACAAAACCACAATTACCTGTCCTCGGGGTACCTATGCTTACCGAGTATTGCCATTTGGATTAGGCAATGCACCTGCAACATTCCAAAGGGCAGTATTAGGAATTTTTTCAGATCTAATACATGATTGTGTAGAGGTATATATGGATGATTTCACAGTTTATGGAAACACATTTGAAGAAGCTTTAGCAAATTTGCAAAAAGTTTTAAAGAGATGTCAAGAGGCAAATCTTTCACTTAGTCATGAGAAATGTTTCATGATGTTTACTGAAGGTATTGTTTTGGGGCATCATATTTCAGGGGATGGGATTAGAGTTGATGAATCAAAAGTTGAAGTCATCTCTAACTTATCTATTCCAAGTTGTCAAAAATATGTTAGGAGTTTTCTAGGATTTACAGGATATTATCGGAGGTTTATAGAAAACTTCACCAAGATAGCATCTCCACTCTTCAAATTACTTACCAAAGATTGTGAATTCAAATGGAATTCTGATTGCTAGTTAGCCTTTGAAACCCTGAAAACAAAAATTTCTGAAGCACCTATTTTAAGGGGACCTAACTGGAAGTTACCTTTTCATATCTCAATAGATGCCTCTGATACAGCTCTAGGAGAAGTATTGGGACAAAAAGACCTGATTCCTTATGACATCTACTATACCAGTAAAAATTTGACTCCTGCAGAATTAAACTATACTGTAACTAAAAAAGAGTTTTTAGCTGTTGTCCATGCCATAAACAAATTTAGACACTATATAACAGGCTATGAAACTTTTGTTCACACTGATCATTCTGCAATTAGATACTTAATGAACAAATCAATTACTAATGGCAGAGTCATAAGATGGTTATTGCTTTTACAAGAATTCAACATTACCATTCTAGATAGGCCTGGAAAACAAAACACGGTAGCTGATTTCCTATCTAGACTCCAAAACATCAAAGATGACACTCCAGTTGAAGATCAATTTCCTGATGAATATCTTTTTGCAATTTCTACTCAAACTCCTTGGTTTGCTAACATTGCTAATTATTTAGTTTCAGGAAAATTTCCTTCAATAATGAATGCAAGAGATAAAAGAAAAATCATTCATGACAGTGAAAAATATTCATGGGTTGCTAATGAGTTGTACAAGACAGGACCAGATTTGATCATTAGGAGATGCGTTATGAAAGATGAGATGCCTGAGATTCTTAAAGCATGTCATGATGAACCTTGTGGCAGACACTTTGCTGATAAGAGGACAGCCTATAAGATCCTTCATTTAGGATATTATTGGCCATCCTTGTTTAAAGATGCTAAAGAGTATGTGAAAATGTGTGACAGTTGCCAAAGGTTAGGGAAGCCTTCTCCTTCAGGTGAGATGCCATTACAACCTCAAGTACATATTGAACCTTTTGAAAAATGGGCTTTGGATTTTCTAGGACCTATTAGTCCACCATCAAGACAAAAGAGATATATATTAGTTTGCACTAATTATTTTACCAAATGGGTAGAGGCCAAGCCATTACTTTTTGCTAATGAAGCATCTGTAGTTACTTTTCTTTTTTAGGATATTTTTACTCGTTTTGGTGTCCCAAGGGAAATTGTTACAGATCAAGGAGCTCAATTTACATCAAGGCTAGTGGAACAAATGATGGAGAGGTACAAAATCAGGCATAGAAAATCTACTCCTTATCATCCACAAGAAAATGGTCAAGTGGAATCTACTAATAAGGTCATTGAAGGAATCCTAACAAAGACTATTCATTTACATAGAAGAGACTGGGTAGATAGGCTTCCTGAAGCCTTGTGGGCCTATGGAACTACATGGAGAAACACAACAGGTCATACTCCTTATGAACTTGTTTATGGAAAGCAAGTTTTGTTTCCCATAGAGTTCCAGATTCAAACTTTCAAAATGGCAGTTCAGCTAGGACTTGATTTAACGGAGGCACAAAAGCATAGATTGGAGAAGATTAATGAATTGGATGAGATCAGACAAGATGCAGTACAGAAAACAGGTCTAGTCCAACAGCAAAGGACTAGATGGCATGACAAGTACATCAAAGAGAAGAAGTTCAAAGAAGGTGACGGGGCTCTCTTTTTTTATTCAAAATTCAAGTATTTTCAAGGTAAATTTCAAACACATTGGCTTGGGCTATATGAAATTGTTGAAATTTTTGACAATGGAGCAGTAAAAATCAGGACAATAGATGAAGAAGAGGTCACTTTTCTTGTGAATGGTCATAGATTGAAGTTGTATCACAAACCACTCTCAAGAGAATAATTTGTCAAGAAGTTCCAGGAAAACAGTGATGTGAAGTTAATGAAGAAGAATCTTTCTTCTTCATCAACTTGATTGAATTTTCTGAAGCATTTCTTTGAAAAAAAAAATAATAAATAAAATAAAGTATAAACATGAAAACCAATCACTGAATGGCATGTTTATACAGAAAAGATAGGGTGAAAATCAGAGTCTTTCTGACACTCTAACTTTTCCATTTTGTTTCTGCAAGCAGCTGTTACAAAATCATAAGTTCATATCCATTGCACTTATGATCCATCTCATTTCATTTCATTCCATTTACTTATCCATCCATACTCCATTTCATTCATTCATTCATACTTCACTTCATTCCATATTTCATTCATCTTATTCCATACTTCATCCACCTCATTTCCATATCAAAATTTAAAGTTTGATGTTTTTCCGCAAATGAATAACACATGTCATGGATTGCAGGCCATTTCTTATATTCCTCCACTCCATTTCATAAATTGTAATCCATCCCATTCCATCATTCACTTCATACATATTCCATTATACCATGTTTCATCATCTATCTTCACCCATTCCATAAAATATTCCATGTATATTCCAAACCACTCCATTCCATGATTAAAATTCTCTACAGGTACATTCTGCAGCTAAACAAACATTCTGCAGCTAATCAGAATTTCCGCAACCAGACAATCATTCCGCAGCTACAGATCCTGAAGGCACTGATCAACAGACATTTGAAGTGCAACAAGATGATCCATTATATCCATGAACAAGAAGAATCAAGAAGGATTATAAAGACTCACAAAGTAATGGTGTCCAGAGGAGAACAAAGTATACAAAGACCACAAAAAGCAGATGAAAAGCAAAGGTAAAAAGTTCTGATTATAATGGCATTTCATGAAAAAATTTAGTATAGTCTAGTTATGAATCATTCGAAAAGTTGTTTTGATTATTTTTATTGATCATGCCAAATATACCCTCCGCAAAACTTTGGATAAAAATCCTTCATTTCAAATTCTATACCCGATCATCATTTAAGCGGTTAAAAGGCTGAAGTGTTTGATTTCCTTACGTCACCCAGCCAAATCATTTAATGATGATTTTTGAATCCGTTGTAAAAAAATCTCCACAGTCTTTTCACTCATTATTTTTTTTATTCACCTCACTTCATTAACTCGTTCCGTAACCACTCCCTATTATTCCATCCCATAGAAAACCCTTCATCATTTCATTCTGTAAAACAGAGGTATCTCTATCACCGTGAGCAAAGGTATATTAGTTTGAAAGTTGAAGCCACTGTCACCATGAAGCAGAGGTATATCAGTTTAAAATTTGAAGCCATTGTCATCGTGAAGCAGAGGTATATCAGTTTGAAGATTGAAGCATTGTCAGAGTGAAGCAAAGAAGTATTAATTTGAGGGTTGAAGTCATTGTCTCCATGAGCAGAAAGAGTACTAATCTGAAGATTGAAGAAGAAATTATGGGCCTCATCGTGAGAACTGAACCAGTGGGCACAAAATACCTAGAAGGATACCCTCAAAGTAGAGAAATGTTGCAACAAGCAGTATGGCTACAATTCCTTGAGAAATTTAATGGCTTCTACAAAGAAGTTACTAAAACATTTGCAAGGTCATTCAAAGGAGCCAAGGTTGAAATTGGAGATGTTAAATTCACTGTCACAGAGGTTTTTATTGCAGAAGCAACAGGATTGCTTAGACATGGAGAAGGATGATTTAAAAACAGAGAATTTCATAATGAATCATGGAAGCAAATCCTCAAATCACCAGGTATGGATGTCACTGTGTCTAAAAATGGAATTCCAAGCTCTGCATTAAAGAATAAATGGAGAAACATATTGCTTATTCTACAAAAATTTATCACTTGTGAAGGTAGATATGGTACTTTTTATGTTTACCATATTAGGTTGATAATGCATTTTCTGGAAGAAGAGCTTAATTTTCCCTATTTATTACTTCAAAGTTTAAAAAAGATGGCTTCAAGTGTTCAAAGGAGAGTCCAATTCCTAGAGACAACTCTATACCATCATGGCTTGGTTAAGATTTTAATTGAACACCATTTAGCCAAAACAAAAGATACTTGGGATAATTCTTGGTGAGAAATCACTTTGAGGAACCAAAAGAGCCTTCACCTGAACATCAGCCTACAAAGAGAAGCAGAAAATGG
Source organism: Pinus albicaulis (assembly GCA_034641835.2). Lineage (NCBI taxonomy): Eukaryota > Viridiplantae > Streptophyta > Pinopsida > Pinales > Pinaceae > Pinus > Pinus albicaulis. The sequence goes on along the minus strand of CM076575.1, from coordinate 1,221,151,053 downwards.
AGAGCCTCTAAAATTGAAACTGATAGAGCAATTCAAGATAGCAGTGAAGAAATAATCTCTGAGAATTTGACCCAAATTAAGAGACAACTTAAGGAAGAGAGGGTAATCAGAAAATTTACCACAAAAAAAGGAGAGGGACCATCCCAGCCAAGAAGAAGCCATAGACTCAGGGGGAAACTAAGGAAAACACAGATCAAACAAACCGGGGTGATAAATGTAGAAGATGAGGAAACATCTATTGAAGAGGATGTTGAAGAATATTTTGATGAAGAAGCCCCAGAAATTGACCCTGCACAGCAAGAAGTTTATGATTATGTTGAAACATTGGAAATGAAAGCTTCAGAGAGTAGAGATAGAACCCCTAGTCCTCCACTGTCCGAAATAGATGTGTTAAGAAGAGATAGGTACGAACTGGAAGTAGTTAATAGACATATCAGGACCAAGAATGATATTCTAAAGGAACAAATCAAACTAAAAACCAGTATGAACTCAACCCTATCTCTACAAATGGACAAAGTGGAAAAGGCTAATGAAAAGTTGAAAAAGAGGAAAAATAAATTAATCAGGGCAGTTACCAATCTAAGGTTCAAGCTAGTCATCAGGAAGCCCAGAAGACCTTTAACTTCCAAGCAAAGAAGAAGAAGAGGGTTAGATGTTCTTGCAGAAGTCTCTGAGTTTATGGAATAAGTTGCATGAGGACATGCAAGAAGTCAGCAGTGGGGATATGTTGAGCCCCAAGATTATCCTTTTCTTCATCTTACTTCACTCCATTTTCCTTTGTCCATTGTTATCCCAGGCCCAAATGATCAATGAAATTATTTTAAAATTACTTTAAAAATGAATATCATGGCTAACTTGCTAAGTTTTGTGATTTTGTCATTGTAATGCATTTTGAACTGAAACTAGCTACATAATGCAGACATTCCGTAGCTAACCGCCAATTCTGCAGTTGTCTTCACGTTCAAGCATGTTCCAGGTGTCCTCTCAGGAAAATCCACACATGGGTATATTCCACATCATGTCCTCAACGTTTGTTGCTCACCATGAAGAATGAACGAAATTCTGGACGTGGTTTTGTACGTGGGAACTCACACAAGGAGGCAGACTCCTAATAGGACAAGGACAGTCCAGATGTCCTTTGTCACTTTACGCTGCCATATTTAGAGTTCTAGTATGATTTTGATATGAAAAGACAATGATTCCCGTATTATCTCAAGTTCTGTTATGTAGATTTGCTATAAATGTAACTCAGGAAACCGAGAGACAAGTTCTAGATTTTGATTAGATTTCGTGGATTGACTGCTATATTTTTGAAGTCCGAGAATACTCTATTTTAAGTTATTTTCCTTTAATGAAGAAGACAGCATTTCTTTGAACACGTTGAGTTGATATTGAGCTAGATTTCGTGCTACTCTGGTGGTAGAGGGCCCCTGCCTCCTGAGCAGCTTTACTTTTGAAATTTAGATAAGTATCTTAGTTCGTTTTCAAGTTTTTGAATTTGACATTCATAGTTAATTTCATTAAACATTATAGCTATACTTGCTCTAAGAAACTCTTCCAAAAGATCATTACAATGAATAAGAAATGGCTGTAGTGTTATAGATTTTATTTGCAATTCCTTTCGTTCATTATCACAGTTAAACTTACTCTAGTAAACTCTTCCAAGATATCATTATGATGACTAAGGCATAACTATGATACTGTAGGATTCAGTTTCTTGTTTACACTAAGTAGCATAGCTAATATTACTCTTAAAAAGCTCTTCCAAAACATCGTAATAATGAGTAGGAAATAGTTGTGATGTCTTAGTTTTCAATTGTATTTGTTTTAGTTTTTTTATGTTTGTATTCAATTGCATTGAATTGTACAGCCAGGATTGTTCTAACAAGCTCTTCCAAAATACCATTCATGATGAACGAAATAGGCTGTAGAATTCCATAGATTAATTGCATGATAACTTAGTTAGAGCACTCCGGAGGCAAATTGCATTTAACTCATGCTCTGTTATTTCGTTTCAAGTTTGATAATGGCTTTTTAGTTTAGCACTGTTCACTGTAGACTAGTAACACCCTAGTTCAGTTCTAGCTTAGCTCACTGTATCTACATTCCAAGTTTAGTTGCCATCCATTGTATTTTAAATTGCATTAGTTGTTAAACTTAAATACCACGGTCTTCATTATTTACAAAACTTCTTTTGTTCCAAACCTATATTAACTCATAATAATATGGACATAAGATAGTATCAGTTTAAGGCCTGGAGTACTTTTGCAACTTTTTTACCATTTCACAAACAAGCCTTTCCTCAAAGACTATTCTAAAAGGAAATCTATAACTTTTGAGTGAGGTTTAGTGGTGTTAAACTAAGTTGCAGAATAGAATTAGGAGCTAGTTTTAGAGTAGAGATCTTATGATGTTACAAATGTTCTTTTCCAAATATGTTTCAACAAACCTTTAATCATGGATGAGATGTTGTATCATTATAAGTTGATTGTTTAATTGTTTAGTTAGGATAATTTTTACACTTAGCTGCCCATTTCTCAAGCTCTTCCAAAATACCTTTAATGAAAGAATTGGACAAGTTAAGTTCATGTTGTGATTTATTTTCTTGAAGTCATTATCAAGCTTTGTATTCTGCCAAGTCATAGTTTAGGTTTGGTTCTATTTCAGTATTTTCATTTGTCATTTGTCATTAAAAAAATAGGCTTCACTCTGTTTTTAACCAGTAGCTTCTTTCCACCAGCATTTAGTCCTTTTCCTTGTGAACATAAAACTATCAAAAGACCAAAAAAATCATAAAAAACTAAACACAACGCAGTAAGAAACAAACACCTAGGCACATACAGTGCACCTCACTTCAGCAGTTTACCAACCCTAGTTGACAATTAAATGAACTCAATTTAGGAGACAAGGTTGAGCCCAAACATTTTGGAACCGTTGCCGGGGAAGTGAAAACTAGGTAACCTTTGTTTCTTAACTCCCAAAAACAATTATATGCATAGAGAGAGAGACTCAAGGGGTAGATTCATAAGCAGCAGAAGTAGAAGTTTGATTCCTAGAATAGCACTTGTTTCACCTAGACCAAGAGCTAGTACACCTTCAACTCAGACCCACATTCCATCCTTTACTGATCCTAGATTTCTAGAAGACCTAAGATCGGATATTCCATTAGAGAAACCTTCCACTTCATCAACTGGACCTGCCTTAGAAGAAGATCCAAAGACTCCTGTTGGGGACACAAAATTTTCCACTTCCACAGGAGAATCAACCATGGAAGAAGAAGGGGGAGGAGGAGTCTTTAATGGAGAACACACATTATTTGGAGGGGGTAGAGGTAGAGGTAGAGGAGAAGGAGGTAGAGGTGCAGAAGGAGGAAGAGGTAGAAGAGAAATGGGAAGCTCTTTTGAGTTTCCTATAATAGATGAAGAAACCAATTCAACCATGAAAAACATTTGTCCCTCTGTCCTTCCAAACTTCTATGGACTTAAAACTGAAAATCCTGAAACCTTCCTATTTTAAATTGAAATCCTATGTAGAACTTATGACTACTTACAAGATGCTCAAAAACTTAAACTATTTCCTTCAACATTGAAAGGAGCAGCATTGAAGTGGTTTATGAGTTTGATCAACAATTCTATTAGGACATGGGAAGACATGAAACAAGCATTTCTAGAGAGGTATTTGGATTATTGTATGCCGGTCAATCATAAGAAAGAAGTGTTTAAGATGTTACAAAAAGAAAATGAAAACTTGGAAGATTTGTTGGAGAGATTTCATTACAACATCAAAAGAGCAAAAATGGAAAACTTAGATCAAGACACCTTAAAAGCTCTTTTGTTGAAAACAATTATGGATGAATGGTTGGATATCCTTAACATCATGGGAAAAGGGGATATATCACAGCTTACATTACCTGAAATATCTGAGTTATGTATCAACCTTTCAAGAGGGAAATCTAAAACTGTAAAAGGTCCAAGAGATCCTGCTCTTGCAAGGGCAAGTAAGTCTGCTTCTAGGACAGTAAGTAGGTCAGAAATAGGACATATGCATGATGATTTCAAATCCGACATCTTAGTGAGTCTTAGTGAACAACTAGACACCCTTAAGTTACAAAACAAGCAAAAAGCTAAATCTGATGCCTTAGCAATCTTTTGTCCCAAATGTAGAAAGAAACATGCCTTGAGAGAGTTCCCTTTGGATGTAAAATTTGTAGAGACCTGTGTCATTTGTTCTGAAAAACATGAGACCAAGAATTTTCCTTCCCTTAAGTTACAAAACAAGCAAAAAGCTGAATCTGATGCCTTAGCAATCTTTTGTCCCAAATGTAGAAAGAAACATGCCTTGAGAGAATGCCCTTTGGATGCAAAATTTGTAGAGATTGTGTAATTTGTTCAGAAAAACATGAGACCAAAATTTTTCCTTCACTTCCTGGTCTTAAAGCTATCTTTCAAGAAGAAACTCCTACAAATTTCACAGAATCTCTCAATTTTGTCTCTAGAAGGCCTTGGCAAGGACCTCAAACACAAGGATTCCATGATCAACTATATAATCAACCACCACCAAATTGGAATTCTTGGTAGCAACCTTGGCCCCAATTTCAAAATCAATCTCAAACTTGGGCACAAGGAGCACAAAATCCCTATGGAAGATACTCTCAGTACTATCAGTATCCACCACCCTATCCACCATATTCACATTTCCCTCCTCAACAAAACTTTCAACAAAATCCTCAAAATCCACAACATCACAATCAACTACTTCCATTACCATTTCCTCAGAAAACAAATTAGTTGCCTGCCCAACCTATACCAAACCTCAACAATAAAAATCCTCAGAACACATACATGATAGAAGGCTAACAGTTTCCAACTTATTTGATCACTCCTTTAGACCTTACTGATGTTCAACTTAGGTTTGGAAGAATACTTGAAAAGAGGAAACCTTATGTAATCATACAAGAGCAAGACAATTCTGAGGAATATTCTCTACGAATAAATAAAAGTCTTGAAGAGAACACATCTTTCCAAGACCCAAACATTGAAAAATCAAAACAAAAAGAACCAATAATTTCAACTCCTATATTAGAGCAACCATCAACATCCACTTCTACACCTCCCTTTCCAGAAAGATTACAAATTGATAGGGGTGTAGAAAAACAAATTATGGTGCCTAATTATGATTTCCTAGATGAGCTGAGAAATGTTTGTATTAAGATCCCATTATTGCAAGCTATCAAGGAAATTCCAATTTTAGCAAAGACAATAAAGGAGTTAAGCATGAAGAAAACAAGAAAAAGAATAAGAGAGACAAAGAAAATTCAACTGGCAGGAAAAATAGCAGATATCATGATGGGTAAGATTGCTATTCCAAAGTATCTAGACCCAGGAAATCTAGTTGTCAAAATTCACATCAATGGAATTGAAATCCAAAACACACTCATTGATTTAGGAGCAGCAATCAATATCATGAGTAGACAAATCATGGATAAAATGAAACTTCCTAATCTTCTCTTTACACCCACATTATTACAATTAGCAGACAGATCTGTGATCAAACCTGATGGGGTAATAGAAGACATTCCAGTGTCCCTAGATTCTTGGGAGTACCCTATGGATTTCATGATCCTAACTCCTAAGAATAATCTAGGATGGCATCCAATTATATTAGGAAGACCCTGGTTAGCTACAGCTGATGCTTTCATTAGTTGTAGATCCGGTGATATGTACATCTCTAATGGTAGTTCAACTAAGAAATTCACTTTGTATCCTCCAGCAAGGAAAATTACAGATTTAAATGATACTAAATGGATAGAGGATGAAGAAGATTTACAACCTCTCTTCACAATTTCAGAAATTAGTGAAGATAGTCAAATTCTGAATACTTTAGAAAACTTTGAATCCTCTTCGGAACATAAACATTAACAATTTCAAGAAGAATCCAACATTGAGTTTTTGTCATCAAGACATATGTCTCTTCATTCTATGGATAAATTTGGCAGCTCTACAAGTGAGATATTTCCAGGCAAAACTTTAAACATAAACAAGAACCTAGAAAAATCTCAACAAGAAGAGCTAGTCAAAATTTTACAGAGACATTCTTCTGCATATGCATGGGAGTACACTGATATGAAAGGGATAAGCTCCAAGACTTGCACTCATCACATCTACATAGAGGAAAATTTTAAACCAATCAGACAACCTCAAAGACGGATGAATCCAAATCTTAGGGAGATTGTTAAAGAAGAATTGCATAAATTGTTGAATGTCAACTTTATCTATCCTATTTCAGATAGTTAGTGGGTCTCTCCTTTGGTAATTGTGCCAAAGAAAAATGGTAAATGGAGGGCATGTATTGACTACCGAGAATTAAACAAAGATACTCTTAAAGATCATTTTCCCCTACCTTTCATAGATCAGGTGTTAGATACCTTAGCTGGCAAAAAGTACTTCTCATTTCTAGATGGGTTTAGTGGTTATAATCAAATTCAAGTAGCACTTGGAGATCAAGACAAAACCACATTTACCTGTCCTTGGGGTACCTATGCTTACCAATTATTGCCATTTGGATTACGCAATGCACCTGCAACATTTCAAAGGGTAGTATTAGGAATATTTTCAAATCTAATACATGATTGTGTAGAGGTATATATGGATGATTTCATAGTTTATGGAAATACATTTGAAGAAGCCTTAGCAAACTTGGAAAAAGTCTTAAAAATATGTAAAGAAGCAAATCTTTCACTAAGTCATGAGAAGTGTTTTATGATGTTTACTGAAGGAATTGTTTTAGGACATCACATTTCAAGGGATGGGATTAGAGTTGATGAGTCAAAAGTTGAAGTCATCTCTAACTTATCTATTCCAAGTTGTCAAAAAGATGTTAGGAGTTTTCTTGGATTTACAGGGTATTATCTAATATTTATAGAAAACTTCACTAAGATAGCATCTCCACTCTTCAAATTACTTACCAAATAATGTGAATTCAATTGGAATTCTGATTTCCAGTTAGCCTTTGAGACCCTGAAAACAAAAATTTCTGAAGCACCTATTTTAAGGGGACCTAACTGGAAGTTACCTTTTCATATTTCAACAGATTCCTCAGATACAACTCTAGGAGCAGTATTGGGACAAAAAGACCTGATTCCTTATGCCATCTACTATACCAGTAAAAATTTGACTCCTGCAGAGTTAAACTATACTGTAATTGAAAAATATTTTTTAGTTGTTGTTCATGCCATAAAAAAATTCAGACACTATATAACAGGCTATGAAATTTTTGTTCACACAGATCATTCTGCAATTAGATACTTAATGAAAAAATCAGTTACTAATGGCAGAGTTATAAGATGCTTATTTCTTTTACAAGAATTCAACATTACCATTTTAGATAGGCCTGGAAAACAAAACACAGTAGCTGATTTCATATCTAGACTCCAAAACATCAAATATGACACTCCAGTTGAAGATCAATTTCCTGATGAATATCTTTTTGCAATTTCTACCCAAAATCCTTGGTTTGCTGACATTGCTAATTATTTAGTTTCAGGAAAATTTCCTTCATTAATGAATGCAAGAGATTATGACAGTGCAAAATATTCATGGGTTGCTAATGAGTTGTACAAGACTGGTCCAGATTTTATCATTAGGAGATGTGTTCGGGAAGATGAGATGCCTGAGATTCTCAAAGCATGTCATGATGAACCTTGTGGCGGACACTTTTCTAATAAGAGGACAGCCTATAAGATCCTTCGTTTAGGATATTATTGGCCATCCTTATTTAAAGATGTTAAAGAGTATGTCAAAAGGTGTGACAGTTGCCAAAGGGTAGGGAAACCTTCTCCTTCAGGTGAGATGCCATTACGACCTTAGGTACATATTGAACCTTTTCAAAAATGGGCTTTGGATTTTGTAGGACCTATTAGTCCTCCATCAAGAAAAAAGAGATATATGTTAGTTTGCACTGATTATGTTACCAAATGGGTAGAGGCCAAGCCATTACTTTTTGCTACTGAAGCATCTGTAGTTAATTTTCTTTTTGAGAATATTTTTACTCGTTTTGGTGTCCCAAGGGAAATTTTTACAGATCAAGGAGCTCAATTCACATCAAGGCTAGTGGAACAAATGATGGAGAGGTAAAAAATCAGACACAGAAAATCTACTCCCTATCATCCACAAGCAAATGGTCAAGTGGAATATACTAATAAGGTTATTGAAGGGATCCTAAAAAAGACTATCCATTTACATAGAAGAGATTGGGTAGATAGGCTTCCTGAAGCCTTATGGGCCTATAGAACTACATGGAGAAGCACAAAGGCCATACTCCTTATGAACTTGTTTATGGAAAGCAAGTTTTGTTTCCCATAGAGTTCGAGATTCAGACTTTCAAAATGGCATTTCAGCTTGGACTTGATCTATCATAGGCACAAAAGCACAGATTGGAGCAGATTAATGAATTGGATGAGATCAGACAAGATACAGTTCAGAAAACAAGTCTAGTCCAACAGCAAAGGACTAGATGGCATGACAAGTACATCAAGGAAAAGAAGTTCAAGGAAGGTGACTGGGCTCTCTTGTTTGATTCAAAGTTCAAGGATTTTCAAGGTAAATTTCAAACACATTGGCTTGGGCAATATGAAATTATAAGAATTTTTGACAATGGAGCAATAAAAATCAGGACAATAGATGAAGAAATGGTCATTTTTCTTGTGAATGGTCATAGATTGAAGCTGTATCATAAGCCACTCTCAAGAGAAGAATTTGTCAAGAAATTCCAGGAAAACAGTGATATGAAGTTAATGAAGAATAATTTCTCTTCTTCATCGACTTAAGTGAATTTTCTGAAGTTAGATATTGAAAATAATAATAATAATAATAATAATAATAATAAATAAATAAATAAATAAAGTATAAACATGAAAACCAATCACTGATTGGCATGTTTATACAGAAAAGGTGGAGTGAAAATCAGAATCTTTCTGACACTTTAGCTTTTCAAATCTGTTATTTCTGCAAGTCGTTATTACAAAATCATAAGTGCATATTCATTTCACTTATGGTCCATCTCATTTCATCCATCCATACTCCATCTCATTCACTCATCCACACTTCATTCACTTCACTCCATGGTCCACCTCATTTTCATTACAAATTTTTAAGTCTGATGTTTTTCTGCAATTGAATAATACATATCATGAATTGCAGGCCACTTCTCATACTTCACTCCATTTCATAAGATGTGATCCATTCCACTCCATTACTCACTTAATTCATATCCCATTACACCATATTTTATTATCCATCCTCACTCATTCCATACAACATTCCATTCATTATCCAAACCATTCCATTTCATGTTTCAAGTCTTCTACAGGTACATTTTGCAATCAATCAGACATTCTACAGCCAATTAGACGTTTTGCAGCCAGACATACATTCTGCAGCCAGAGATCCTGAAGGCACTGTCTAGTAATCACCTGATCTGCAATAAAATGATCCTGCATATCCATGACAACAAGAAAAATCAAGAAGGTTATGAAGACTGAAAAAAATTAATGATTTTCAGGAGAGAAAAAAGCATATGAAGAACACAAAAAAAAAAAAAACAAAGGAAAGGCAAAGGTAAAAGTTCTGATTATAATGACATATCATGAAAAATTTTAGTATAGTTAAGTTATGAATAGTTTAGAAAATTGTTTTAATTATTTTTTTTGATCATGCCTAACCAACCTCCCGCAAAAACTTTGGATAAAACTCCTTCTATTCCACCATTTCAAATCCCATATTCGATCATCATTTAATCTAAACGGTTAAAGTGCTGAAGTGATTGGATTAGTCATGTCACTAGGCCAAAGCATTTAATGATGATTTTGAATTTGTTACAAAATATCTCCGCGGTCTTTTCTGCCGTGATATCTTTCAACTCATATACATGATCCTTACCTCATTATATTCATTCCGCAATCACTCCATATCATTTTTTCCCATAGCCAACTATTAACCATTTCAACTGTAAAACAGAGGAAATATCTGTGGGGAAAAAAAAAAATTGTAACAGCCGTTGTCACCGTGAACAGAGGAGCAACAATTTGAAGGTTGGAAAGCGGAGTTATGGGTCTGTTGAAGCCTAGAAAATCTCTGCTTCAAGCATTGGGGAAAACCACCCGGTCGGGACCTTAGGAAAACTCCTTTTTCGTTTGGTATGGTGGCTCCGACTGGATTTAAAGGACCAGTTTCCTTATAACTAAATGGGTTGGTTTGGATGGGTGAAAATGGGACTAAATTAACTGAAATAAAACTATCTAATTTAAACTAAATACTGATAAATAAATTCTAACACTAACCCGGGTAATTATATGTGAATACAACTTAAGATTGTTCCAATTTAACAATAACCATGAAAATGTATTATTATTTAAATTGAAATGTGCAGAAACAAATAAAGATAACTCTGTTCAAGAAATTAAACAGAGTTGTATTAGCATATTGCATTCATCATTGTATACCATCTATATATACTTATGAAAGATAACGTTTCAATTATACTCATAAATGATATATAAAAAGAAGCGTTGTGAAGACAAATATATATAAATGATAGCAAATTTTAAAGCGAATATCATAAGACAAAAGAAATCAGCAGTGAATAGATAGAAATACCTTATTCATCTTGAAGACTTTCAAATGAAATCTGATACTCTAATCCAGTAACTCTGATGCAAAATCAAATTCCAAGGTACAGAAATGCAACACTTCAAAGATAATTCCGCATAAAAATCACTAGATGTGATCCTTTTTAAAAATATATAAGACAATGGAGTACAGAAATGCAATATCCAAGTCAAAAAATATTAAGATCTAGGACCCTTCTCTAAATGCATGAGAAGGGTTTAAATACTACTTAACTAAATCTAAAAATAGTCTATTACAAAAATTGAGGATTCGGTTCAATGACCGTCCTTTTCCTAGGCTAAAATATAGTAAAATTAAAACTAAATCTAACTATCTATGAACTTGATCTTTAAACTTGCAGACATCTAGCATAGTTTTGAGAAGATGTGGTTGATCGACTTCAGCATTCAACTGTCCTGAAAAGACAGAGTCGGCAAGTGTAGGCGTAATCTTCTCTGTAGCATTGATGATACAATTAAGCACACTGTGCTGACTGTGTGGCTTTACCAAGTACGCCCAGTATGAGTCCCAATTTAATCTTGTCAGCCCTTGAATTGATTTTGCTCTTTCTTCTGCCTTTTGCCTCCATTCTGTTTGCAGTTGATGTGCCTGTGGGAGATATCCTGGAAAAGTTTCTGGAATCAAATTAGCTTTGTGTAAATTGTCATTTACACAATCAGTAAGAGTGTTTGTCGCTGTAGCCGCCTCCTCTGCTGCCTTCTCTGCCTTTCTGATTTGTGCATCCCAGTTATTAAAAAGTATTTCTTTATGATTTTCATTAATAATGGGTGCACCAGCTTTTCTGCCTTCTTTTGTTTTTTGCCATGCTAAATAATCATTGATCTTTTCATTAATCAAATCATAATCATTTCGTAAATCTACGACATGATTTGTGATTTTATCGCTCTCTTGGCACAAAGAATTCCATTGCAAGATTTTTTGGCAGAAAAATTCCTCTTGTTGCAGTAGTTGATTGTTTAAAGAGATAGTTTCTGAAATGAATTCTGGAAGCTTAGGATCATCTTTATGTTGATCTTGGATAATCTGTATTTGTTTGTCTTTATCAGCCAAGCTTTTTTGATGTCCTATTTTCATTTCTTGAAGTTGTTGTTGTATCTCTTCAAGTTTCAACTGTGCTTCATTATTGGCCTGTACCTGTTGCAATTGTTGTTGTAGAACTTTTATCTGTTCTTCTTTTTCATTCAACAAAAGTTGTATCTCAAATGCTTTGTCAATTTTTGCAGAAGCATAAGCCCCTATCATTTGAGATAACTTAGTAAGATTCTTAGAAGGCTCTGTGGAAGGATCCTTCCACAATACATCTACTTGTTCTGCTTCAGTAGCAATTGAACTTTCTAACTTTCTCTTTTTCCTCTGTCTCTTCACTACTGCTTTGTATTTTGGGCTGTAGAATACATCTAGAGGAGGAATGTCCTCTAAATTAAGTACAATTTCAGAGGAGGGTGTGATTGGTATGTGCTCTGTCACTGTGACTGTGCTGCTTGTTCCTGTGTTCAAAACTTTGGTTGTCTGGACAGGAGTTTGTACATTCTGTCCTTCTACATTAATCAGTTGGTTGAAGGTCTGCGCAGAATCTTTCATGGATTCTTCCATTGTGTATTCCTTTTCATTAGACTTATTGCAATGTTCAGAAGTTTCTCTGTCAGATTTTGATTTATATTTATCTATACTTGAACTGCCGTTGAGACTAACACTAGGAGTTTTCTCCCTTGCGGGCTCTAAGCGTAGATTGTCCAAAGGAATAGGAGTCAGTCTTCTTTCTCTGTAAAGTTTGAATTCCTGGAATTCTTTCGGAGATAACTGCATTTGAGCTGAATTCAAAACTTCTTTGAATGAATTTCTTGCTTGGAAAATATCATCAAAAGGATCCCGTTCCCCGGAAAATTCCCTTACTCTGATTGCATTGGTAAAATTCTTAACAATATCATTTGGGTCAAATAACCTTTTCGAAAATTTGAACAGCTGTAGGCATGTAATGTTGCCTATCTCTTGGAATGCATGACCAATATCGAATAGTGAAAATGTTCCACATTTTATGGGAAATTGTGGCCAAATGCCTTTTTTCTTCTCTTTTAAATCTTTTGTTATACCTCCTTGGCCACAGGTCTGATAAGAAATTTCCCGAGCTACAAGTCTATCTGGGACATATAGGGGTAAAACATGGGGAGAAGCATAACTTCCCAAAACCCTAATATAAGTGAACAATTCTTCTCCAAACCATCTCGCGACGGGGAGAATGTCAACCTCTGTTTCTGGGGATAACCTTGGGGCATCCTTATTATGCAATGTTCTGTACAATGGCAGCATTATTCCATGACAAATTTGGTAAAAATGGGGGACAAACTTAGAATCCCATAGTTCTTTATGGTACACATGAATAGGCAAACGATCGTGGATAGTCCATTGCCAACCCATCACAGGGAATTTAGAGACATAACAGATAGCGTCCATGACATAAGCAGATAAATAAAAAGGTGGATAAACCCGCTGAGAAAAATTTCGTTTGGATCGGTAGTGAAAAATAGCAGTGGTCAAATTATCAGATAGGATTTTGGCCCAGTCTACAATTGTAGAATTAACAGCCACATTCAACAAATGGAGCCATTCAGGTAAGATCATATTTATGTCAGGCTTTCCAAAAAGCCTGCATAACATGGCAGCAGTGAAACAATAAGGAGAGGTAAGTGAACCCGTGCTATACATACCTTGTTTGTTTTTCTTCAATGGTTCACTTCTTTTGGTCCACTCCTTTGTGCATTCTACCAAATTTGCATGCTCTCTGGCAAAATCTTCCATGAATTGTTTATTGTAAGTCGCCTGAGGTTCCGGCAACTTATACATTAGTCTCAAATCTTCCGTGGTGAATGACCGAATTAGCTCTTGAGCCGGAGTTTTGAATTGTCTGTCTGAAATATCGGTGCTATCCAGCACCCATTTCACCATGTCTGTATATGAGAGAATCCTTGGCCTTGCCGCTATCCTATGCAGAAATGAACAAGCTAGTTCTTTGAGGGTTGCTTCAGACGTATTACTAGAACCTGCTGTAGCCACAACTTTCATTACCACAGGATTTTATTCTTCTAACAGATTATACATTCCTTCCCAAGTGGATATACCGGCATCCTTATTACAAGCGGTGTCTGCGTACAGTGAAGCCATTTCTCTGTTTTCAGAATTCGAGCTCTTCTCCTTCTTACCCATAGTGTTTAGTGAAAGCTTTGTATAGACGTTTGCTCCTTCGTGCCTGCGTTTTATGAGTTAAATGAGAGTAATGGCATGAGAAAGGTGATGAGACTGTTTTAAATGCGAAGGCGGATGAAATATAATATTTTAATCGTGAAACGACTTTCAATCAAAACAAAATCTCATTTACCATTAATTGTCAATCCAATCATTTAATCTAATCATTAAAACGCATAACAGATTTGATATATGGGAATATTGCCTTTGAACAACGCACGTACATGAATCTGCGACATTGTGATCTACGACTTGCTGCACAATATCACAATATTGCAATGTCGCAATATCGCAATATCACAAAATGAAGCCATCGTAGTTATGTAAAATAGCGCAAAAGCGGAAATTGCGCAATAGCGCAAAAGCGCATATCGCAAATCTCGCAAAAGCGCAAAATTGTAAATAGCGCAAAAGGTATTCGTTTATCATTTCTGTTTTCTGCGCTATGCGATCTGCGACCAATATGTTTATTGTATAGGCTTTTTGGGATCGCATTATCGCAAAAGTGCAAAATCGCATTTTCAGTTTTATAAAAGATATATACCATTTTGCGATGGATGCGCTATTTTTTTTAAAGAACAATTTTATTGTAATCTATCATAAACTTAAGTGTTTCTTAATATTCTTTCTAAGGGATTTCTCTAAGTTTATGATAGAAAGTCTTATTTGAAAAGGAAAACAAATCCTAATTGATTTTTTGGATTTTTTAACTAAGGGTCCCCATTTATTTAGTATTATTACTAATATTAAATAAAAGGGGGGTTGTTGTTGGTCACAACAGGGTCTTATAGTGAGGACTAAACCGGTTGGCACTAAGTACTTGGAAGGTTATCCTCAAGTCAGAGAAATGTTACAACAAGCAGGGTGGTTGAAATTCTTTGAAAAATTCAGTGGGTGTCACAAAGAGGTAACCAAAACATTTGCAAGATCCTTCAAAGGAACTGAGGTCGAGATATGAGACATTAAATTCACCATTACAGAAGCTTCCATTGCAGAAGCAACCGAATTGCCCAGAAAAGGAGAAAGGTGGTTCAAGAATAGAAAGTTTCATAACGAAGCATGGAAGCAAATACTCAAGTCACCAGGTATGGATGTTACCATTTTTAAAAAGGGTATCCCTAGCTCTGCACTAAAGAACAAATGGAGGAACATGTTGCTTATCTTGCAAAAATTCATCACTTGTGAAGGTAGATATGGTACTTTCTATGTTTACCATATTCGATTGATAATGAATTTTCTAGAAGAAGAACTCAACTTGCCATTTTTCTTGCTTCATAGTTTAAATAAAATGGCTTCAAGTGTTCAAAAGAGAATTCAATTTCTGGAGACAAACTTATACCACCATGGTTTAGTCAATATTTTAATTGAACATCATTTAGCAAAAATGGGAGATACTTGGGATGACGTCTTGGTGAGAAATCACTTTGAGGAACCAAAGGAACCTCCACCTGAAGATAAACCTACAAAAAGAAGCAGAAAATGGAAATCCTCCGAAACTGAAACTGGTAAAACAATACAAGAAAGTAGTGAAGAAATGATTTCTGAAAAATTAGTTCAGATTAAGAAGCAGCTTAAGAAAGAGAGGATCTTAAGAAAATTTTCCAGAGAGAAAGGAGAAGGGCCATCTCAACCAAGGAGGAACCACAGACTGAGGGGGATACTAAAGAAAACAAAATTTAAACAAACTGGAGTCATAAACATAGAAGATGAAGAAACACCTACTGAGCAGGGTTTTGATGAAGAAGTTCGAGAAATTGACCCAGCACAACAAGAAATTTACAACTATGTTGAAACATTAGAGAGGAGAGCTTCAGAATTTAGAGACGGAACTCCTAGCCCACCAAAGTCTGAAATTGATATGCTAAGAAGAGATAGGTATGAGTTATAAGTACTCAACAGGCATATCAAGAATGAGAATGAAATTCTGAGAGAGAAGGTTAAATTGAAAATTGATATGAATTCAACTCTGTCTCTACAAATGCAAAAGTTATACAAGTCCAGTGAAAAATTGAAGAAGAGAAATAAAAAGTTAACCACGGCACTCACAAATTTGAGATTTAAGTTAATGATAAGAAGGCCCAGAAGGCATTTGACATCTAGGCAAAGCAGAAGAAGAGGGTTGGATGTCCTTGCAGAGGTCTCAGAGTTCATGGAATAATTGCATGAGGACATGCAATAACCTAGCAGTGGGGGTATGTTGAGCTCCAAAGATGTTCTTTCTTTCACCACATTCCACTCCATTTTCTTTGTCCATTATTAATCACAGGCTCAAATGATCAGTAGAATTAGTTAAAATTTCTTTAAGAATGAATATCATGACAAAATTGCTATGTTTTTATGATTTTGTCATTATAGTACTGTTTGAACTAGATCTAGCTACAGAATGCAGACATTCTGTAGCTAGTTGCGGATTCTGCAGCTGTCTTTATGTCTACGCAGGTTCCAGGTGTCATCTTGGAGAAAAACACAAATGGGCGTATTCCACATCATTCCATCATCATTTGTTGCTCTCCACAAAGTTTGAACGGAATTATGTAGGCGGTTATGTATGTGGGAACTCAAACTAGGAGAGAGACTCCTAATAGGACAAGGATAGTCCAGATGTCCTTAATTCTATTACATGATCACCATCAGAGTCCTAGTTTGGTTTTTATTTGGAAAGACAATTATCCCTAGGTTATCTCAAGACAGGTATTTAATTTTGATTATAAATATGGCTCGGGAAACCGAGGGACAAGGTTAGATTTTGTGATTGATTGCTAGATTTCAGAAGTCCGAAAACACTCTGTTTTGAAGTAATTTCTCTCTAATGCAAGAAGCATCAATATATTGAAAGCCCTGAGTCAATAATGAAGTAGATTTTGCGTGCTACTCTGGTGGTAGAGGGCCCCTGCCTCCTGAGTAGCCTTGTTTATACAGTTTAGATAAGTATTTTAGTCTCGTTTTTCATTTCTAGCTTAAGTACATTTCTGAAGTTTATGTTTCATGCTTGTTTACATTGATCATCACAGCTAGACTTACTCTTATAAACTCTTCCAAAATATCATCACGATGAATAAGGCATAGCTGTGGTGTTGTAGGTTTTAGTTGCATTTCCTTTCGAATTTTATGATTTATGCTTGTTTACACTAAGTGTCACAGTCGGTCTTACTCCTACAAACTCTTCCAAAATATCATTAACAATGAATAAGAAACAGTTGTGGTATCTTAGATTTTAATTGTATTTTCTTTCAAATCTTATGTTTATGTTCAATTGCATTGAATAATACAGCCAGAATTGTTTTTACAAACTCTTCCAAAATATCATTCACATTTAACAATATGGGCTGTAGAATTCCAATAGACTAGCTGCATGTTAGTTTAGTCATAACACTCCGGAGGATAATTTCATTTAGTTCAGCTCTGTCACTACATTTCAAGTTTGATAATGGCATTTTAATTTAACTCTGTTCACTGTACTTCAAGTAGATTAGTAGCATTCTAGTTTAGTCTTAGCTCACTGTATTAGCATTCCAGTTTAGTTGTTATCCATTGCATTTTAAATTGTATTAGTTGTTAAATTTAGATACCACAGTCTTCATTATTTACAAAAACTTCTTTTGTTCCAACCTCATATTAATACATAATCATCTGGACAGAAGCTAGTATCAGTCTAAGGCCTGGAGTATTTTTCAACCTTTTTATGATTTCACAAATAAGCCTTTTCTCAAGGACTATTCTAAAAAGAAACCTATAAATTTTGAATGAGGCCTAGTGGTGCTACATTGAGTTGCAGAACAAAATTAAAAGTTAGTTTAGAATAAAAATCTTATTGTGCTACAAATGTTCTTTTCCAAATATGTTCCAATGAACCTTTAATCATGGATGAGATGTTGTAACATTGTAAGTTGATTTTTTATTTAGGAGAACTTCATTCACACTTAACTTGTCCATTTCTCAAGCTCTTCCAACACATCTTTAATGAATGAATTGGATAAGTTTAAGCTCATGTTGTGATTTATTTCCTTGAAGTCATTATCAAGCTTTGCATTTGTTGTTTGCTAGCCATAGTTTAGGCTTTGTTCTGTTTTAGTATTTTCATTTGTTATTTTCCATCCATAGTTTAGGCCAATAGCTTCTTTTCACCAGCATTTAGTTCTTTCCCTTTTCAAACATAAAACCATAAAACCAAAAACATCAGAAAACACTAAACACAACGTAGTAAGAAACAAATACCTAGGCACATATAGTGCACCACACTTCAGCAGTTTACCAACCCTGGTTGACAATTAATGAACTCAATTTAGGAACACTAGGTTGAGCACAAACAATAACCTTGCTCAAATAATGGCTTATGCTTAAACAACGACTCGTTCTCACAAACACTCGATCAATATATCCTCTCAGAAATTTAGAAAATGTAGCGTAGGGGAAAATGATAGAGTAAATACTCATTCAAAATGAAACAACATGAGAAATTATAATACTGCATTCATATGAAATAAGCATCTTAGAAGAAATGAAACGCAAATAAATTCACCATCATTGCAAATGAAACAATGTTGTAACAACTAATTTGGAGAAATTATTAATTGAATTCCAAACAACTACAACTTCCTTATGACAGATAAATAGATAGACTTTTAGTGAAAGAGAGAAAACATAAATGTTTATAGGATAAAAAAAATCTTTTATAGGAGAAAAAAAAATATGAGATTCCATACCATGAGTATCTTTGCTAGAAAACTAATGGACCAAATGAACCATAAGTTCCATGCATTAAGAATTTAGGCCACAACACAATTCACAGTAAAAAACTTGTAATGTATTTTTCCAAAAAAACCAACCCTTTCTTCATTTACTTTTCCTTATTATATATGCAATACATCATAGTTTAATAAGGAGTCACATACAGAATATGTTTGATCCATGGAGATGATCAACACCAACTGGAAAAGTAGAAACATCATAACTTTTTACATCCTTTTCATAAATGAAAAAATTAAATCCTAAAATAATTAACCTTATCCTAAAGAAATAATATATTGGAAACAATTTCTATACTAGAACCTCATCCATCCTCAATAAAGAAATTAGAAGCAACATAAAATCATAAAGTTGCCAGTGAACTGGGTAGCGCACTGCCAAGTCATCTTTCCTTTATGGCTCACACTTGTCTGACGAAATATGGTCTTATATGGAATCCTGATATATTACAAACCAACCTATAAAATCTCTGTCATTTGGTAGCTCCAAAACATGCACGAAACTCTGTAGGCAAGGGCTACGCAACACCTGTCTAACACACTTTGTTTTGGGTATATCTCCGAAAATGTAACATATTTTTAACAACTGAAGGAGGTTGTTTTATATTAGACGATTGTGAAGAAAAACCTCTCTTATTTTCTCCAAAAACCTCCCTAACTTCTCAAAACATTCTCTTGAAAACCATGACTCAATACCAAGAATTTACAAAATACGAAAAATGAGCTTTAAAGATGCATTCATAATGCCTGATCTGTGACACCTATAAAAAAAATAGAAGATTTTTTTATACTTTGGCCCATTTTTAAGAAAAAAAAATCTCAGTGTTCGTTAATTTTCCTTTATGTGGTCATAATTGTCATTGCAAAAGGGTGTAAAAAACAGAGTATGCACATCACTGTGCAATGAGAAATCTAAGTAGCATTGTGATGGTTTGACCTAATTTTTTAAAATGGTCCACTTGACTTAGCACATGTATCACAACATAGGTAATGATTAAGTATAAGGGGTATGACATCACTTTCGTATGCGGGCTTTATATATGGGAATGGTGTATTATGCATGAGGGTTATATGATATGAGGATGGGAAATGGTAATGATAATATAGGGAATGGCTTAGAATGAAAGGGGGGAATAAAATTAATGTAATACGATGAGAGGTGAATGGTATATGGGAAGGATGTAGGATGAAAATTTATATGAAGGGGGATCAATGGAAGGCAAATGGGTAAATGGGAAAATAGGAGGTGAAATGGATAAGGATAGGGTAAATAAGAATGATGGATAAAATTGTAGGATGTTTCAAATTACCATACCTTGTAACCAACATAAATCTAACTACAAAAGAGCTCAATTTAGACAATGTTGATAAAAAAATGACAAAACATCATTTGAATTGACGTGGCTAAAACATGTGCGACCATGAATCCCATTAACTTGACACTTTCATAATTTGAATGAAACCTTCATGTAAGAAACTCAAAGATATCAGACAAAAATCTAGAGGCTATGACAACAACAATAGTCCTAGGCTCAACTACTCAGAACTAAAAATTGAAGGAAAAGGAAAAAAAAATGACAATAAAACTTATGACCCTAACATTGGCTCCAACGGGGATGATGGACCCCTAGTGAGGTGCCAATAACAAAATGGAGAATAGTATCCTATCCATTGGGCAACAGGGTCAATGGAAAAGTGAAAAATGGAAGTATGACTAACAGACTGAAAATTCGACTATTGAATAACTCAAATTAATTACGACAGTAGACCATTGGTATCTTAGGGCCTTCACCTCGGGCTTCAAATCCTGATGATAATTTCCCATCTACTGAAGGTATATATACAATTATGTGAAATTTTCCCTCCACTGTAGTCAATCAAGAAAATGAATGTCTGACTTATGGTTGTATTCAGCTGCACTAGACATAAAGGAAAATTCTGAAAATGGCAACTCAAACTGTCCACTAAATATGTGCTCATGATCCTTAAATATAGGTATATTCATCTTCCTTGATGGCTGCAACCAATTGGAAAAAGGGTCTTCAATAATCTGGAACATTACCATGTCTTGAAATTCAACAGAAATAAAAGCACACCCTTTATTTTCGAATGAAAAATATTTGTCAGGACGAAAGAAGGCAATATGTTCATCAATTTTTTCACTTAAATTAGGAAAATGGGTAGTGTGTTCTTGAAAATATGCATTTGAGGCAGGCATTTATCAACAACGAAAATTTCCACATCCATAGGTTCCACGAAAACCTTCTCTTCTTCATGAGACTCTTCACTTTTTGAAGATGGAGGAAGATCTTCATGTGCAAGCAGCTCTAAAAAAACCTTTTCTTTTTTCACTACTTTCCTGCAACTTATGATTGTTAATTTGAAGCCTAACATCCTCAAAATATGAAGCTACATGCATATCTCCTTCAGAAAATTAATTCATGAGTAATCCTTCATGTGAATATGAATTGATAGTTTCTAGAGAAATAGATTCATCATAAATTTGAAGCAGATTAACTTCGATTAACTCTTCAATCATTGGCACAGTAAAATGCAATTCTATCTCACATATCTTTTAAACCTCATCATATTGGGATGGATTCTCATGCTGTTGAAAATAAGAATTTTCAAAAAGATTTGAAATTTTATTTTCCACAATCGTTGGCCTAGAAGATTAATAAACCAATGACTTGTCCATTTCCTTTTGTTGTTTAAAACAGTTCTCATGCTTTTAATCATGAAAATGTGCACAAGTCTGTTGCAAATTATCATCAAATTCAGAGGATGAATCATAATTGTCATCATTAAATTCTTTCTTGGTTTCATTTTCATCCAAGAGAGAAAACACTATGTCTTCTTGGTGATGAAAAGGGTTCTCATACAAAGCCTCCAAGATCTTTTCATCCACGAACTCTTCATCACCATAACAATTTTCCATATTTTGAATGAAATACTCCAAATGATCACAACAATTATGAACCAAAGATAGATAAGGATGAGATTCTCTGTATTTTTCAAAAAATTCGACATGAAAATAATTCAAGGAACATAAACTAGAAAATGACATTCCTTTATACCAATATCTTTCTTTTCCTTCGAGAGTAGCCATGAACATCTTCATGAAATTGAAACTTCAACTTGCGTGCATGCATATGAAATTTAACCAAATGTAGAGTAACATATTATCCCTTTCCATCTCTGAGTATTGGTAGGTAACTTGACTAATAAACAAGAGGCATGTGCTTCGAAAACCAGGAATATGAGATATGTCCATAGGTGCATACCTGGCATTTTTTCTTGAACCCTTATTAAATGTAGTCAACCAAAATTAATTACCTTTGACTAGTGGAGTCACCATGAAATTACAATCTATTGGATCCTTTGAACTCGGAGTCGAAAAGTGAATGATTCAGCCTTCAGAATTCCAACTGTTGTTCACCATCAACAATTAGATTTTATCTTTGTCATTTATACCCGGAGAAAATTTGACTTTTCAGTCCCCAACAGTGACAGCAATATGTTAACACTCCCTGAGATCTATTAGGTTGCAAATAGACTTAGGAACGCAACCACATATCACGTTTTGTCGAGTATTGGTCTTTCCCAACTGAAGGGGGCTCCCTTGCTTAAAGAACTAGATATTTGACAATGATAAACCTACAAATATTAGGTTTGTTGTAAATGTTTCACAATTCTATTGGGGGTAGGTAGATATTTATGTAAACAGATTGTCATAGTTCAATAACCTGACACAAATCATGGTTTATGCTTAAGCAATCATTCGTTCTCACAAAGGCTCGATCAATATATAATCTCAAACATTCATAAAATGTAGCATAGGGAAAAATGATAGAGTCATTCAAAATGAAACAACACGAGAAATTATAATACTAAATTCATATGAAATAAGAATCACAAAAGAAATGAAAGACAAATAAATGGACCATCATTGCAATTGAAACAAAGTAGTAACAACTAATTTGGAGGAATGTTGAATTAAATTCCAAGCAGCTACATCTTGTACTTATGAGAGGGAAATCGATAGACTTTTAGAAAAAGAGAGACAACATCAATATTTTCAGGAGGAAAACAAATCTTATACAGGAGAAAAACAAACCTGAGATTCTATACCATGAGTATATTTGCTAGAAAATTAATGAACCAACTGAACCATAAGCTCCATCCATTAAGAATTCAGGCCACAACACAATCCACAATAAAAACTCTTGCAATGTCTTTTTTCAAACCAACGAAATGTTTCTTCAATTAATTTTCCTTATTATATTAAAAATAAATCATAGTTCAATAATAAATTTCACACAAAATATTTTTGTGGATCCATGGAGAGAATCAACACCAACTGGAAAAGTAGAAACATCATAACTGAAAAATAGAAACATCATAGATTTTTACATCATTTTCAAAAATGACAAAAGGAAATCCCAAAATACTTAACTTCATCCTAAATAAATAAAATATTTTAAATAGCGTCTATATTTTAACCTCATACATCCTCGGTAAAGAAATTAGAAACAACAAAAAATCGTAAAAGATGTTAGTGAACTGATAGTGCTACGTAGCAACTGGGTAGCACACTACCAAGTAATCTTTCCTTTACAAATGACACTTGTTTGATGAAATATGGTATGGAAATATTGATGTATTACAAACCAACCTCTAAAATATTGTACAATTGGTAGCTCCAAAACATGTGTGAAACTTTGTAGGCAAGGATTACACAACACCTGTGCAGCACCTGCACAAGACCTGTGTAGCACACTTTTTTTGGGTTTATCTCCTACACTGTAACATATTTTTAACATATGAAGGAGTTTATTGTAAAGTATATGCTTTTTAATAAAATCATCTCTCAATTTCCCCAAAAAAATCCTCATCCGTCACAACATGCTTTGTAAAACCATGACTCAAAATAGGAAATTTAAAAACTAGGAATAATGAGATTTAAAGATGCATTCATAACGCCTGATATGTGGCACTTGCGATAAAAATGGAAGATTTTTTTGTACTTTGGCTCCTATTTAAGAAAAACCTCTCTATTTTTTCCATAATTATCCTTTATGTGGTCACAATCGTTGTTGCAAAATGGTGTAAAAAATAGAGTAGCAACGCAGCGCTTTGTAGCGAGCAATCTAAGTAGCATTGTGATGATTTGACTTGATTTTTTGGAGTGCCCCACCTGACATGGCATGTGTATCACAGCATAGGAAATTCTTAAGTATAAGGGGTATGATACCCCTTTGGTATGGGAGTTTTATATATGGGAAAGTGGTATTATGCATGAGGGTTATATGATATGAGTATCAG
This sequence comes from Pinus albicaulis, assembly GCA_034641835.2. Classification (NCBI taxonomy): domain Eukaryota; kingdom Viridiplantae; phylum Streptophyta; class Pinopsida; order Pinales; family Pinaceae; genus Pinus; species Pinus albicaulis. The sequence goes on along the minus strand of CM076575.1, from coordinate 1,221,127,058 downwards.
AAAAGGTAATGTTAATCTAGGGAATGGTTTATAATGAAAGGGGGAAATAAAATCAATGTAATATGATGAGAGGTTAATGATATATGTGAAGGGTGTAGGATGTAAATTTATATGAAGGGTGATGAATGGAAGGTAAATGGGTAAATGAGGAAATAGGAGGTGAAATGGATAAGCATAGAGTAAATAAGAATGAGGGATAAAGTTGTAGGATATTTCAAATGAACATACCTTGTAATAATCAGCACTCTAACTAAAAATGAGCTCAATTTACACCATTCTGTTAAAAAAATGACTACCTTTGAATTGAGGTGACAAAAACATGTGCGACCATGACTCCCATTAACTTGACACTCTTTCAGAATTTGAATGAACCCTTCATGTAAGAAACTTAAAGATTTCAGACAATGTTCTAGAGGCTATGACAGTAGTAGTAGTCATAGGATTAACTACTAAAAACTGAAAATTAAAAGATAAGGAATAACATTTGACAACAAAAATTATGACCCTAATAGGTTTCATCAGTTTCCTTGTTTATAGAACAATTTACTATTTTTAGCAATTTTTCGGGTCCTAAACTTCTAGAGTTATTTTGGCCCCCTAAACGAATTTATTTTTTAGGTATGTAGTTGGTCTATGTGCAAATGTTGTAGTACTCAGAGAGATATTTCTAGCAAGGTATCATACATGCCAAATGGAGATGATATGAATAAGTTACGACCTCCAGAAGTTGGCTACCCAACTAACCCCAATGGGGCCCAGAAACTCTTAGTATTCCATCTCCTAGGGTAGGTTTTTGGTTGTTTATGGTTCCCTTGAATGTTTAATTATAAAAAGGTGCTTGAGCCTCATTCTAACATAGTTCATAGGAATGTGGTTGCCACATCTCTTCTCATATATAAGCTACCATTGCCCGATCTAGTTATTTGTTTTTTATGTAAGCATATTATAGTTCTATCATATTAATGAAATAAGAATTTATTTCTACTACATCTCTAAATTTATCCTTATTTATGTATTATGTTTCGTTACTTTGTAAGTCTAGGTCAGGGATAGTAAAAATTTATGTTTTAGGAATTTAACTCTCATCAAAAATTGAGTCAAGGATCATATTCAAGTGCATAGTACTATTTCCCCCTCATTAAATAATAATTTGAATGAGATTTCAAAACAATTATAGGAGTTATCTTCAAGAATGTCTCAAAGGAAAGAAATTCTTAGGATGAAACCCTCTCTGAATGTTCCTTACACTTGACAAGGAATGAAAACATTGAAGATGAATATTAGGAGGGGATTTTAGTGTCCTCTAGTTCCACAAATGTTTTTCAGCTTTAACATTCTTAGTGGGTGGGTTTAAAATAATTTTTTTGATTGGATTTGATGTGGTAGGTTGATAGGTAGTTTGTTAAAATTAAGTTTAATTCCTTTGGACAAGTCAATTTCCTGATCATATTTTGGATGAATAATGGGTATACCTTGCTATCACTCCAAAATTTCCCAAAGGTTGTTCTAGGCATTAAAAAGAAATATTAGAGGTAACTATCACCCACTTTTGGAGATTAGGATCTAGCCTTCCTAATGCTCAGAGAGGGCTCTCTCTTAATGATTTAACTTTGTTGATTTCATATATTTTAGGCTAGTTATGTATTTTTAATTGGATTTGTTTTTTATTGATTGATTGGTTGGTTGATTGGTGAAATTAATGATTTAGATGAATAGATTCTTTTCCATTTTCCATTGGGATATGGATTAAATACGCTTTTAAAACAAAACAGAATCAAATTATAAAGGAAGTGTTACAGGGAAGGATAGGTGAGAAAAATCAGATCTTAAGGATGAATGGTGAAGTGGTTTTTCAATAGGGATAAAGGAGCAATTAAGAATTCCTTAAACCAGATAATTAAGGAAGGTGAAAGAGGTCAATCATGATCGGAGGGAAATTAAGAATTCTCTGAAACAAATATCAAAAGAAAACATAGATATGTATAGCATTTCAAAACAGAGTGTAATCAAACAAATTCTCCAATAAAATTTCAGTTATAACATTCAAAGTTAGAACATATTAAATTTTATGGAATCCTTAAGAAAATAATATGGACAATTGAAATTATACTTCACTGCGATAGCTCAACACATGAATCCTGTAAAGAAAAGCCTTTATTACTTGTCATGTATGTCAACTAGAAATGGCACAATAACCCTCAGGTAAATAGATCAGTCAGATACAAAAATGTTCAAAAATCCATATTGATCGACCCTTGATACTACAAATTGATGATGTATTTATACAAAATATTACAAAAATATCCTATCAATTGACTATGATTTATTCTAGGGAAATAAATATCTTTATGTAAAAATATAGTGATACATATTAACTCACTAAAATCTTTCCCTATTTTCTTTGATTTTTGTTTAGTTGTTTGTTTCTTTCACGTTGTCTGCTTCTTTCATCTGTCTTTCTTTCACGCTATGCATACTTTCACCTGTCTGCTCTTTAACCTGTCATAGTAAATCACACCATTTTCCCCATTTTCCTTCATTTGGAAGTTTGTTTTTGGATAAGGAATTTGATTATTTCAGATGATTCCTCTTCTTTCTTTCCAATACTGGCTCTGAATTTTTGAATTTCTTCACTATATTCCTTTATCAAATCATTATTTTCAAATATAACTTGTATAGAATGCCAAATATCATTAACTGAGTTAATGATATTTTCCCACAACTATTGTTTTGCTTGAGCTAAAGGATCTTTTAGTGATAACTCTTTTTCCAGCTTGTGGATTCTTTCAGTTAATCTATTGGATTTTTGTACTTCTACATGATGCATTACTTCTGCCAATTTCTTGCCATCTTTTAAACTTTTTACTTGTTCTTTGAGATTTTTAATTTCAGTAGTTTGTATAGACATATCTTCCATTGCCTTGATCAGTTTGTTGGCCTCATCAGTGGGATGGGTTGTTGGTACTGTTGATGTTGTTTCTGATGTAGTTGCTAGAACTGTTGTTGATACTGGACCTGTTGTAGATAACAAAGCTGATGTAGAAGCTATAGGAATAGTGGTAATGGGAACTGTTTGCATACTGGCTTTCTTTTTCTGCACAAGTTTGTCCATTTATGTTTCCATTTCTTTCAGTTGAGATGTAAATTGAATAATGAGATTAATTATTTCATATTTTTGATTATCAGTTACCAAAACCTCTTTGGTTGTGGATGCTCTGTATTCGGTAAATTTAGTTGTTTCTTTAGTGCAACTATGTTTGTATTCTTCTTATTTTTTAATTCTTCTTCTAATTTAATTTCTTTTGGATTATAACCAACTTCCATTAGAAAATATTCAAGTGACTTTATCTGGTTATCCTTTTCTTGTGATGAATATTTATCTATATTTAATTGTGTCTTTATATTTTATATATAATTTTGTAACTTCTGGACACTTAAAGCTCTGTGTGTCATGGTTGAATAGATCATTTCAACTACTTGTTTGTGAAACTGAATCTGGTATATTGGATGCACATATTTGGCAAGAAATTCAAAGGTTGTCTTTTTATAATCTTTTGATGTTTTTTGGGCCTTCACTTTTGGCAGTAGAAATGTCATTTTCATCGTGCTTTTTTTGTAGTCAAAAGCTGAAATAAATCTATTTTGATCACTGGGAGTTTTTTTCCAGTATTGTGCATATGTTACAGCCTTTAATGCTTGGTTTCTAATTTTAATTTCTTTGTATTTCTCCATGATATCTTTCTCTTTCTCCACTAAATTTCTAGATGATGAAACTTCTGCACTATTTTGTTTCTGAATTATTTGTGAACTAAAAGTTGATGGAATATGTGTTTCCTCAAAAATTGTTGGAGGTGCATCATCTCTAACAACAATATCTATTTCAATGTTTTCAACTGTCTAAACTATATCTTCGTGCTCTATCACTAGAATTAGCTTTGTCTTCTCTCTATACATAAGCTTCAATTTTGTATTAGAAGTAGTTTCTGTAGAATAAGAGCCTTCCTCTCTTGCCCTCTTTGAATTTTTTCCCTATGGGGTTGGATTAAGCAGGATGGAAGTAGTATCAAAATTCTTTTCCACCTCTTGTAAAGTATTTTCCAATCACTCTAACTGGTTGGAATAGTTTTCAATTTCAGGCTTTGACTCATGAATGAAAGGGGTCAATTTGAACTTGAATGTTAATTTACTTATGACACCCATGGGGTCATATTACCATTTGAAACAGCTACTAAAATTAAAATCTTGCCAACATTTGTCTGCTTGTCGTCCAACATTCTTATTATTACATATAAAAGGCCCTAACCAGTTTTTAATCTTAAATTGAGTCTTCTTTTTACCTGAAAGGAAATTGATACCATTTGAATTCAAGATTTTTTTGATGTATTCTAAAGAAAATATCATCATTGGAAGGTATTGGGAAGCTTGGATGGAATTATCTCGCTTCCATACACTCTGATTTCAATATGATTCTGGTATAAATACTAGTCTCCTATTTTGATCTAATCTGATAGTTGTAAAACCTTTTGGATTTCTTCACTAATTCTAGGTTGAATGGTACTACTAAGCAGATTGAATACTGGATACACAAAAGAATTAGTGCAGTCTTTGAAACTAAATCCATCAGAATCCTTTCTGATCAAGGATGTCCAAAATACAAAAAATTGGGGATTACCCTCTGTGTCCAGTTTTTGTAGGTTAAATGCAAACCTTTCTGATTGAAAATATATAAAAATATGAAACAAAACTAAGGAGTATTTGAATACACCTTCTTCTAGCAGTTTGACCAACTGATCATGGATTGCATATGCCAAGTATTGGGAAAAATTGAAGGTTGTAGCTGGATGTTGACCTGGGCAAAATATAGATAAGAAACCAAGAATAGATGCATCTACATGATCACCAGTGAAATATCGTAAAATACATGACAACATGGTAACAATCTGTTTGGTTCTTTCTGAAAACATAAGAGCTGAGTATGGAGGATTGTTTTTAGGGGTTTCTACTGATGGAGGGAGGAAAGTCTGAAAGATTTGGAATCTTTTAGGAAATTCCAGCTTTAAGTAGAATTCAGTAAGGGTTTCAATAGAGAAAGGCATTCCCTCTCATTTTGGTTGATTTTATAGCATCTGATTGATGGATTGAGCAGTCATTGCAGAAAAGATTTCTTGGTTTGGAGTAACTATAGCTCTTTCATTGGGAAAATAGCTTATTTGGCACAGTGTGATGAGTCCTGGGAACTGATAGGTCTGTGGGAATATGTATTTGGGTAGGTTTGAATACCACAAATGAATGTCATGTTCTTGATCAACAAATTTATCATGGCTCCAACAATGGAGCTCCAAAAGGTTGCAATCAGTCATAGTATCATTTATTTTGAAGAGGGTTTATAGTTATAATGCTCTGCGAAGCCAGTAATTTGTTTAATTATTGAGTAAATAAAAAATTCGATGGATTCAAGTAATTAGGATTACCTGGAATATTGAAAATTTTGACTGTAGAAGGGTCCAGGTGGCAACAAAGGCTTTAATTCCAGTTGGTGAAGGATTTTGGTATTTTTCGGAAACAAACAAAGATACGAGAATAACGGTAAAGCAGCGGGGTTTTATGCTTTTGAACTTTGGCAGTTCATCTCTTGGCATGGGTGATTTTTTTATTCAAGTAGTGGTGGTTTCATTGCAAGGCACAAAATTGGTTGATCACACAATAAATGTTTTTTGGTGGTTTGGGATTTGGGGGATGCGATATAACGTGGAAGTGCCACATGGCAGGGGAGCGAGGGTGTGTAACCACCCATTTCGCACCCCCCCTCTATTTTAAAGTTCGAACAAGAGGGGGTGAAAAATGGTTCAGGGGCCGTTGGATATGATCTAAGGAGATCGAGCCGTAGATGGATATGCAGGTGTTCAAATATGTGGGGTCGGGTATTATATATATGTAGGGATTTAGTAAAATGAAATGGGTTTATAGAATATACTAAGCGGGGGTGGGGGGCTAATATGATATAAGGTTGGGAAATATATTAAGCTTGGAGGTTTAAGTCAAAGGGAAAATGGGACCCGCTTAAAATTTTATTGCATGCTTTGAAACTTTTGATAAGTGGGTCTATTGTATTTTTATGAAAAAGGCAGAGTTAGTCAAGGGGAAGGGGTTTTTGTAATAGAAATGGGTTTTGCAAAGGGGAAAAGGGTTTTTTAGGAGGGGAAAAGGGTTAGGATAAGGGGGAATGGTTTCCAGATGGGAAAAGGGTTTTTAGGATAAGGGGAAACGTTAGAAAGACATTAGTGACAAGAGATAATTCAAATGATGTTTTCCATAACTTTTGAAATTATTCTACCTACCATTTATTTATCCTAACATTTTTTATTTCCTTTATTGGGTGCATTTGAGCTTGTTGACCCTTTTATTTTATTTTGATAAGAAAACTAACTTATTTCTAACCTTATATCTTTCAATGGCTCTAATTAAACATATGAGCTCATTTTTATTCTCTACCTAACTACTGATCTGCCAAGATTAAAAGGTTTGGTCGGATCTTTATTAGCCAACTATCATGACATGAAATTTAAAGGCATGAATAATCAAGATTAAACTGTATGATCATCATGAATTGTGGCATTTTGGACAAGATGCACACAATTTTATTTGCAAAAGTAAAGTAAACTAAGAGTAGTGGCATTTGAATGTGCAACACTTTGAGAATTTATTTTTGTTTCTTTTTGTGGGGTTCATATTTTATATCCTTTTTTGATATTATTTTCTTTTGGTCCTTTGATTATTCTTTTAGGACATACCCTCTTTTCATTTTTTAATATGGAAAACATTTGCAGAAAGCAAAGGTATGTACTATATTACAAGATTTAACATAGTCAATTCAAAATTATAATCCCTATTATTATAGGACCGTAACAGTGGCTCCACTTGGGGATGGAATCTCCTGGTGAGATGTCAAGAACATTATGATTAGTGTCCCTGGAACATTAACTTCGCTTTTCTTGGAACTGCTTTAGCTGATCTCCTTTATTTCAAACATATGATGTTATATCTTGTAAAGCTTAAGATTTCCTTTTCAGGCTTCCACTTTAGAAGATAATCATCCAATACAATCCAAACTTTGCTATGATATTTAGAATGAGAAAAATATAATGAATGAATTAATAATTAATTTGGTGAAAAATAGTGCTTCAACATTCTACCATTGAATGGTCCACCTGGTAGATCTGTTCCATCTAACTCTTTCAAGAAAAATGAATTCTTGCCTCTGTAACCCTAAATAATGTATGGGCCCTTCCAAAGAAAGTCAAATTTTCTCATGTTTTCCTTTGTCTTCTTTTCTATAATCCCTTTTGAGTACTTGATCACCTATGAAAAAAATAATATTATTTAGTTTTCTTATCAAATATATTCTTTATTTTGTCTTGGATTACTTGGAATTTGATATAAGCTTCTTCCCAAGTTTGTTGCAAATGAATTATTTGATTTATCCTCCTTTTGATGTCATTTGGTTCTACTTGCATCTCTTGAATCATTTTCATCATTGGCACTCCTAATGAAGATGGAAAAACAACATCCATCCCATATACCAATTGAAAGGGATAGGTACCAATAGATTCGTTTGTAGTTAGTATGTCTGCCCATAAGGCATTGACTAACCTTTTATTCCATATTTTCTTGCTATCCTCTAATAGCTTTTTGATGATGTTGACTTGGATTTTGTTTAAGGATTCTGCTAGTCCATTACCTTGAGGGTAATAGGTAGTGGAATTGTTTAGGGTGATGTGGTATCTTTTACAAAAATCTACCATTTTCTTGGATTCGAGGGCAGTAGCATGATCAGTAACGAGCTTTTGTGGGCATCCAAATCTATAAGGGATGTTGTTCTCAAGAAATGAAATAATGACATAGTCTCTGGCTTGTCTAGAAGGGATGGCTTCTATCCACTTGGTAAAATAGTCAATGGCTGTCAATATCCATTTATGTCTGGCAGAGGAGGGTGGGTGAATTTCACCAAAGAAGTCTAAACCCCATTGTTAAAATGGCATTTCTACTGAGATGGTTTTGAGGGGTAATTGTAATAGTTTCTTCTTCCCTTCAAATATTTGACATTTGTGACCAGAGGTCACATAATTTTGGACATCTGCAAAAAGGGTGGGCCAGTAAAAACCTACCCTTATCAAAATTTGTTTTCCATTATAGGTGTCCTCCACGATATCCTTCATGAAATTCCTAAATGACTTTGTCAGCTTCATATTTTAATAAATAGTTTAATAGGATGTTACCATGATCATTCCAAAATAAAACATTATCTAAGATATAATATTGCATTGCTTTCATTTTTAAGAATCTATCTTTGGTTCGAGATAAACCAGGAGGAGATTGTAAGTTGATTAAAACAAATGTAAGGTCTCCATACCAGGGTGAATCTGTAAAAGCTTCACTGATTTGTGGAGTCGCCATCTCTTCCCGATCATCTATGGTAGAAATGAAATTGATATCTAATGCTCGACAGTTAAATTCAGCCATGATTTTAGCTAAACCTTGGCCTTTAATTAATTTTGTAGGCTTGATCTTAATGTCATATTCTAGTATTGTGGCGATCCATTTGCCTCTCTTTCCATCCAGCCCATTCTGAGTTAGAATGTCCTTTATAACTGAGTTTGCAACATATGCTATTATGTGAAAGTATAGAATGTATACTCTGAAATATTTTATGGCTTTCACTAAAGCAAGAGCTTTTTTTTCCATGATATTATACTTTGGTGTTGCATCTCTCAATTTTTTACCAAAAAAATAAATGGGTTGTTCATAGCGCTCTTCATTCTTTTGCAACAAGACTGCTGCAATGATGTGTTCTGAAGCAAATGAAAAAATTAAGAAATCTCTGTTAAAATTAGGACTTATGAGGATAGATGTTTTAGTAAGTGCTTCTTTGATTGCTTCAAAATAATTCTTAGCCTCTATTGTCCACTTATGTATTGAATCCTTTTTTAACATGTTATTTAAATATCTAATTAGTTCTGGTGAGTTAGAGATGAATCTTCTAAGAAAATTTATTTTACCTAAAAATGATTGTAATTTTTTGATGTTCCTAGGATTATCGATATTTAGGATTGCTTCTATTCTAGTTGAATCAATTCTAATGCCCTCTTTTGAAATGATATGTCCCAAGATTTTTGCTTCTTCTAATCCAAAAATTGACTTTTTAGGATTTAGGGATATACCAAATTTTCTACATTTTATGAATACTCTTCTCAAATGATCTAGATGTTCATTATCTGATTTGGAAAACAATGTGATATCATCTAGATAAATACCTAAAAAGTCACAGATTACCTTTGCAAAGGCTATGTCCATAGCTTTTTTGAATGTAGCTCCAACATTCATCAGTCCAAAGGGCATTTACAAGTACATGAAAGTTCCCCAGGGAGTGGTAAATGCAGTCTTAGCTTGATCTTAAGATTGGACTAGGATTTGGTTGTATCTAGAAAATCCATCAAGTAATGAAATTGTGGATGACCCTACTACCATCTGTAGAATGTGGTCCATTTTAGGGAGAGGATAGTTATCCTTTAGTGATACCTTGTTTAAGTTTTTGAAATCAATACAAAGTATGAATTCTCATGTTTTCTTTTTAGTGGGGACTAAATTAGAGACCCAATTAGAATATCTAATGGGTGCTATGATTTGAGCATCATACATTATTTTTACTTCTTTTTCTATTAATGGCATAGGAACATGGTTAATTATCCTAAGATTTTGTTTAAAGGGCTTCTGATTTTCTTTAAGTGGCATCTTATGCTAGATAATGATGTTATCATAAGACTTGAGGTCTTCATAACTCCAGGTAAGGATGTCATGGAATTCTTTAAACAAGCTAATGTACTTTAGATATTTAGTCGTAGGTAATTTCTTAGATATTTTGATAAGCTTGGGATTTGTTTCTGTTCCTATGTTGCATTATTCTATATCTAACCTTAGAGGCTCCATTCTAGGTTTTCTAGCTACATCATTGGACTCAAAGAGGTCTTCTAGTGGCACTAATCCCTTAGGAAAAATGTTGTCTTTGAGATTTAAAACTTCTGATTCATCATGGATTAATTCCTTAATTTCTACTATTTCTAATTTTTATATTTCCACTTTAGTGAATTTAGTTGGTTCTATTTTATTTACATCATTTACATATATATCTTTATTTGTGGTATAATATAATGTACAGTCCATGTCTATATTACAGTTTTGAAGTCTCCCTCAAAATTCATGAGATTGTAAATTTGTGAGTCTTGTGAAGAGATTTTCCAATACTTCAAATTATCAGGTATGGTTGGCCTATGTCTTACCTTAGGAGTGTACTAATGATTTGGATGAAAGGGTAATCTACATGTGCTGGCAAAAGTGGCCGAACTATGTTCTTGCATATTCTGCTTTCTTGGAATGACAACAAAGTAAGTTTCAAGAAAACAATTTATCAAGTCTAGAATGGTTTCTCTGTAATGGATAAGTCTAGGGTTATTCACAAGACACTCTCCCTTGACTTTTTTTATGATGAGTTTTGACTCTCCCATGAGGGAAACTCTTTTAACTCCAAGTTTTCTTATGATTTGCAGGCCTAGCACTAACAATTCATATTCTGCCATGTTATTAGTGCATTTTAAATTTAATCTAAAAGCATGTCCTTGTGAATGATGATTTTCTAAATTGTAGATCCACACTCCAGCTCCAACTCCTAATCTGTTTACAAAGCCATCAAAATCTAAATTCCACATATATTCATGAGTTATGTTTTCATTATCGATTTCTTTGTGTTTTTCTTCTACAACTGTGATTTTATCCTGCACACATGATTTGCTCAAATCGAAGCCCATACTAAAAGCATTACATCTTTTATTAATTATTGATATTTACATGGTAGTGATGACTAGATCCATTGCTGAGTTTTCTAGAAGCTGATCTCCATATGTCAATTTGTCATCTAGAAAACCCTCATAAAACTTTTTTCGCCCTCCTAATTTTTCAGTCCGCCCATGTCAAAGTCAAAACTCATTATCACTATCCTGTCTAGCTTTAGCCCTACTAGTTTTCCCATCAGCTCTAGAAAGCAAATCCAAGTCTGTTTCAAAAGCCTCCCCTAAGTTAGGAAGTGGCGCTTTAAGGCATTTTACCCTTGGCAACCATCAAAAGGCCAAAAAACTTCCATCTGTTACAGACCAATCATGACAGACCTCCCACTCTGCAAATGAAATTGATTACAGCCCTAAGTCGCGCCACTTACACACCCCTAAGTCTCAGCACTGCATAAACCAAAGTCTCAAGCTGATTATTAGGTGTTTTTACAGTGTTTTATGGATTTTGCAAAGACAAGAAATATAACATCATCTCAGGAGAAAATTCTTGAATACACATTTAGAAGAACAACTGCTTCTCAATGTCAACATGAGCCTGAGATACATATGCAAGACAGAGAGTTACTCATCAAGACCTTGCAGCTTCCTTTCAGCATGAAATCACAGTAAGAGAAAGACACCACTGTCACACAGACTGGTAATTTGTCATGGCCAAGAACCTCCTTCATCTACAAGCAGAGGGTGAAGGCGCCTCCTTCATCTACAAGCAGAGGGCGCTGTCCAATATTGACTTTAAGGATTGCAAAAGCACAGACTTGCTTTTTACTAGACAGTAAAACAGTGACTCTAGGTCTCTGAGTGTAAATGATGATTATAACAGTGCTAAGATCTGAAATGTGCAAGACAAGAGAAAACAGAGTGTGTAGTTTTGTAAAGAGAATCAGTTGAGATTTCAGTCATCATCAGGGCTCATCAAAAAAGGGACTCCTTAATCAAAGCTATCATAACAAACATCTCTGCAGGGGTGTTAAGATGCATAGTTTCAATTAGTCTTAAAAACAGGAAAGTACTTCAGTGACAAGGCCCCTGTGTGTTCTTTTTTTCCTGTTGAAATGTCAAATACAGTCCATGGTTTCTAGATGAGCATAAAGAAGAGGCAGGAAAGTAGTGCATACAAGTTACACTCCACCACAAAGACATGTATTTTCTCTTCAGATACAACAGGTTGTTGTTTTCAGAACTCCATCAGAAGAAAGTGGCCAAAAGGAGCCTCGGTGTCTGTGAGCAGAAGAAAGGATGTTTGTTTTTCAAAGAGTGCTAATTTCCCTACCCACAGAGATTATCTTTCAAATAACTTATCATAAGTTGACCAAGGCAAATGGTGACATTTTAGTTACCCCTCAACAAAAAGCAGTGCAATGGGACAGTGAAGACCTCCTTCACAGGAAACAAAAAGGCCAGCTCTCCTTGTTTCACTTTCTAGCTCTGATGCATCATCCCCTGTTTTGTCTTCTACCCACAGTCAAAGAAGAAAGCTCAAAGACACCCAGCACTTGCATCTTTGACAGCCTCTTAGGAGCCTGTTTGCTAAGGACTCTTGAGGGTCATACTTACCAATTTTGGGCCTATTTGTGACTTTGTTTTTTGTGTTTTGAATTTTGGTCGAAAACTCATAATTTCGCCATTTCAGTTTGAGGATTTGTCAAAGGAGAAGGATGATACCAGTTGATGCCATAATTCTATGAGCAGGTCCTCAGCGATTTTCAGAGCATTTGGAGATCATTCGCCCCCTCAAAATGGCGAAAAATGCTCACTTTTTGCACATTCTGCCCGTCATATCAGCAGTCTGCTATTTCCTGGCTTTTTACACACAGGTACAGATTTGGAGGACTTCCAGGCATCAGATTGAGGTGATTTCAGTTGCGCCGGAAAGTAGACACAGAAAGATTTCCAACGAGCTATTATGAACTTCATTTCGACACCGGGAAGGCTGCCAATTGTTTCCAGCAAGACAGGGGACCTTTTTCTGATATAAATTTGAAGTATTTTTGTAATTTTTGAACCTCAAAAATCTGCTTTTCCCAAATGTGCATTTAGCTATTTTTACACTTGGAAAATGATCCAAAGTCAATTAAATTCCCTTTTTTAGCAATTTTTAGATATTTTATGAGATATTTTTGTGCCTTGGGCTTTGCAAAGCCTCAAGGACAAGTTTAGATATTTTGATTAGGCCAATGAGGATGGAAGTTGAACCATGAGTTTTTCCTCACTTGGGCCTATTTATTCCACAAGCTCTCATTGTAAACAAGGCTGAACTTGAGAGAAGAATCAATATATTGGTCATATGAGCTTTGAAGAACATACTTGTGTTATGATTTTGGACTGCCTCTTGGATGCTTTTGATGAATGATGAAGGGTTGTTGATGGATTCCATGACATGGTAGAATAGTATAGTGTTTCTTGCTTTGTTGTTGTCTTCTAGTTTTCATTCATGATACATGCTTCTTGCTGCTATAGATCAGTAGAGATTAAGTTTGAGATATGCCCATGGAGGCACCTCAAAATTCTTGAATCTTCATAGCTTTTATGTTTTCTTCTTCCTTAGTTGCACTAAAGAATTCTTAACTGCTCTTTAGTAATTTAAGGATATTGTTGCTAGTTTCATTTATAAGTTCTATGCATGTTGAGTAGGATGTATGGTGTGCCCTGCTTACCTATGACTGTCCATAGTTCTTTCCATGAAACTATCTCTTTGACTGATGAGATTATCATCTTGTTGAACCAAGGAGGCCTAGTCCCGATCTAGCCCTTTGCCTAAAACTATGAAATCTTGTTTGTCAAAGTGCCCAATAACTTAAAGACTATGTTTAGGCGTTCCGGCATAGTATTTTGAGTTGTTAGTCCGTCTTATGTGTTTTCCCCAAAGTCTGATAGCCATTTCCCAAAGTTAGAGGGTCTTATACTTCTATGCATGGCTGGAATGTTTGTTTCGATGTGTTGATTAGTTTATAGTTACATGCTGCATGATTAAGGGTTTTCTTTACCATGTTTATGTTATCTATTAAACCAGTGATGCTTGAAACTCTTTGTTATTCACAAACTTGATGTCCATTTACTCCATTTTTCCCAAAGATCCTTTCTACCTTGAAATCAAATCGGCCCTACAGCAGCCTTGCATCATCATCTCATAGCTTCCTTGACCTTTTTGACCCCATAGCCCAGTTGATCTAACTTCTTGTTACCCATTTTATATCTTTGATCAGTTTTATCCCTCACAAACTTAAAAAACCAAAAATAAAAAAACTCACTTCATAACTAGCCTAATATCAGAACACCATAAGCGAACACACCGATATCTTTTACATCTAATAGAGAGAGCCCTCTCTGAGTCCAGGAAGGCTAGGTCCTTGGGCTCCAAAGCTTGGTTTGATGTTACATCATCATTTGGCTCGCCAATCGGCCAAATCACGGGACCCTAACATAATGGCGATCACGGTGGGACCCTGAGTAACAAAAGCTTAGATTCCCTAGACCTTAAGAGACCTTAAAGAATACTATCTGATTGACTTATCCCACTGCTCACTAACATAGTGACACTCACAGTAGGACCTTCTGAGTTAGTGACAATCTAAGTACACCTTAGTAACTCCTGAAGTCTCAATCAAGCTTAGTAAACTTAGATATTTTCTGAAGAGTAGAAAATAGCTCTTTCACCATCTTAGCAAAATGATGAGTCAGTTATAGAAAACTCTTCCAAACCTTGTAGGCACATAAAACTCAAAAAAACCCAAAACACTCCCTTAGATTGGCTTTTGACAATACTGGTGGTGGACCATACAAGTATACCTCAAAACAACTGACATTCCACCTGGCGACTCCACTAACCTCTAGTAGGCCTTACTATTTTACCGAACTCTAGGTTACTATCCGATAGACCTATCCCATCGCTCACTAACATAGCGGGAGATGGTGGGACACTGAGTACATGATAGTCTAGCAAACTCTTATAGACTCTTTGGTCTTTTAGATACTTAAACAAGCAAGCAGTCCATAGACCCATTTAGAGTAAACTCTTTTTGTTCTCATCACGCTAGCGAAGTGTTGAAACAAGTCTAGGATACTTTAAACCATAGGCTGCACATAAAACTCAGAAAATCCAAAACATTTCCAGATTAGTTACCGGTGGTGGACCATAGCTATCTTTACAAAAACAAACCAGTTCCACCTGGCGACTCCACTAGTCCATCCCTTTTATTTTTGACCATCCTTCACCTTAGTAGAACTTTAGAGAGACCACTCATCCAGAACATTCACCAATACCATTCTCTCTAAACTCTAGATCCAAAATCTGGCTTCACGAAGAATCAACACCAGATCCCATCCAGACCTAAACCCCCCTATCATAGTAGATGACCCAGAGAAGATTCTGTGGCAAGCTTCCGAAACTGACCATCTAGCTACTGGTAGATCCATCCGTAGAACAAGATCAGTACCTAAACATCTCACTATCCTACCAGATTCACCTTTTGAATTAGAGTCATCAAAAGCTCTTTTCAGAAGCAGGTCTCATAGTAAGATAAACTTTGACGATCTTGAAACCCTAGACCAATCACACAGTCATAGTAGAGAAGCCTCACCTTCCACCCCCCCCGACTTTCAGCTTCTCCATCAATTTGGCTCCTACCATCCCAGATCTGCTCAAAACCAGATCACTAGTCCAAGTTCATCCGCCACACCTGTTCAAAACACCTCGTCTCATCCCACTAGTCCTCATGTTGTACATCATCCATTAGCTTCCGTCATGGCAGCCTGGTACGCACCTTTGGTGTTGCCACCACCTTTGGCTCCTCTCCCAAATAAATACCAAGACAAAATCCCACACTTTACTGGAGAAGACACCACTACACCTCAACAGCATATAAGTAGGATGACTGATGCTTATGAATACCTGGAGGTACAAGACGAGACCGTCAGAATGAGAATATTCGCCCAAAGTCTTGGTGGTGAACCCAAAACATGGTTCAAAAGCTTAACTCCAAATAGCATCCACAATATCCCAGAACTACATCAAGTCTTCAGAAATAGGTGGGAAATCCGAAGAAACCCCATTCAAATCCTATCAGAATATAACAACCTAAAACGGGAAAATGGGGAAAGTGTCCAAGCTTACTGCACTAGGTTCAACAGTGTATATAACTCCCTACCACCTCATTTCAAACCCCCACTTGGTTTAGCCTTGGAAAAATTCCCCGAGGGTTTCGATCCGGACATGACATATCATCTGAGAGACAAGGATCCCCCTACCTTAGAGGAAATGCAACAAATAGCCATAAAAGCAAATGCCAACTTAGCAGAAAAAAGGGCTAGGACCAGATCAGAAAGAAAGGTCACATATAAAGATGAGGTCTCCACTTCATCACCTTCCCTAGATCCTAGAATAGATGACTTAGTCAAAACCATGGCCAAAATGTGGGAAAGGATAAATGAAAAGGCTCCTGTTAGGGACAACCAGCCAAACCCTCCAAACAGAAACCGAAACCAAAACTTTAGGAGGGAACAGCCCCAAAACAGACCAAGAGAAAATGACCAACAAATTAGGCCACCATTCAATGAAAACTATGTGGAAGAAGATGACAGGGATACAGAAACTCTTGATGAACATCATTTAAACCTCATAGGATCTGATAATGAGAGTGAGGTGTACCTCACAGAAGAAGAACAAGCGTTCTTTTCTCCTAATCAAGATGAGACCAACTATGAAGATCTCGACGACCCTGCCATAGATTTTCAGAATGCCATAATAGAAGCTCACAGGAAATATAACCTTAGAAGCAGAAAAAATCAAAACCATTCCCAAAAGGGTAGTCCTGACAGTACCAAAACCTCTGATAATATCCTAAATAAGACCATGGATAGAAACAAAATTGGGGCCAAAAAGATTGACCAAAACAAAGGTAAGGCCATTCCGACAAGTATTAGCTCAGATACTCCTAGTACCTCTACAAAAACCCCAGAGTTGGCTGTATAAAAAAAAGTCCCAAGCCAAAGTCAGCAAATTAAGAACATCGAAAAAGTTATGTCTGAAAAATCTGAAACAAATCTGCCCAAACTACATACTCCTTTTAGCTTCGAAGGGGAAATTTCCAAAATAAAAATTACCATACCCCTCACAAAGCTAATAACTGTGGATAGGTATAGATCTCAAATCTTCAAAGTCCTCGACCTAGAGAGCAAGGAAGATACCTTGAATCTAACTGACGACAAACCCGAGCTCTTATTCGGCCCTAAAGTAGAAGGTGAATACCAAGAAGGATCTATTTCTCCTTTCTATATAAGCTTAAACATACGGGACAAGATATTACATAATGCCATGTTAGATTCTGGTGCTTCCCATAACCTCATGCCTAAAGCAGTCATGGAAAACCTGGGACTAGAAGTGACTCAACCTTACAAAAACCTGTATTCTTTCGACTCAAGCCAGGTCAAATGTTTAGGTCTAATAAAGAATCTAGATTTTGCCCTAACACAACTACCGGCGAAAAACTTAGTCATGGACGTAGTAGTGGAAGATATCCCGCCCAAGTATGGAATGCTATTATCAAGGGCATGGGCTGCCAAAATACAAGGAAGTCTTCAAATGGATATGTCATTTGCTACTATCCCAGTTTTCAACCAAACTAGGAGATTATACCGAGAGACTCACATGAAATACATGGTTAGCAACAGAGATAGGCCAAACAATACTCCCATCTATTCCGTTCATTCCAATTTAGATTCTTTTATCTTATACAATGAAAGTGATATAAACAAGCAGATAAAAGAAAATGAAGACATTTCCAAACCATTACTGAATGAAGAAATTGATGACCAAAGTCCCAAGAAACCTGAAAAACAGCTTAGTATCATGTATGAAAAGGAAGCTCTTTGGAGTATAAGCTTTGACGGTTCTTGTGGCAAAACGGGTTCAGGGGTCGGCATCTGGATACACAATACTAAAGAAGGTCATTCTTTTAGATTGGAATTCCAATGTACTAATAACATTGCGGAATATGAAGCCCTTCTCATTGGTCTACACATACTTAGGGACTTAGGCGCTAAGAGAGTATCAGCCCAAGGAGACTCAGAGCTTGTAATCAGACAAATCAAAGGTGAATATTCGGCAAAGAACCCAAGACTAAGAGAATATAGGAATGCAGCTTTGGATATCCTTAAAACCTTTGAGAAATATGAACTCACCTATATCCCTAGGATTCAAAACATCCTAGTAAATGAACTCGCCTTTGCTGCGAGTAATGGCCAAATACCATGCCTAAGTGAACCATATAGTACTCAGGTCAAACATCGCCCTACAGTGCCAGATAATCTTGACCATTGGCAAATATTCCAAGACGATGATCAAATTGATGATTTCCTACAATCCAGGAATGAGTTTGAAATAACCAAAACAGACTCAGGAGACAAAGAAAGGAAACCCAGCCTAAGTCAAGACCAAGAGCTAAATCCACCTTTGTGGACCAATCTAAACCTGGTAGACAATCCATATGAAAATGAAATAGGAGAGGACATTGACCAAAGGGAACTCGAAGTCTTACACTGCGAAAATGACACCATACCCAGAGGGCTCGCACCTTTAGAAGAATTGTTTGACTTTAACGATGTGGCCAAAAAACCAAAGATGGAATCTAATGAGGATGACATAGAGGAATACAACATAGGAAGCCCAGAAGAGCCAAAAAACATTAAACTATCCAAAACCCTCCCACCTCACATAAAACAAAGGTACATCAATTTATTCAAAGAATTTAAAGATGTGTTTGCATGGGGGTACCAAGATTTGAAGTCATATGACACCAGCATCATCCAACATAAAATTCCCCTCAAAGAAAACCAAAAGCCTTTTAAACAGAAGTTAAGAAGGATAAACCCAGTATTACTACCGTTGGTTGAAAAGGAAATTAAAAAGATGTATGATGTCGGGATAATAGTGTCTCTCCGATACTCTGAGTGGGTCTCAAATCTAGTATCAGTTAGGAAAAAGACTGGTGAAATCAGACTCTGTATAGATTTCCGAAACCTAAATAGAGCATGTCTGAAAGATAACTATCCTCTACCCAAAATGGACCACATACTTCAGAAGGTAGTAGGCGCTAAAAGAATCTCATTACTTGATGGTTTTTCTGGTTATAACCAAGTGTTGGTTTACCCTACCGATCAACATAAGACAGCTTTCACCACCCCTTGGGGCACTTTTATGTACGTTAAAATGCCTTTTGGACTGATGAATGCTGGCGCCACATTTCAAAGAGCCATGGACATAGCCTTCTTAGAAGACATAGGTGTTTTCATAGTCATATATCTTGACGATATAACGGTATATTCTAAATCAGATGAAGAACACCTAGCACACTTAAGAAAAGTTTTCAACAAATGCAGAAAGTATGGTCTATCCCTAAACCCAAAGAAAACACTTTTCGGTCTAGAAGAAGGAAAGCTCCTAGGTCACATTATTTCGGAAGAAGGAATTAAAATAGACCCCCAGAGAATCGAAGGTATATTACAGATAAGTCACCCCAGAAACATAAAGGAGTTACAGTCCTTTATCGGAAAGATAAATTTCTTAAGAAGATTCATCCCAAACCTTGCTGAACTCCTGAAAGATATCACAAATATGTTAAAAAAGGAGGTCGGGGTTAAATGGACTATAGAAGCCAAAAAATATTTTGAACTAATTAAAAGGGCTTTAACTGAAACACCAGTATTGATAAGCCCTGACTTTACCAAAGATTTTTACATTTTTTCATTTGCCTCAGAACACACAATAGCGGCGGTGTTGTTGCAAAAAAATGCAGCTGGGCAAGAGAAACCCATTGCCTTTTTTAGCAAATCCCTGAGAGATGCTCCCTTGAAATATAACATCATGGAAAAATAGGCATTCGCATTGGTAAAAGCACTAAAAGATTTCCGAGTTTACATCTTGCATTCTCATGTCATAGCTTTTGTCCCTAATACTGTCGTCAAGGACATTCTGAACCAAGATCCCGATGGTAAAAGGGGAAAATGGATCGCTATCATCCTAGAATATGACTTAGAAATCCGGCCTACCAAACTAGTTAAAGGACAAGGACTTGCAAGACTAATGGCTGAAACCAACCTCCAAGCTTTAGATATAAATTTTGTTGATGCCTTAGAAGAACAGGAAGAGTGCACACTCCCCCCTATTGATCAAATATTTCTGGATTCACCTTGGTATGCAGATATTCTTTATGTATTAACTTATCTGAATGCTCCTCCGACTTTATCAAAAACAAAAGCAAGATTCCTTAAAAAAAAATCTTTAAAGTTTTGCATTTTAGATGGTTTTCTGTATTGGAAAAATCCCACTGGTATGCTGCTTAAATGTTTGCTTGAGTCTGATGCAGAGAAAATTATGCACGAAATGCACGAAGGGGAATGTGGGGGCCATCTCTACTGGAAAACCACTGCAAAAAAAATCCTTAGAGCCGGTTATTATTGGCCTACCTTATTCCCCGATACTCACAAACTAGTTATGACATGCCATAAATGTCAAATTTTTGATGGCAAGAAAAAGCTTTTACCTTTGCCCTTACATCCCATTATAGTTGAAGGACCCTTCCAGCAATGGGGTTTGGATTTCATTGGGGAAATTCACCCCTCCTCATCCGCTCAACATAAATGGATCCTCACAGCCACTGATTACTTTACCAAATGGATAGAAGCCATACCTTCCCGGAACGCCACCGATTCAGTCATCATCAAGTTCCTAGAAACCAATATCCTATCCAAATTTGGCTGTCCTAGGAAGATCATTACAGATAACGCCGCTGCCTTCTCCTCCAAAATAATGATAGACTTCTGTCACAAGTATCATATTTCATTAGGACATTCCACAGCCTATTACCCTCAAGGTAATGGTTTAGCCGAGTCCTCTAACAAAAGCCTAGTCAACATTATCAAAAAACTTCTTGAACAAAATCAAAAAGCATGGCATGGGAAACTAGTACACGCCTTATGGGCTGATAGGTTAACCACCAAGAAATCCATAGGTATGTCTCCTTACCAACTAGTTTATGGCATAGATGCCATTTTCCCAACATCTTTAGGGGTCCCGGTAATGAAGCTATTACAAGAAGTCCAAATAGAAGAAAATGACATGCAAAGGAGGGTAAATCAGACTATCCATTTACAACAAACTAGAGAAGAAGTCTACCAAAGGGCTCAGTTGGCACAAGACAAAATAAAACAGATTTTTGACAGAAGAACTAAGGAAAATGATTTTCAGATTGGAGATAAAGTTTTAAAATGGGATTCTAGAAGGGAAGATAAAGGTAAACATGGCAAGTTTGAAAATTTATGGAAAGGGCCTTACATCATCAGCTCAGTCAGTGGAAACAATGCTTTCTTCTTGCAAGAACCTGATGGGACTGAAATTTTTGGGGGTCCTGTGAATGGCAGGACATTAAAGCATTATTTTTGTCAGGAGCTCCATTTCTGAGTTTGAAACACTTTCATTCATTGTACATACCATTGTTTGAAATATTGAAAAATAGAAAAGTCAAAAACAGTAAAAGAGAGAAAAGTCAAAAACATTAAAAGATAGAAAAGAGGGCAAGTGAAGATAGAACAAAGCCCCATGTTCCAAAAAATAGTCTTTCGGAAAGCGAGCAAGTCAAAATGCCGCTACTAGTACTTCAATGTCTTGTTCAGCTATCTAGCCTAATCATAGCTGAGCATGTTTAAATTTATTTGCTGATAAGTTAGTGAGTACAAAAGATAGTCAACATTGTGTAAGATTGACTTATCACAGAGTTTAGATTAGGGAGAGATTCTGGTTCCACATGCCTAAAACAGAACCAAAGAGAGAAGCAAGGGATGAAAAATACATTGTACATCTTAGCCCCGCTTGTCTAGTTTCCCTTTGTTGCAAAATAATATTTGTGTGCAGCTTGTCTTTTATGTCGCAAATGCATGACAAATCAGACCGTCTAATCCTGATTTGATCATTTTGAATTTCATGTTTTAGATTAGAGAACAAAATCCTGTCAAACTGCTTAATCTTGACAGTCGATCTAGCATAGGTAGAGTAATGAAGGAGTTCATCAGTTTAATCTGAACTCCCGGCAGATATAAGAGTAGAAATAGATAGGTTCATTTCGCAAAAAGAAAAATATACATTGTCAAAAGGCTGCTAGTTCAAATGCACCAAAGAGAAGAAAAAATGTTAGGAAAGATAGTGGGGTAGGTAGAAGTATCATTGATGTTAACTATGCTGTCACTTTTCAGAAATAGCATCAAAGAAGGGTGAAATTTTGCGCCAATGGGTAAGGCACTGGTCTTCATAAGCCAAAGATCTGAATTCTGGACACCTCCTGACGAGGAGATGCCCTCCCCAAATGGAGCCACTGTTAGTCATCAGTATTTTTCACTTGTTAGTGATGACTAGATCCATAGCTGAGTTTTCTAGAAGCTGATTTCAATATGTCAATTTGTCATCTAGAAAACCCTCATAAAAATTTTTTCGCCCTCCTACTTTTCAGTCCGCCCATGTCAAAGTTAAAACTCATTATCACTATCCTATCTAGCTTCAGCCCTACTGGTCTGCCCATCAGCTCTAAAAGGCAAATCCAAGTCTGTTTCAAAAGCCTCCCCTAAGTTAGGAAGTGGCGCTTTAAGGCATTTTATCCTTGGAAAACATCAAAAGGCCAAAAAAACCTCCATCTGCTACAGACCAATCATGACAGACCTCCCACTCTGCAAATGAAATTGATCACAGCCCTAAGTCGCGCCACTTACACACCCCTAAGTCTCAGCACTGCATAGACCACAGTCTCAAGCTGATTATTAGGTGTTTCACAGTGTTTTATGGATTCTACAAAGACAGGAAATATAACTTCATCTCAGGAGAAAATTCTTGAATACACATTTAGAAGAACAACTGCTTCTCAATGTCAACATGAGCCTGAGATACATATGCAAGACAGAGAGTTACTCATCAAGACCTTGCAGCTTCCTTTCAGCATGAAATCACAGTAAGAGAAAGACACCACTGTCACACAGACTGGTAATTTGTCATGGCCAGTGACTCTAGGTCTCTGAGTGTAAATGATGATTATAACAGTGCTAAGATCTGAAATGTGCAAGGCAAGAGAAAACATAGTGTGTAGTTTTTTAAAGAGAATCAGTTGAGATTTCAGTCATCATCAGGGCTCATCAAAAAAGGGACTCCTTAATCAAAGCTATCATAACAAACATCTCTGCAGGGGTGTTAAGATGCATAGTTTCAATTAGTCTTAAAAACAGGAAAGTACTTCAGTGACAAGGCCCCTGTGTGTTCTTTTGTTCCTGTTGAAATGTCAAATACAGTCCATGGTTTCTAGATGAGCATAAAGAAGAGGCAGGAAAGTAGTGCATACAAGTTACACTCCACCACAAAGACATGTATTTTCTCTTCAGATACAACAGGTTGTTGTTTTCAGAACTCCATCAGAAGAAAGTGGCCAAAAGGAGCCTCGGTGTCTGTGAGCAGAAGAAAGGATGTTTGTTTTTCAAAGAGTGCTAATTTCCCTACCCACAGAGATTATCTTTCAAATAACTTATCATAAGTTGACCAAGGCAAATGGTGACATTTTAGTTACCCCTCAACAAAAAGCAGTGCAATGGGACAGTGAAGACCTCCTTCACAGGAAACAAAAAGGCCAGCTCTCCTTGTTTCACTTTCTAGCTCTGATGCATCATCCCCTGTTTTGTCTTCTACCCACAGTCAAAGAAGAAAGCTCAAAGACACCCAGCACTTGATATTTTGGCCTCAGCTTCGGAGCATGTTGCTAAGGACCCTTGAGGGTCATGCACACCAATTTTGGGCCTATTTTGACAACTTTTTGTTTTTTTGGCATTTTTTGAGTTTTTGGTCAAAAACTCATAAATGCGCCATTTCATTTTGAGGATTTTTCAAGTGAGGAGGATGATACCATTTGATGCCATAATTCTATGAGCAGGTCCTCAGCGATTTTCAGAGCATTTGGAGATCATTCGCCCCCTCAAAACGGCGAAAAATGCTCACTTTTTGCACATTCTGCCCGGCATATCAGCAGTCTGCAATTTTCTGGCTTTTTACACACAGGTACAGATTTGGAGGACCTCTAGGCATCAGATTGAGGTGATTTTAGTTGCACCAGAAAGTAGACACTCAGAGCTTTCCAACGAGCTATCATGAGCTTCGTTTCGACATCAGGAAGACTGCCAAATGTTTCCAGCAAGACAGTGGACCTTTTTCTGATATAAATTTGAAGTATTTTTGTAATTTTTGAACCTCAAAAATCTGCTTTTTCCAAATGTGCGTTTAGCTATTTTTACACTTGGAAAATGATCCAAAGTTAATTAAATTCCCTTTTTTAGCAATTTTTAGATATTTTATGAGATATTTTTGTGCCTTGGGCTTTGCAAAGCCTCAAGGACAAGTTTAGATATTTTGATTAGGCCAATGAGGATGGAAGTTGAACCATGAGGTTTTCCTCACTTGGGCCTATTTATTCCACAAGGCTCTCATTGTAAACAAGGCTGAACTTGAGAGAAGAAGTAATATATTGGTCATATGAGCTTTGAATAACATACTTGTGTTATGATTTTGGACTGCCTCTTGGATGATTTTGATGAATGATGAAGGATTGTTGATGGATTCCATGACATGGTAGAATGGTATAGTGTTTCTTTCTTTGTTGTTGTCTTCTAGTTTTCATTCATGATACATGTTTCTTGCTTGCTATAGATCAGTGGAGAATAAATTTGAGATATGCCCATGGAGGCACCTCAAATTTCCCGAATCTTCATAGCTTTTATGTTTTCTTCTTCCTTAGTTGCACTAAAGAATTCTTAACTGCTCTTTAGTAACTTAAGGATATTGTTGCTAGTTTCATTAATAGTTCTATGCATGTTGAGTAGGATGTATGGTGTGCCCTGCTTACCTATGACTGTCCATAGTTCTAGCCATGAAACTATCTCTTTGACTGATTAAGATTATCATTTTGTTTGAACCAAGGAGGCCTAGTCCCGATCTAGCCCTTTGCCTAAAACTATGAAAGCTTGTTTGTCAAAGTGCCCAATAACTTAAAGACTGTGTTTAGGCATTCCGGCATAGTATTTTGAGTTGTTAGTCCGTCTTATATGTTTTTCCCCAAAGTCTGATAGCCATTTCCCAAAGTTAGGGGGTCTTATACTTCTATGCATGGCTGGAATGTTTGTTTCAATGTGTTGATTAGTTTATAGTTACATGTTGCATGATTAAGGGTTTTCTTTACCATGTTTATGTTATCTATTAAACCAGTGATGCTTGAAACTCTTTGTTATTCACAAACTTGATGTCCATTTACTCCATTTTTCCCAAGGATCCTTTCTACCTTGAATCAAATCGGCCCTACAGCATCCTTGCATCATCATCTCATAGTTTCCTTGACCTTTTTGACCCCATAGCCCAGTTGATCTAACTTCTTGTTACCCATTTTATATCTTTGATCAGTTTTATCCCTCACAAACTTAAAAACAAAAAACAAAAAACATACTTCATAACTAGCCTAATATCAGAACACCACAAGTAAACACACCGACATCTTTTACACTTATAGAGAGAGCCCTCTCTGAGTCCAGGAAGGCTAGGTCCTTGGGCTCCAAAGCTTGGTTTGATGTTACATCGTCATTTGGCTCACCAATCGCCCAAATCACGGGACCCTAACACACATCCATATTCCCCTGATCTCACAATATTTAACTTCTTGTAAAATACATAATCATTCCACTGTTAATATTCTGCGGAAAATTAATTGCAAACACATGTGAAGCATAAATAAAAACAGTCGCACATAACACAGTTGTTAAACGGGAAAGCCGGAAACTTAAAACCCCAAATATCATATATTATGTATCATGGAGATCATGTAACAATATCATACAAAGATTAGTACATCAAAGTCTTAGTACAATCAATCGTCACACACTAATCAGGAAAAATATGCAAATCCATGCACCGATCTTTGCCCTCCTGCTAGCTTGCCTCCACTGTGCAATCCAAGATGATTACAAAGACCAATTCAATGCAATCCCACTCTCCTTGACTACGTAATCCTCATTGGCAACTCCAATGTGTGTGTGGTGCAATAAATTCATCACTATAGTCACAACAGATAGTCCATCTTACCCTTTCACCTATCTCTCCACTGGGTCTCCAATGGAACTGCCATGCATTGTAGTTAACTGTTGTATTTTTCAGCTGATTAATGAGTTATTATTTGTGAATTAATCAAATAATTAATTCACTCCACTCTCATTAGCATATCATTCAGTTAGACTAGATACAACTAGCTTAAATAAGTGTAACTGAGTTAAACTGAATACAACTCCATGAACTACTCTTCCAACTCTGTCATAACTTTGCCACTTCAGTTCTAATTGAGTCCTCCATGCACGATCCACTAGTTTCCCTTGGGAATTGCGTAATTCCCTCAGCCCACTGATTTTCCAAATCTGTGCACTGAAATTAAGTGCTCCAAGAGAATAATTTGTTGTTTATTGTGAGATTATTATTAAGAGCTAATAATAATCGAAACTTTATTTTTAGATCGACGATCTATATATAGACTTCGTCCAATATTCTAAAAATAGAATTTCATCTATTTTTCCAACTTGATCAACCATCCACAAATAGCATCCTGCAACTTCTGAAATGTGATCACCATGTCTAAAAATAGACTTGCGTCAAAAATAGCCTGTGGGCCCACTTAGTAAAGGTGACTCTTTTCACTAAGCTCATCATATTGTTGAATATCAACATTCCGTGACAACAAGATAGGGATTATCCTTCACCCCGATCTTGCCTCTATGGTATTCGAATTTTCTCTTGGTGAGCGCCTTCGTCAGAATATCTGCATCCTGATCTTCCATAGGAATGTACTGAAGCAACATGATCTTTTGCTACACACAATCTCTGATATGATGATACCGGATATCAATATGTTTAGATCTATCATGAAACACATGATTAACTGAGAGTTTAATGCAACTCTGATTATCACAATGTATCACTGTAGCATCTAGATGTGAACCAAACAAACCGACTAGGATCTTCCTCATCTAGATAGCCTCACATGCAGCTTGAATTTCTGCCATGTATTATGCTTCCATTGACCTGAGTGCCACGGATATTTGTTTCCTACTGTACCAAGAAACTGTTGTAGATCCGATACTGAAAATCCATCCTGATGTGATCTTTCTGTCTGTTGGGCTTCCTGCCCAATCTGCATCCGTGAATCCATGCAAATTTAGCTCATCTATCTGTCTGTACCATAAACCATACTCAGATGTGCCCCTGAGATATATTAGGACATGCTTGCCTGCCTTCCAAAAGAGTTTGGTAGAGCTTGTGAAAGCTGGTTCACTCCATAGCATATTTCCAGTCTTGTATTGACTAAATACATGAGCAAACCCACCAACTGTCAATAAACAGTGGCATCCACTACCTCTGCCAATGTTGCATCCTCTTTCCTCCAATTTCCTGGAAGAGGAGTGTCGATAGGCTTGCAGCCTTGCATGTGAAACTTCTCCAGTATGTCCCGGGCATACTTGCCTTGAGACACAAACAATTCACCTTCCTGCTGCCATATTTCCAATCCAAGGAAATAATGAAGGAGGCCCAAATCCTTCATCTCAAAATCCTTTGCAAGATCTGCCTTGCATGAGTGTATCAACTGCTCATGACCCGTTAGTATTAAATCATCAACATAAATAACAATGATTAAAAGCTTACCATCCACCACAATTTGGTATATGTTTTCATCCGCCTCACTCTTGGTGAAGCCAAGTCTAGTGAAATGGCTGTTGATCCGAGTGTACCAAGCACCAGGTGCTTGCTTTAGCCCATACAATGCTCTTTTGAGCCTACACACATGCGACTCACTGCTGAAGATCTCAAACTCTTCAAGCTGCTCAATGTACACCTATTCCTCAATGATCCCATTAAGGAACACAATATTTACATCCATCTGATGAATTTGCCAACCCATCTACGCTAAGAGAGCAAGGATGGTCCGTATGGAAGAATACAGTGCAAAAGGTGCAATGTTTTCTTCATAGTCAATCCCCTTGATCCGTGAGAAGCCCTAGTCAAAAAATATTTCCTTATACTTCTTAACGCTCCCATCAACAACTTTCTTTACCTTGTAGATCCATCTTGATCCTACAACTGATTTTCCCACCAGCCTTGGAACAATCTCCCAAGCACTGTTTCTGATAATGGAGTCATACTCCTCCACCATGGCATCTACCCATGTGGGCTCCTACACTGATTCTTCAAAATAAGATGGCTCTGTCATGATAAACTTTCTCATAAGAGCCATGTATCTAGTAAATAGATCACGTGACTGTCTCTATCTACGCTATGATGTAGGGACTCCTACATTCTATGCTACATCAAGCTTTAGTCTCTCAGCTTCTATGGTACACTTTTTGCCTTGTCTGATGTTTGGTTTTGCATGAGTGGACTCCTCCACTCCATGAATCTCCTCCTGTGGCTGATCCACATCTAGAGGCTCATCTTTGGTAATAAGAATTTCCTCCACTGCATGCAAGTGTAGCTCCCTCTGAAGTGACAACTTCGTGACTTTCACCTCATTTAATTTAATATCCCATCGCACCACAGTCATCCAACTGTCTGGAAAATTCACACAATAATTATGGGGTATTTCTATGTACCCCACAAATATCCCAACTTCTGCAGTCGGCTCCAGCTTCTTCCTAGCGTCCTTTGTCACATGAATGTAAACAGATGAACCAAAAATCTTCAAATGAGAAATATCAGGCTTCTTACCAGTAAAAGCTACTTCAGGTGTACTCATTCCAAGTACTCTATGAGGACAATGGTTTTGCACATAAACCGCAATGTTGCATGCTTCCACCAACAAGTGCATCGGTAGGCCTTGGTCATGCAGCATTACTTTTGCAACACCCACGATTGTTATGTTCTTCCTCTCCGCGACCCCATTCTGCTGTGGGTTATAAGGCATTATGAGTTCTCTTTGAATTCCTTCTTTGCTACATAAGTCTTTGAATTCGCCCGAGATGTATTCACCACCATTATCACTCCATAGAGCTTTCACTTGCTTCCCCGACTCCTTCTCCACCAATGCTTTGAACTCACATAACTTTGAGAACATTTCGCTCTTCTTATACATGAAGAAGATCTAGCATATATGAGAATATTCATCAATAAATATAACATAATACATTTGTTTTGTTGTTGAAGCAACCGAGAAAGGTCTACACACATCTATGCGAATTCTCTCCAGGATCACTGAAGCACGGTTCTCCTTCTCATGAAAGGTGGTCTTCACAAACTTACCCATAGTACATCCCTTGCACTGATCTAATTGCGTAATGGTACCCTTGGGAAGTCCTGTAGAAATCTGCTGCAAAATATTCAAAGTGCCATGCTGAAGATGGCCCAATCTCCTGTGCCATAATTCGCTCTCATCCCGGCTCACCACTTCTTCTGCTTTGCCCACCATTGCAGCGCAACTTTTAAATATTCTTAACTCAAATCCCTATCTTCTTGGTTTGACCCATTGTTTTATGTCGAAGGAAGGCTTTTCCCTCACTGAAAAACAACATCATAACCTTTGTCTTCCAGCATTGAGACCGAGACTAAGTTCTTCTTCAAACCTGGAACATGCATAAAATCCTTCAACAAGAATGGATTTCCAGAATCCCTCTCAAAGGTAATGGTCCCAATTCTAGTCGCACAGCACCGAACATCATCACCCATATCTATATGCATCTAGAGGTCCTTCTCCTCCAAGTCACTAAACAATTCCTTGTCTCCCGTCATATGGAAAGACACACCACTATCAAGATACCACACCGATCTCATACAGCTTGAAACCAAGCATGTGATCAAAGAGAAATAAAGTTCAAATTGTGAGGCTAAGGCCTCTCCAGCTGCAGCTCCAAAAACCTTCTTCTTCTTCTTCTTCTGTGGGCAGTTAGTGGCGAAATGCCCATGTTCGTGACAGTGAAAACACTTCACTTTGGACAAATATTTCTTCTTGCCTTTAGCTTCGGATTTTGAAGGAAATTTCTTCACTTTCCCCTTCCTTTCTTTGGTAGCTAAAGCACAATTCTCTTCATCTTTATTCTTCGATGAAGAACCATCCCTGGTACCCCGCCTTATCTCCTCCTGCACAAGATCCAACCAAAGTCGCTCCCATCCCGACAATTTCTCCCGTCCATTGACAGAGTCTTAGTAGCTATTCCAACTCTTCGAAAGCCCAAGGAGAGCCAATATAACCAAGTCTTCATCATAAATATTAACCCCCACACTTCCCAGTTCATCTTTGGAGTGGAAAAACTTCGTGAGGTATTTTGGAATACTGTCGCCCTTCTCCATATTTATTTTTCTGAGCTTGTCTTTAAGCACCAAATTCCTCTGGTCACTTCTGCTTTGGAACAAAACTGTCAAAGCCTTCCACATTAGGAATGGAGTGGCTTTCCTATGAAGGTTGGACAAAATATGGTACTTCACACCTTCCAATAGAATTCTTCTTGTCTTTGCTATCTTCTTTTTCCATGCGTCAAGTAATGCAGCATCGCTAGATCCCGGCTTAGGAACATCGCTATCGATGGACTACTTCAGTCCATTATCCTCCAGCACCGCCTCCGTCCTGTCCTTCCAAGCTATCTAATTCAAGATTCAATCAAGGGCATACTCCAATCGCAACCCATTGAAAGGAATTTCAACGTATACTCAACTTCTACACCAAGAATATTCCGTAGCAAATTCAAATTTTCCACCAGCACAAACTCAACAATTCTTCATAATTGCAATCTTCAAGAATTAACAATGCTATGATACCCTGTAGAAATTAGTATACACTAAGCATGCATACATATATATTCCTCTGATCTCACAATATTTAACTTCTTCCAAAATACCGAATCATTCCACTGTTAATATTTTGCAGAAAATTAATTGCAAACACATGTGAAGCATAAATAAAAACAATCACACATAACACAGTTGTTTAACGGGAAAGCCTGAAGCTGAAAACCCCAACTATCATATATTATGTATCATGGAGATGATGTAGCAATCTCATACAAAGCTTAGTATATCAAGCTCTCAGTACAATCAATTGTCACACACTAATCAGGAAAAATATGCAAATCCATGCACCAATCTTTTCCATCCTACTAGCCTGCCTCCACTGCGAAATACAAGCTGATTAAAAAGACCAATTTGATGAAATCCCACTCTCCTTGACTGTGTAATCCTCATTGGCAACTCCAATGTGTGTGTGGTGCAATCAATGCATCACTATAGTCACAAAAACTAGTCCATCTTGCCCTTTCACCTATCTCTCCACTGGGTCTCCACTGGAACTGCCATGCACTATAGTTAACTGGTGTATTGTTCAGTTGATTAATGAGTTATTATTTGTGAATTAATTAAATAATTAATTCACTCCACTCTCACTAGTGTATCATTCAGTTAGACTAGATACAACTAGCTCAACTGATTCTAACTGAGTTAAACTGAATACAACTCCATGAACTACTCTTCCAACTCTGTAATAACTTTGCCACTTCAGTTCTAACTAAGTCCTCCATACATGAACCAACAATTTCCCTTGGGAATTGCGTCATTCCCTTAGCCCACTAATTTTCCAAATTTTTGCACTGAAATTAAGTGCTCCAAGAGAATAAGTTGATGTTTATTGCTGGATTATTATTAAGAGCTAATAATAATCAACACTTCTATTTTTAGATCGACGATCTATAAATAGACTTCTCCCAATATTCTAAAAATAGAATTTCATCTATTTTTACAACTTGATCAACCATCCAAAAATAGCATCCTGCAACTTTTGAAATATGATCACCATGTCTAAAAATAGACTTGCGCCAAAAATGGCTTGTGGGCCCACTTAGTGAAGGCGAATATTTTCACTAAGTTCATCATCTTGCTGAATCTCAACAGAATTACATAGGATAAATGAGTCCATATTAGAATGCATAGAATAGATAGGATAATTATGTGGTTTTTCTGCACTACTGACCATGAATTTCATCAAGATTTCTCTATAAAGCTTTCTTTGCTGACCAAATACAGAAATGGTAGCATATGACATGTCTAATTGTAGTGATCCCTGTAATTTTTCTCCCCATGAGCGAGATAATAACATACCATATTTTGGACAGATATTAGCAACTACTATGTCCATAACAAGACTCTTTGATGGACACTGGACTAGTGTTACACAAAAATATTTTATCAGGCCAACGCATTTGACTTGACTAGAATCAAAGGAGAACATGTATTTGCAAGGTTTGGTGATGTCTAAGTTTAATTTTTCCATGACTGCTTTAGGCATTAAGTTATGAGATGCTCCTGAATCTATCATAGCATTGTGTAAGATTTTATCATGAATGTTCAAACTAATGTAGAATGGAGGGACACCCCCTTGTTGATGTTTTCCATTAACTTCAGGACCAAATAATAACTCAGATTGATCATCATTGAGGTTAACAACATCTTCACCTTCACCTATGTTTAGTGTTTCATTGATTTACGCTTTGAAAGACAAAATTCTACTCTACTGATATGCCGAATGAAAATAAAAATTTAGAATAACATGCATTCCTAGGGGAACCCAACTGGAAAAAATCCCTCAAGCCTTATTTTCATTAATAATATTAATAGAGAAACTATTACGATTTCTATCTCTAGCTCAGAGCTCAACTTGCAAAATAATAATTTTTCTCACTACTTAATGAAAAACTTTTCCCAACACTATTATTGAGGAATTTCCTCCAAATTGATTGCGCAATTATGGAGTATGTATCACCTGTCCTCATGCAACACCTGTACACTCAAATTAGGTTACAACTGCTAATACACTACCTTGTCATCTCCACTTTAGCTAAGGAACTCAAATTCCTTGCATTCAATAGTTATTTTGGGTTGATTGATAATTTAACTAACAGATATTTGAGTTAGACATTTGTCCCACTGCACAACTGACCTTCAACTGACTCCAATGATAGTTAGAAACTAGTTTACTGAATACAACTAAAAATAACTACACTTGATTACTAAAAATTAGCAATCACACATTCATAACTTAACTCCTAGCCCTTTAACTTGAATTTAATAATCTAAATAATTTACAAGAGCCATGACACAGTAGTTAACTCCATCCAAGTTGTCCTGCTGATGTGGAAATTTGATTTACTCAATTTGACTAAGGATAAAGTCAAATTGAGACTTTCATGCTACATTTTTTCAACACTCCCACTTAGTAAGAAGAGATTTTCTACCACCCCTATCATGCATCAATGGAATTTAAATTTACCTCTTGACAATTCCTTTGTCAAGATGTCAATATCTTGATCCTCGATTGGAATATAATGTGGTAGCACAATTCTCCTCTACACATAGTCCTGCAAATGACGATACCATATATCAATATTCTTGGACCACTCATGAAATACCATATCCTCAGAGAGATTAATGTAACTATGAATATCTCAATATATCACTTTCGTATCCATATCCTAACTGAATAGTCTCGTAAGTATTTTCCTCATCCATATTTCTTCATGTGTTGCTTGGATTGAAACCATGTATTCAACCTATGCTGAGTTGAGCACCACATAACATTCCTTCTCTTTGTACCCAAAAATAGTTGCTGACCCAACACTGAAGATAGCATCTAATGTAAATTTCTTGTAGGATAACATCCTCACCCAATCTATATCGGTGAAGCATTGCAACTTCACTCCCTTC
Source organism: Pinus albicaulis (assembly GCA_034641835.2). Lineage (NCBI taxonomy): Eukaryota > Viridiplantae > Streptophyta > Pinopsida > Pinales > Pinaceae > Pinus > Pinus albicaulis. Next base: position 1,221,093,377 of record CM076575.1, on the reverse strand, counting down.
GTCCATCTGTACCATAATCCATACTAGGTAGTTCCTCTAAGGTATCGTAACACATTCTTTGTTGCCTTCCAATACAACTTGGTAGGCCTCACCATAGCTTCACTAAGCTTGTTGACAACATATCACATGTCGGGTTGTGTGTTCACAAGATAAATTAGTGAACCCACAAGCTGACTGTAAAAGGTAGCATCTATCTCTTCATGTGAAGTGTCATTCTCCTTCATCTAGTTTATATCTAGAGGTGTGACCATGGGTGTAAACCTCTCCATGTGAAATCTATGAAGTATTTCGGTAACATACTTGTCTTGAGACAAAAACAGTTCGCCATCACCTTGCCATAATTCTAGCCCAAGGAATTAATTCATCAGGCCCATGCCTTTCATCTCAAATTCCCTTGCAAGATCCTCTTTACAAGAGCATATCAGCTTCTAATCACCTGTCAATATTAAATCATCAAAAGATAAAACAAGAATAAGAAACTTACCATCTACCACAATAGTGTAGAGGTTCACATATTCTTCACTTTTGGTGAAACCCGATCCACTGAGATAATTGTTGATCTGAGTGTACCATGATTGGGGTGGTTTTCTGAGACCATACAATGATCTCTTGAGTTTGCACACATGTGACTCTTGATCCTATATATCAAATCCTTCTAGTTTCTCTATGTAAATTTCCTCCTCAACAACACTGTTGAGAAAGGCTGTCTTCACATCCATCTCGTGGATTTTCCATCCCATCTGCATAGCCAATGCTAGAATGGATCTAATTGAGGAATATATTGCAAAAGGTGAAAAAATTTCCTCATAGTCCACTCCCTCTACCTAAGAAAATATTTTGGCCACAAATATGGCCTTGTACTTCTTGATGCTCCTGTTTGCTGCATGCTTCACTTTATAGATCCATCTAGAACTCACCACTAATTTCCCTTCTAGTCTCAACAACACCTCTCATGCACTATTCTTCATGATGGATTCATATTCTTCCACCATGGAATTAACCCAAACAGGTTGAGAAAACTACTTCCTCAAATGAAGAAGGTTTTGTCATGAGAGCCATGTAACTAGTGTACCTATTAGGTTACCTCCTCTGCCTTCGTTGTGATGTAGGTGCTCTAACAATCTCCCTAACATCTTGCACCAATATATCACCTTGTCTAGTTCTCTTTCTCTACTATCTAGAATATTATGGTTGAGTGGGTGCCTCTACTCTGCCTCTTGTTTGGTCCTATGCATGTGACTTCTCCAAAACCTCCTAAAGCTCATCCCGAGGCTCCTCTTTTGGAGCTAGAAGCTCCTAATCCAGTGGAATACTCATCTATCATTCCAAAGATCATCGCATAGCCTTGTGCTCATCGAATTTGAAATATCTCCTTACAAATGTCATTCTTAGTGAAGGAAAATACACTGAATAATTATATGAAGTTTTTGTGTATACTACAAAAACTCCTAACTCTGTTGTAGGCTCAAGTTTCTCCCTCGAATCCTTGGAGACATGACAATCAACTGAAGCTCCAAAAATTATGAAATGAGACACATCAAGATTTCAACTAGAGAAGGTTTCCTTCGGTGTGATAATAGCAAGTATCCTATGAGGACTCTAGTTCTGCAAGTAGATTTTGATGTTGCATGCTTCTGCCCATAGATGTAATGGCAGCCCATGATCATGCAACATGGCGCTTTCTACTCCCACTATGATTATAATATTCCTCTCAACTACCCCATTTTTTTGTGTATTACGGGGTGTTGTTATCTCACATGAATAACTTCATTGGCACAAAAATCCTTGAAGGAATTCGAAACAAATTCTATAGAAATTTGACAGAAATTGCAATTTCTCAAGATTTCAACCTGAAAAAAGAGACACAATTCTAGTCTACTGATCTATGGAATTTAAATCACAATTTAGAAAAACATGTATAGTCCCACAATAATAAAAAACCCAAATACACAGTGATTTCTAGGGGAACCCAATAGGGGAAAAAACACCTCAAGCCGTCTTTTCATTAATCATATGAATAAAGAAACTATTATAATTTGCAGCTCCAGCTCAGAGCTCAGCTTGCAAAAGCATAACTGTTATCACTTCTCAATGAAAAACTATTTCCAACAATTAGCCAATTATTTTCTCACCAAGAATTCTATTTCCTTGTGCAATTCACGAGGAAATTCGCCCCTAAAATATAGGAATTTCCTCCAAATTTATTTCGAAAATACAAAGGATTTATCATTGGTTGCATGCAACACATGTACACTAAAGACTAGTTTACAATTGATGTTAAACCTCCTTGTCATATCCACTTTAGAAGAGGAATTCGAATTCCTTGCATGCATTAGCTATTTTGGGTTGATTGATAAGTTAACTAACAGATATCTAAGTTAGACCGATGTCCCATCTCACGACTGACCTTCAGCTAAATTCAACAATAGTTAGAGGTCAATTAACTGAATGCAACTAAAAATAATTGAACTGGATTACTAAAATTTATCAATCACACATGCATAATTGAACTCCAAGCCGTATAACTCTAATTTACAGAGATAACTAAGTGATAAGATCCATGTCACACTATTTAAATACCTCCAAGTTGTCCTACTAATGTGGAAATTTTATTTACTCAATTTCACTAACTTTGAAGTCAAATTAATCCTTTCTTGCTACAATTTTTCACCACCCCCCCTTATCAAGAAAGGGATTTTCTACCGCTCGTATATTTAGCACCTATGGAATTCGAATTTACCTCTTGAAAACTCCTTTGGTAGGATGTCAGCCTATTGCTCGTCGACTGGAATGAATTGTAGAAACATGATTCTCCTCTGCACACAGTCCCCTAATGATGATACCAGATATCAATGTGCTTTAACCTTTCATGAAATACTAAATTCTCATTGATCTTAATGAAAATATTATTATCAAAATATATCACTATCGGATCCATCTCCTGAATGAAGAGCCCCACAAGTATTTTCCTCATCCAAATTGCTTCACATGTTTCTTGGATTGTAGCCATGTATTCAGCCTCTGCTGAGCTGAGTGCCACATACCTTTACTTCTTATTGTACCAATTTTCATGAAATTTACGGTAGTGAAACTTCAAGGCTTCACCAATGAAAATTTTCATGACTCCCCGCCCAATTTTCATTGGTGAAGCCTTGCAGTTTCACTACCGTTGTCTGTCTGTACCATAATCCAAACTAGGTAGTTCCTCTGAGGTACCATAACAAATGCTTTTTTTCCCTCTAATATATCTTGGCTCAACTAGTTGATTTCATAGCACATGTTGGTGCGTTTGTTCACAATATACATAAGTGAACACAAAAGATACCTGTAAATGGTAGCATCCACCTCTTCACCTAAAGTGGCACTCCTTCCTCCAGATTGTTGTTATAAGTGTGTCCATGGGATTACAACTCTCCATGTGAAATCTCTAAAGTATCTCGGTAGCATACCTTACTTGAGACAAAAATAATTCACCATCACCTTTCCATACTTCTATCGTGAGGAAGTAGTGCATGAGGCCCATGTCTTTCATCTCAAATTCCCTTGCAAGATCCTATTTTCAAGAGTATATTAGTTTATCATCAGTTTTTAATATTAATTCATCGACATACAAAAAAATAATAAGAAACTTAACATATACCATAATATGATAGAGGTTCGCATTAGCTTCGCTTGTGGTGAAGCCCAATCCACTGAGATAAAATTTGATCCGAGTGTACAATGCTTGGGGCGCCTATTTGACACCATACAATGCTCTCTTGATTCTGAACAAATGAGAATCTTGATTATATTTCTCAAATCATTATGGATGCTCTATGTAAATTTCCTCCTTAACAACAACATTGAGAAAGGTGGTCTTCACATCCATATGGTGGATTTTTCACCCCATCTGCGCAACCAATGCTAGAAGGGATATAATTGAGGAATATCTTTCAACCAGTGAAAACAATTCCTCATATTCCACTCCCTCTACTTGAGAGAATCCTTTGGCCATAAATTTAGCCTTGTACTTCTCGATGCTCCCATATACTACATTCTTCACTTTGTAGATCCATCTTGAACCAACCATTGATTTTCCTTCTGGTCTTAGCACCACCTTCGATACATTTTTCTTCATGATGGATTCATATTCTTACACCATGGAATCAAACCAAATAGGTTGAGAAATTTATTCCTCAAATGAATTAGGCTTCATCTCAATGAGCTTTGTCATGAGAGCCATGTAACTATTGTACCTATCAGGTGGCCTCCTTTGCCTGTGTTGTGATGTAGGAACTCCCAAATTATCCCTAGAATCCTGCACCAATCTATCATATTCTTTAGTTCTCTTTCTCCCCTCTCTTGAAGAGTCTAGTTGAGTGGATGTATCCACTTTGCCTCTTGTCTACTCCTCTGCATGTGGCTACTCCATAACCTCTTGAAGCTCATCTCGAGGCTCCTCCTTTGGATAAAGAAGCTCATGCTTCGATGGGATACTCAATTCTCGTTCCAGAAAGAATCTCATGGCCTTTTCCTTATCAAAATTGATATCTCTCCTCACAAATGTCATCCTAAGTAAAGGTAAATACACCTAGTAATTTTTTTGAGTTTTGGTATATTCTACAAAAAATCCCAACTCTGTTGTAGTCTCAAGTTTCTTCCTCGAATCCTTGGAGACATGGAAATAAAATGAAGCTTCAAAATTTTTGAAATGAGACAAATTAGCCTTTCTCCCAAAGAAATCTTCCTCCAGTGTGATCATACAAATTATCGTCTGAGAACTTTGGTTCTAGAAGTAGAATACGGTATTGCATGCTTCTTCCCATAGATGTCATGGCAACCATTGATCATGCAACATGGCCCTTAATTATCCCACTATGATTATATTGTTCCTCTTAACTACCCCATTTTGTTGTGGGTTATGGAGTATTATTAGCTCTCTTAAAATGCCTTATTTGGCACATAAATCCTTGAAGGCATTCGAAAGAAATTCACCTCCATTGTCACTCAGATATTTAACCTTCTTCCTAGTCTCCTTCTCAACAAATTCCTTGAATTCAACAAATTTTGAGAAAAATTCATCCTCCTTTCACTTGAAGAACATCCAACATTTTCTAGAGAAATAATCAATAAAAATAACATAGTACTTATGTTCTGTTGTGGAGGTTGTAGAAAAGGGTCTAGAAAAATAAGAGTGGACTCACTCCAATATTGCATCTACTCTGCTATCTCAGTCATGGAAACTAGATTTGACATATTTCCCCAATGTGCAACCCTTGCAGACATACTTCTGGTTAAGGGAGCCTTTAGGGACACCGATGGTAATTTTTCGCATGCTTTTTATGGCACCATGGTACCCAATATCATGTGCCAGAGTTCTCCAACATCTCAACTTGGCACTTTCTCAGTCGGGCTACTCAATGTAGTGGAATATCCAACCTTATGTTTGTATAGATTCTTCACTTGAACCCCAAGTTTCCTCACTTTATCGATAGTTATGTGTCTCAGAAAAGATTTCCATTTACTGAAATAGCATCATAGTGATGATCCTCTAATACTGATATAGATATCAGGTTCTTCATCAGCTCCGGTATATACATAAAATATTTTAGGCGAAGAGGAGAGGATTTTTCCCTCTCAAAGGTAACAATACCAATTCCAGCATGGAAAATTTTAGGGGTGAATTTTAGCCCAAGGGAAAAATTTAAGGAGTTTTATAGTTTGGAGAGGCGAATTTTTTATATTGCACCCATTTTACCCATTTTATATAGTTAGCCCAAATTTAATTTAAAAAATAAATAATTATTATATTTTAGCCCCAAAAATTAAAGCGGATAAAAAATGCAAAGCTTGGATTCGCCCTCAATTTTTTTTGCAAAGGCTCGATTTGCCCTCGATTTTCATTGCAAAGGCTTGATTCACCTAGTTTGGAGGTTGGAATCATTGAAATTGGTTGCAATCGCTTGGATTTACATGTTTTGAAGTTGGTTTTGGTTGCAATCGCTGGATTTCTTGGTTTGCAAATTGAGGGAAAGGTTGAAATTCGCCTCTATAAAGGATTTAAAGGTTTGAAGTTGGTTTTGGTTGCAATAGCTGGATTTCTTGGTTTACAAATCGAGGGTGAGTTAAAATTCACCTCTATAAATTATAATTTCCATTTGGTAGTTTTAATTTTAAATGAAAGATTATAAACAGGTCGAACGTTTTCGAGCAATAACACAGGTCATTTTCGAGCAAGAGCATTGATCCTTCTTTCATTTTCTAGCAAGATACAACGCTAATTCCTTTTGTCTTTTTCAAGCAAGAGAAAATGTTGATATTTCTGTCTGTTTGGTTCCCTTTGATCACCTGATAAGCACATGTTTTTAGGTAAGAGGGAAGAGGGAAAGATGACCCTTAATCGTTGGTTAATAGTATCACCTCACTAAGAATATTTCTTATAGACATCGACCCTCCTATCATGTCCTCCTTGGGTCTTTATTCACTTTAAAAAGGAGTGTAAGGAAGTTCTACTACACTTAACCTAGTGTCTCCTTACCCTAGGAGGGGTGCATATCCATTTTAAGGAGTTTGATAGAAAATTTCAGCCCTTAATACTTTGGTATATAGACAGAGCAATGTCAAGGAGACCATATCAGAGCAGAGTAGTGCCGAGGAGACCATTAGGATTTTGCACTAGTCAATTTTCATATTTTTCAGCTTAATTCAGGCTATTGAAGAGAAGAGGTCGGACTGTGGAAGAGAAGAGGTTATTTTCAAGGTGAGGGGAGATAATGTGGACTCTTGGTCTAAATATTCGAGCAAGAGACTTTGGAAGTCATCTTTTTTCTTTGTGTAACCCAACATTGTTGAGCTGCAGGCATGTAAGTTGTGGGTGTGTAAATTCTACAACCTATGTGTGTGAATTCTACAGTGTGGGTGTGTCCTTTGTTGAATATGCTCCTGTTTGAGGCAAGTTGGACTGGTTACTACTATTATCAAGGTATTTCCCAGCCCTTGTACTCGGTTACTTTTTTTTGTGGAAAATCCCTCTTATTTTTTCTTTTCATTTTTATTATTCCATAAACAGTTTCTCCAGTATATAAAAATACACTATATTTTTCAATGCCTCCTAGCCTACCAGACTCTAAACCACCTGATAAGAACTGTTAGACAAGTCAAAAACTATTTAATTTTCATATAAATAATAGTAGAGCTAGGGCCTGTTATTTTTCATTTTGTAGTCACTCTAGGTCTGCACAACATAAAGAGTCTTTCAGTAACCGAATAATCCCTTAGTAATTCCATTTTTTAACACTTTTTGTGCATATATATAGCAAAATTTCTCAGTATTATCATCTAGCCTTCTAGCTTAGGCTAATGGATTTAGCACTGGCTTCCCTCACCAATAAATTAGTCTACAATGGCACATAGGTTTGTGGTGACATAGAGGGTCTATCACCCTAAGCAGAGCCACACATTCTTCCCTACATGTGATTCAATTTTTTTCTCATAGATTCCACTAGTTCAATGGCATACCCTTTTCTATATCTCTAACACATTCCCATTCCACTACTCACTTCCATCCTCTTCTCTTACTCTCTATTCACTTTGTTCACACACACCACACATGATCCCAACATGAGAATTTTTTTGGGTCCCTCCTCAAGTTGTGTGGTAAATCAGAGGTCTCTAGAATGGGTACATGGAAATACTCTTAGAGTAGATCAATACTACTCCCATTATTTCCCATTACTACTGGTAGGTGGGTGGTTCAATATCAAATTAGAAAATTAATACATTTAATTCAGGTAAGGAAAGAAACTTCCCCAATCCACATTATAGCTTTTCCCCTCAAGAAATCTTCTATCACAAGAATTAAGATCCGTGTTAACTACTCTCTTCTTTAGTCTTTGGAAATATATTTCAAAAAATGCATATTATAGTTGTTTTAGGACCTTTTGATCCATTTACATTTACTTTCCCCTACGTTAATTGTTAACATATTTAATGAAAATTATGGTATCTATGGGGAATTAAAGACTGGGGGAGTTATATTTACAAAGCCTAATGAACTTTCCTTCATATCACCCTCTACCTTTTCTATCCCTGGGTGACCAATATTGGACAAACTAAACCCTTTGGAGGCATAGCAGTAGCACATATAGAGTACCAGTTTCAATCACATTGAGATTAGGTTGCAACCATTTAATTTAAGTATTTTTAAATTTTGATGTTTCTATACTTTAACACAATTCAAATCCAAAAAAATTCACTATTATTTCTCTAAATACTTATTCCTACACCTGTATCTATTTTCTATAAAAGCTCCACTCTACACTACTGAAAGCCATCAAAAGGGGAAACTTGGTATGACCATGTTTATAGGCTAAAGTACCACTAAAGCAAAAACACAATACAATTAACTATTTCCTATCCCGAGAAGAAAATACTGGGGGATAATTTCCCACTAGAGGGGAATACAAGTGGCAAGGGTAGCATTAATATATGGAAATTACCTAATGATAGTAGAACCTCTTCAACTTCTAGTTTTTTTAGCATCCTATATACCTTGGCATAACAATTCATCCAACATGGAATTTAGGAGGATTTAATACATTTCAAGAGATGATTGGAGATCCAAAAGAGATATTTTTGAAAGAGGAAAGACATAAAATAAGGGTATTAAAATATCAGTGAATGTGCCTAGGAGATAATTAGAAGCAGATTTTTAGGTTGAACCTAAACTTCTCATATCCCTGGAGAAAAATTATAGAAGGATTATGATGAATTCATTAGGACAATGAAACTACTTGTTACTATTAGAGTAGGTGTTGGATAGTTATGCAAAGTCCCACAAGATATAGTTCCCCTCAACTTCTTCAATTAGAAAAACATTTTTTGTAGGATAGGAAAACGATAAATAAATAAAATAATGATAGATGAGAAGATGATAGTGGTAGCAACAAGGGTCCGAAAAGAAAGAAAAAATGGGATTAAAGAAATGAGTTGGATAATTTATGTTGTGAAATCTTTGGCAGAAACATTTCTAGAAAAGGTGAATTCCCAAACAGAAGTAGTTGTAAACATCTGAAGTACTGATTGAATGGAAGGAGGTAGCATAAAAATCGATTCTAAGTAAGAATCACATCTCCTCAATTTTTATCCCATCTCTTAGACTTCTTACAATGTGGAAGAAGAGTCTGGTAGTAAATTTGGTAAATATTCTAAAAAATTCCATATGTCAAGATATGAAGGATTGGAATCCTCTTATTTAATTCAGATTTTGATAGATTATTCTTTGAATTCCTTTGACCCAAAAGTTTCTAACCATTTCACATCTACAAGTGGTGAAAATTATATCTGAAATTTGATGAGAAACCCAACACAAATAAGAAGGAAATAATGTTAATTTCATAATTAGGCAAGGAATATCTAGACTGTGAAGAACAAGATATAGATACAGGAGATGATCAAGTGGTGGATGGGAATACTGAAGAAAATATAGATAGTCCCCTTAACACTTTAACTATTTCTGCAAAAAATTACAGCTTGATGTAGTCCAAGATGAAGGTACGACCATGGTGCACACTCCAAGTCTCTGGTACTAAAGAACAAAATCCAGAAGCAACCCATCTAATTAGAGAAGTAGCTGTACAAAATGAGGAAACCCCACCTCAGTATGGAGAATGTTGAAAATCACTCTATACATAATTACTATATTTTCCACATTAGGGTGACAAACCAGTTTCTGGTTAGGATCAAAATTGCGTATTTGCCAATCTACACCATTTCTATAGGATGCTAGAGTTTCCTACCAAATTCATTCCAGGAAACGTGAGAACTATTTCCCACAGTAGAAAAAGGTTCTTGGCAAAGATAAATAGTAGGAAAAATCTCAAGCATGGGTATTTGAAGGGAAAGATGATGGGGGAAGACCAATGTTATCAAAACTGGTGGAACCGTCTGGTCTGATCGATTTGACCCTCAATCCATTATAGTTTGAGGTCTGGAACTCAAAATGGGAGAGAAAACAGGAAAAATTATACTAATGATTCTTCTTTCTGGAAATATCTCACAAATATAGGGAACATGGATGAAAGATCGGGTGGAAGCTGCTTATGGAAACACAGCAAGCGGAAAAAATGTTAACAGAGTCATATACACGGTTTTTTGGATTCTTAATGATTCATTTTATTTTTGTATGTGTATGAGCCAAAAGGAGGAGGCATAATTTCAAAAGCAACATGGTGAAGCACACTTATCCAAGGAAGAAAGGAGGAGAAACAAGTCTTAACTTATAAATACTCTAACATATTCAAGAATGGTACAACAATTTTCCCTAGTTGTCAAAGATGCCGGGAAGAGATTCAACATTAAAAGTTTCGAAAAACATGTTTGACATGTGTGAGAAGGAAGAGACAAATATTAGAGTTTCCCAAGCCATATATGCATATGGGATTCCCTTCAGTGTATTTCAGGCTCCATCTTGGCAAGACACAATTAGAGCAGTGATTGAAGCACTTAGGGTTGCAAGGGACTGAACTTGAAAAGGTATGCACTATTCTTCTATGGAAAGGACATAGGGGAAGACCCCTAGATTGGTTGTAAAGACAATTTCAAACTGTGTAAGGAGCTAACAGTAAATCTCTATCTCTTAGGGATTTATTCTATGGAAAATGCAGGAACAAATGATGGCAGGAATATTTGATCGCATGGCTTAAAGTTAGCATGGGATTTGAAATTTCAAGGAGTAAAAATGGATGGAAGGAACCATAGCTTAAATTCGAGTGCAATTAAACTTTTTGAACAAGATAAGCTAGTTTAAATGGTAAAAAATGAGGGGTCTGACAAATATACTTCCATAGTAGAATACATGCTAAAGATGGAAAAAGAAATGATGAGGGAAAGATCCTTGTGGTGGTGCTTAGTCTAAAAATTAGAAATTCCTCTTAAAGCTAAATCTTTCTTTAGTTAATTTCGACAACAAAATTTTAATTTGGGATAAGCAAGGAATCTGTGGATGAATTGTTTGTTTCCTGATTTTGGAGCTTGCCTATGGATAGCCTGTAATATATTTATTTATTGAGAAGCACGAATATAATATAGTTCCAGTAAATATGGGCACAAAGATGCTGGAAATGATGAGAAAGCTTACATGTGACTAATTGATGCCAGATCAAATCAGCTTGGAAGCCCAGTGTGAATATATAAATGGGGGTGGGTATTTTTCACCTTCATTCAGTAGAATTTCCAGGAGCAACCAATCATATATTAGATTATAAAAGGATGCATTAACTTTCCATCTGAGGTTTGAGGATGGAGAAACCATACCATTGTTTCCTTTTCCAATTGGTTCATTGATCAAAGCATGATTTGGGAGGTGGTGCCGTAGGATAAATAAATGGAACAAAGGACTCTCACTAAATTTTTTTATTAAATGGAGCAGAGGACTCTTACTGAATGTTTTTATTCTTGGATTTTATAAAAATCTTTAAAAAAATTCAGGACTTTACAGTCTTTTTGTGATTTAAGGTATTTAGTTATCTAGAAACATAAATATCTTCCCAGATCTAGAGTTGAGACCAACACAAGTAGCCCATAAAATTAGGAATACCTGCAGTGGAAATTGGTCTACTTCGAAAGAGTAACTAACCAAAATTATATAGCAAACAATAACATAGCTACAAATAAGCCTGGGTGTTTTTCAATGAAGCTTTTCAAGAAGTTCCAGGTTTGTGTGGGTTGGTGTCATTCTATTTGTGGATTGACATCACCATTTCAAGCTAAATTTAGCATTAGTACTTGGCACGAATAACCAAACAAAGATTTATGCTATGTGGCTCCTATAGAAAACAACAACAGATAGGGTATAAAAAATTTGCAAGTGTTTTGAGACTCAAAGCTGATCGTGGATTGGTCTAATAATAAGTGCACGATAGATAATTTGTTAGTTGACCCTAGGGGATATTTGATCATCTAGAGTTTTCACATATCTTTAAAGAGTTTAATACTCTGGCAGATCAATTATTAAATTTTTTTTTTTATAGCAAGATAGGTCCCTTACTGAACAAGAGTTCAGGGAAGGGATATAATTATCAGCTTTTGAAAGTTATTGTTCTGATGTAGGATTCCAAACCCCTAGAATTTGTTTAAGATGTCTCTATGTTGCTACTGCAGTACTTGTAGACTTTTGGCTTCATGTAGAAAGAGAATATCTAATTTTTTGAAGGCTTCCTTCAAGGAGACTAGGCAGACTGTTTATAGATAGTCATAGAATATAATTAGGGATAGTTTTAGGAATGTTTTAAAGACTGCTATTCTTGGAGCTTGAAAAGGAAGAATTATTTATATTCTAATTTCACACAATAACTTTATTAATGTCCAGAATAAAAAAGTAGATCAATGGGACTAAAACATGACATCCACTGTAACTACATAATGGAAGTGCTTATACCTCCTATAGCTACAATATCAGCAACAGAAAAAGAGCTAAGCACATAGATAGAATTAAGAAAAACAAATGAATGCAGAATAAAATCCACAGAAAGAGTGTTGATCAAAGTATTCACCAATGGAAACCGCAAAAGATAAAATTTCCAAATATTAGCTTAGCTTAGGGTCTGACAACTAGAGAAAATATATTGAGTGAAACATTACGAAATGGTTCTCACAAAATATGGATTTAACTATAAAAGGAATAATTCTTCAAACATTGTAAACCATTAAGGGAACTTCGTAGAGATGAGATAATTACAATTAATTGCGAGTTTTTTATTTTGATACTAAATAATTGGTGTATCAACTTGTCAACATTTGGGTAAGAATTAGTAATCCCTTGTTCGATAGAAAATAAAAAAAGCCTATATCTTTGGACTTCACAAGAATATTTCCTGGCATAGAGAGGTAGGACATGACAAACATAGACAATAGAAAAAAATAACTTACTTAGAAGCCTAGTTACAAACTGGAAGGAAACTACATTTTGTTGATTTAAAGGAACATGGTAAAAATAGGGGAAGATCCCTAGATTAGTTGTAAAGGAAATTCCAAACTGTGTAAAGAGCTAATAAGAGATCTCCATATCTTTGGGATTTTTTCCATGGAGATATAGAGACATCAAAAATATGATTATTCACAAATCCACAATAATTAGGGCTGATTTTTCAATGAAACCATGTAATAAGTCCACTGGTACACAATAGTTTGCATTATCAGCGATTTAGGAAACCAGATCTAATTGTAATTATGATATGTTAATAAAAGCTAGGTAGGCCATATTAATGTAATATCTATTGTGTTATTCTTGTTTACTGTATAGGAGTCTAACTGTATTGAAGATAATCCACGGGCTTAAAGTATAGGAGCCCGACTATCTTTCTTGTGGGTACCTGCGGCCCAAAATGTAGACCCATAGGTAAAACATCCCCGCTTCCAAGAAAATGTCCCCACTTCGCACAAATTTGGTCTCAACATCAAATAAATTCAATGTTGATTTCATGGACTTGATTTATTCTAAGAAATCCCACCAACATCAACAATCAAATAGGAATTATGGTCATCGTCGTGGCTTTCCTGGAGCCTTCCAAGGGTTTTCATGTAATGAACACATTTCAGAGAATCACTTGTTCTAGAAAACCAATTGGTAAGGAGGCTTTAAAAATCCAGTTGTCATTTTATTTCATATTTTATTTCAAATTTACACCAAAATCATCATTGTAATTTTCTGGAGTTACACAATCATAATATTATTTTACTATGTTCCTGCATAAAGGGAATCAACAAGACAACTTTTATTTTCATAATGTCAAATGTATGTAAGACAAAGGTCTTTGTCACTGTATCCCTGCTATCCACAAAATCAACTATTGTCTATTGAGGAGCATCTTCAACCACTTCCTTACCAATACAAGACATGTTGAAGCCATATACATTTTCCCAAAACGATAGACTAGTTCCACCTTTTCCAACACCAGCCACATACATGTTAGCTATGTCTAGAGTAATTTATCCACCAGGTTTCAACCAATGATCACAAGCATAAATAACTAAGAAGATAATTGATTCATAAAGCAGGAAATATACCATCCACTGACTCACTATCGCATCTACACTTTGACTTTCAATTTCCATGCATTGAACAATATCTTCTATCATGCTATGGACTATAGTAATAACTCCATGCGAGTTTTGATTTTTGGAACTATCAGTTTCTTATTTGAGAATGCTATTTTCTTTTGCAGCCTGAAAAGCTATAGATGCCATCTTCTCACTTGCTTCGACTGCAATTACTTTTTCATCTCCTGCCTGAGCTGCAAATAAACTCAAAATCCATGTTCCACATCCAACATCCATAACCAAAACTCCCTTAAAAAGAGAAGGATTTTTCAAAATAGCTCCCTTGTATGCATCCATCCATACCTAATCACTACGAATTTCCCTGTGAATTGAAAACTGACTATAAGCACCAAAGTAACTCTCATTGATGCTCTTAATTTACTTTTCTACCACATTTACAAAAGTTACTTTGGATCTTTTATCCTTTGTCTTCACAAGAAAATATTGTTGAGAAGTTTTCTCTGATATGATGACACCATTGGATTTATTATTATTTTAATTGAGATCATACACATCTTTTCTGTTATTAGTTGAACTAGCACCTATAGCTTTACCAGCTGACTCTTTGGTGTTAATATTAGTTAGAGCTAAATTTGAGAGTTCAACCCGGATAATATTGACTAAGTCATTAAAGTGAATGTGGCTCTTATTACAAGCTTTCTTTAGGCCATGCCAAGCAACATATGCAGGCCTCTTCCCTGAGTGCTAAGGAATATATTTATATCTAGCACCTATGGGGTATTGCCTTGGATATTTGGCTACACCTCATCTCTTAGGCCTACATCAAAGAATTTTAAGTCCCAGTTACTAGGAAAGAAAGGTTTATCATGAAAGGCAGAACATAAATAATTCTCATTATGGCACCTTTTTCCTCGACATACCACATAACGCAACCAGATTCAGATCCAAAATGACTAAAACAGTTCATAGGATACACCCACTCAAATGTAAATATGAGCGTTATTTAGAATCAACACTTCTATTACCTATTGCAATATGAGCCTGAGGATATTTTCATTTGAAAGTAGTTTTGTAAAAAATCTTCCCTATGATGCCCCTGTTGTAGTTTAACTCAGGCTTCAAAAATGCATTTTGAAAGCTCCCCAGACTTCAAAAATGCATTTTGAAATCTCATCTGACTTCAAAAATGCATTTAGAAAGCTCAATGTTCAACCAATTTATTGAAAAATAGTCATTAATTTAACATAGTCAAGACATGTTTGTAAATTAGGGAGATTCAAAGCAGTGTAGATTGCTATTATGAACTGCATATTTAAATGCTAAAAAAGGAATGATTAGTATTGCAATTTTGTAACAAATATCTGGATATGTAAGTAAAGCGAATGCAATCTCCTGTAACAACTTCAAACTTAAAAAAGTACATCTGCAAATAATTTTGTAGAATGACATAGGTTTTAAATTATAGGGAGTTGTGAAACTATAAAATTGATAGATGAAGTGGATGTAATTGTAGATTCATGGTAGACAGTGATGCATGGAGGGAACTTGAAGAATTATACATTTTGATTCAAATTTAATTCCACATCTTTGAAAATATTGTTTTACGTAGCAGATCCTAATCCTAACTCTTATGCATATTTTCTTAATAGTTTTTCAAAATTATAAAGTGAATACATAAGAACTGTTGTATTTAACATTCATAACAAAATTATGTTGTGAAGCAGGCCTGCTTAGTCCTTTGGTAGAAGGATTATGTTCCACTTCCATGAGATGTTATATCTATATTATAGTACTATACCAGACTAAAAATCATTATAGAAATTAGTAGAGCTATCATTAAATAATACTAGGATTGTGTTAATATTTAATAGATCAAGAAACATTGTAAGGTTTACATCTTACAAAAAGCAACTTGGTGAAGCACAATTAGGAAAAACCAGTGATTATGGAGACACTGCTGGAACCAGTGTATTGCAATTGGAGACACTACAAGAGCTACTGTATTCCAAAGTTAATGAGAAGCTCAAGGACAAAATAGAGGTAGAAAGAGAAAATAACCTTCTGGATTTATAAATGAATAAGGAAAGATAAGGATCCACAGGAAGCCACTGTAAAGTCATTAATAATTTTCTCTTATAGTTGAAAGCCTGAACATGATGAAGGGTGAGTATCATGACCTTATATAGGAAAATGAGCTTTGAAACAACAACCCTAAGGAATGATGAATCTAGTAGCAATATGCCACCACCATATGGATACAAATGATGAAGAATTCAGTTTGAACGATTTTTGGCAGCTTTGGGAAAGACAGCTTGAGTTTATCACAATGATCCATGCAAGTGTACGATAATGAAACCAATGGGGGGAAAAATGTGGCCTTGAGATTTTTTTTGTTTTGAATTTGATGGTCTAGATAAGAAATAAAAAATTGTATTAGTAGCCCACATCTTTTATATAATGACAAGGTTGCACTATTGCAGATAAGAAAATCATTATGTATGGCTTGTTCATTACAACTCAATTTCCATTCAAAAAAACTATAAAGGTTTGTGGTTGGTATATATCATTGTGTCCTTCCCTAGAATACTCTTGCAAGTTGTTTATGGTTATGGATTATTCTCTCCATTCAAAATGTTTCTTCAAGCTTATAGGCATGCATTTTGTGGTTTGTGGATTATTCTCTTTATTGCAATATCTATGCTTACATATCATATGCATTACTATAATATCTAATGATGTGATGCAAAATATGTATTATGTTAACAATTAATAGGTTACCCTTGGTCCTCAGAGTGTGCCTCGGGTTTGGGTCAATACTGATTAGTGGACTATGTATGTAATCTTTGAGATGTGTTTTGAAAAGGATGATTAAAGTTAGTATAATACTTTCGTTGTTTTGTTTAAAGATCAAATGACTTATAGTGATTCACAATAAAAAATTAATCTCTCTAGAAAACTCATAATTTTTCAGAAGTAATATATCCAGTTCAATCAATTATTACATATATCTGACTTTCATGAATTTCATTGTCCTTGCTCCAAAAAATATCGAAAGAGAAAAGAAAGAGCATGATGCACCATTGAGATCCATTTTCCCTTAAAAAAAATACAAAATACCCAAGAGATATTGTAAAAAAAGGGCACATGCTGAAGATTTGGTTCAAAATCCAAACTATTGAATGAATTATGACGGGCATTTTTATTTCTCCTCCACCTTCAAATGTTGTTCCAAACATGCAATTTCTAGACAATAACTGAATAACCCTATTGATTTTCTTACAATACAAAAGCCCACATTGAGTCGAAAAAAATATTTTTATTGTTCAACTTTATATCAAGAATAAAATGAAAGTTTCCATAACACATGCTATAAATAAGAGATACAATAGCCTGCAACTCATGTTTTCTAGAAAACAAAAATATTATAGCTCAAATGACAGTGGGAAAAGTACATAAAAGTTCAGCTCTGAAGACAAATTCCTCTCTTACTGTCTAATTTTCACTAAATTAACAATAGAATTTAACTTGAAAAGAAGTACTACATGGCATGCATCCAAATGTAATTGAAATATTCATAATAAGATGTAATCTCTTGGTGCGACAATCTCTTTTGTTTATCTCAAAGTCAAATATTTAACACTAAACGAGCTTGATGCTTTCGAGATCTGCATCTACATTTCCAGTTCCATTAAATGAGGGAAACATGTGATCTAAGGGAATTTTAAACTACTTCCACGCTTCAATATCTTGATTCTAAAATTCCCTGTCAGTGATGGGGCTAGTAACTACCGATAAATTTGAAAAAAAAATGGAATATAAGTAAATTTAACTAAGGGAAGAACGAAATATCTGATTCCATACCACTATTATTTTAAAGGAAGAATGACCTCGCCTTAAAGTCTCAAGCTTAGCAAATAAATTTAATAAAACAAAAATTGAGCACATCTTGGTTCTCTCTTAATGAGGCATGGTTCCTTTTCCATTTTCTTAATAACTTTTTGTATTATTATGTAGATTTTTTTCGGTAATAATCACATTCAAATGAACATTGTCGACGCGTTTTGAACCAACCAGTGTGGTTCATCATAAGGACTAGGTGAGAGATCAGATCCGGACATTGAGTTTAAATAGATGTAGAAATGGCTAAACTAGCCATTAGGATAATAATAATAATAATTAATTAACTAAATTAAATAAAATATAAAGATTTATAAATATATTTTATTAAATAATTAAACTTTTAAATTAATTAAATAGAACTAGTTGTTATAATTTTATTTAATATGTAATTATATAATGAAATTAATTAAAATAGAACTAGCAGTTATTAAATTTCATAGTCAAACTAGTCGTTATCCTAATGACTAGTTTAGCCATTTATGCATCTATTTAAACTCAACATCCGGATCTGATCTCTCACCTAGTCCTGATGATGAACAACACTGGTTGGTTCGAAATGCGTTGACAATTTTCATTTAAATGTGATTATTACTGAAAAAATTCTACATAATTTTACGATAGATCACAGAAGCCAAAATTCTATAAAAATTTGTTGCATTTCAGATGAATTTCTGCAACTAAATTCTTCCTTGGGAGCAGTTGCAGATATCAAAATCCCATAAACTCCTACTTTCTATTCAATTTTTTCCTCGTTTCTACTATTATACAGATGGTAGGTAATATGAATGCTTTATTTTATTTAATTATATTTAAGTTTTAAAGGAATCTACCCCTGCTAATTGAGTCTATATAAAATGTCAATAGGCCTAAATGGGAAAACTGAAAAGAGGTTCAAAATTTGAAAAGGTTCAAAATAAATAGTGTACTTTAAATATGATGATGGGAAGACCTTGATAGTCAAATGTTTCATTCTTACTAATATATAAATTTAAATTTAATCCTACAATGAAAACTCTACAACCACTGTGGAAACACAAATACAATGTCACAAGTGTCTCACTTAGCAACTGGTAATATTTTCTTTTAGAGAGAGAGAGATAACTAAGTCCGATGGTTCCAATAAATCTTGCATATTTTTGTTTTAGGAAGGGCCTTACCATAAAATTTCGATTGTGTCTTTTGTGAAACACAAAAAGTATCACTGGAAGTTGGAATTAGTTCTAAAGGTTGTAATATGCTATACATATTTGTTGTATAGTTGGTGAACCACTGCAATACTTGAATAGTTGGTGGCAGATCCTGGTGTTTGACCCTCCAACTAGACATCATATATCTAAATAAGAATAAGCACACAACAAATTATCCTCGTCCTTTCCAACTTCTTAATAATATGACTGTTAGATGGAAGGTAGCCTAAGAAAAGTGATACCCCTTTCAACTCCTATTGAGCTCAAAAATCCTCCATGTGTGTGATTCACAGAAAGAAGGCTAGACCTTCCGTTGCATTAGGGTTTCTTTGATTCCTCTTTGGATGAGCCATTGTTCTTCTCTCATCTGTGATTTATCAACCCAAGTATGAAGGAATTTTTGTTATTGAATTATCCCAAATCGGGTCTTTGATTTTTCTACAATTTAGGAATATGAGATGTGCATTGATTCTCTGGAACTGAGTGTTGCATTGTGGGTCTTTGTAATGGTTTCAATCCTTTGCTTGAATATGTTAAATTAGTTGTAGACATTTCATAGAGACTTAGGGATTTTTTGTACATTGTTTAAACTTAGGACTTTTAGTTTAAGTAAATTTAGTAAGATAAATATTCAACATTTCATATTTTGGGATGAATATGGGGTTTCATAAATATAATTTATCTCGTTTTTGGGTCTTTATCTATTTTAATCAGTAAGAGAAGTGCAATGGGACTCATTTTCAAGAAATTCACTTACTGAATCTTGTTGTTGAGCCTTTTTCTATGAAAGCTCCTCGTTACAGTTTCATCTTTCCAAAATTGAGTACCAAACATAAATGTTAGTGTTTTATGCAAGAAACTCTTATTTGTGTGAATGTTTGAGACTTTTTATATCATTATATTTTTTATTTGACTATTTTCTATGAATGGGGTTGTGCAATGTTGATTACTTTTAATTTTCTCTTTGTATTTCAACCCAAAAAGTGAAATGGATATTTTTTACGGTAGTGGTCGCATTGGTACATAAAATTCATAAGCCTTTGTTTCTCCTAGGCCTTTGTTTCAAGGGACGGATTCTATCTGGAAACTCTGAGGCAAGTCGTCCAAGGTTTAGAGGATCTACGAATTTGTTTGAGGCAAATAAGAACAAACATCTTAATATCCTGAGGCAGGTTAACACCTTTCTCATATTTGGATGAGGGGTTTTATTCATTGTTCTTTCTATGATTCAAGGTTGTGGCATGCAAGTATGTTATGAGGTATAGCAAAAGAGAATTGTTTAAAAAAGTCAAAGTTTTGAAGTTGAAGATTTCCAACGAATTTATATAAGATAGGTCGAAGTACTCCTTGAAGCTAGACGTTCACACTTCTAGAAAAATCCATTTTGTTCTGAGGGTATGCAGAAGACTAGCCTATCCTAAAGCAGATCCGAGTCACTTGGAATCACTTTGTTCAGAGACAAGTGTAGAGAGTTTTTGGGTGACATTATGCACGAGAACTCATGTATCTTGTACAAAACTCTGTTGGTTATATGCGACAATGTGAGAGTTTTTC
Source organism: Pinus albicaulis (assembly GCA_034641835.2). Lineage (NCBI taxonomy): Eukaryota > Viridiplantae > Streptophyta > Pinopsida > Pinales > Pinaceae > Pinus > Pinus albicaulis. The sequence continues at coordinate 1,221,072,699 of CM076575.1, read as the reverse complement.
CAATGACTATATTAGACCGGAATTCTCTGAATAATTCCCAGAGGCATTAAAGTTGGTATAGATGAATTCTTGAAGGGTGTTGAAGTGAAGAAAAAGTACTCATTATGAATTTTGTTATCCCTTTACAAATTCTTTATTATTTAGTGGAATATTCGCCAAGATCTTACAAGATTTTATAATTCAGTGAAATATTCACCATGATTTTATAAGATAATATAATAGCGTGAGAGATTCGCCAAAAAATATTATATTATTGATAAAATCGCCTTCCTCTTTTCTAATGTGTCATGGAGATTCACCCATTTATTATACAAAAAATTTTAAGGGGGTTCTTAAAATTTTCCTTGAATTTCAGTAGCACTATACCTCTCATCATCCCCCATTTCGATATGAATCTAGAGATCCTTCTCCTCTAAGATGTTGAAAAAGTCCTTGCACCCTGTCATATAGAATGAGGCACTAGAATCAAGGTACCACACACTCACCATAATGGTGGTAGCCATGCATGTTATCATGGTGAATTGTAACTCAAATTGTGAAGCCAATACTTCTCTTGTCACTCCTCAAGAAGGCTTCTTACTAGACCTCTTGTGTAGAGATTTGCATAGTTCTCGTATTATTGCCAGTGGAAGAATTCTATCTTACTCAAGTTATTCTTCTTGCCATTATTTTGGATAGATTAAGGTTTTCTTTTGTATTCTTCCATTTTACCTTCTCCCCCTTTCAAAATAAGGAAAATATTTAATCATCCACAGATTTGGATGAAGTTCCATCTCTATTATTTCTCCTAAACTCTTATTGAACCAAATCATGCCACAATATTTCCCAATTCAGTAATTTTCCCTTCCATTTACAAAGTCATGGTAGTTGTGCTAGGATTTTAGAAGGCTTAGAAGAGCTAGGCTCACCAGATGGTCTTCTTCTACATTCACCCCAACCCCTCCAATATTATCTCGAACTTGTGTAAAATTGGAGAGATATTGCGAGATAATGTCATCTTTAGGCATGCAAATGTTTCAAATTTTGTCTTTCAGGTCCAATTTTATATGTCCACTACTATTTTTGAATAGATTAGTTATTTTGTTCCATATGGAAAATGGTGTCTCTTTTCCATGGACATTTGAGACCACATGGCCTCTCACACCTTCTAGAACAATTATTCTCGCCATTGCAACATCCTTATTCCATTTGGATAATTGTTGTGCATCTGACTGCTGGGGTTTTTCAATATAAATTTCACATATTTTAACACATAATAATCATTAAGCACAACCTCCATTCAATCCTTCCAATCCATGAAATTCAAGCTACCCTTCAAGGGATACTCCAATATCATACCATTGAATGACGTTCTCCCAATCCTAGAAAAATTTGTTGCACTGAAGCTGCTACATCGAAATTCCTAAGAGACAAGTTTGAAATAATAGTTCTAATGTGATTTTATGGCTTTCATACGACGTAGAAATTTGATGGAAATTGAAACTACTCAAGGTTTCAACTTGAAAAAATGAGATACAATTCTACTCTAGTGATCTGCCGAATGAAAATCACAATTTAGAACAACATGCATAGACATGAAATAGAAAAAAAAAAAATACACTATGATTTCTTGGGGAACCCAACTGGGGAAAAAAATCCCTCAAGCCTTATTTTTATTAATTATATGAATATAGAAATAGTTACAAATGCTAGCTCTAGGTAAGAGCTCAACCTATAAAAGAATACTTGTTCTCACTTCTTAATGATAAGCTCTGGAAAACACTTAGCCGATTTGTTTCTCACCAAGATCCTATTTCCTTATGAAATTATCGAGGAAATTGGGAACTAAAACATATGAATTTCCTCAAAATTTATTGCGTAATTCCAAAGAATTGATCATTGATTGCATGAAACACATGTCAAACTCAAAACTAGTTGAAAATTCATGTTATACTCCCTTGTCATCTCCACTTCAGTCGAGGAATTCAAATTCCTTACATGCATTAGCTATTTTGAGTTGATTGATCAATTAATTAACAAATATCTGATTTAGATTGTTGCCCCACTGCAACACTAACCTTCAACTGGCTCCAATAATGGTTAGAGGTCAGTTAATTGAACACAACTAAAAAAAAATGAATTGGATTACTAAAATTTAGTGATCACACATGCATAAATGAACTCCAAGCCCTCTAAATCAAATTTACTGAGCTATTATGTCACTACTTGCATAGTGCCATCTAGGATCCATAGAGTTGCATTAATTTGCCCATACTATACAATTTTTAAATTTTTTATATAGTTAACATTGAGTTTTTTGGTAAAATTTTCAATGACGTCAGCTCACTGCCACATCGCCAACTACTCGTTTCGAGGGTGAACGTCATCCCCATCTAGCAACGATTTCTTTTGTATTTATTGCATATTGTCCTTGGTAAATGTTTCATTTACGATCATTGGAGGTAATTTTTGTAACAAATACAAATTGACAAACAAAGTTATGAATTTACATCACATCCTTTTAGTGGCTCGTACATTCCCAAATTCAATCCCATGAAAATGTCTAAACAAGTCGTGTATGCCAATCTGTTTTTTGGGATGTTAAAGTCCCAAAAGGAAGTAGTTGAAGATAATAATTTCTTCAATTTTTTTTTGGCGAAATCGCTATCAGAGGTGACTTACAAGTTTTTAGACTCTAATATCGAACAAATTTCATTAAAACAATGAAGTACGGAAAAAGTAAAAAAAATATGCTAATAGAACAAATTGTCTGTATGTTGTGAGTATTTAGATATACCATGATAACTGAAAAATTCCCGTGGTTGATAGTCCATTACGTGTTTTAAAAGATGTGATAATTTCAAAATTAATTTTGAGGTGCACATTTCAGAGTCGAAATACACACAAAATTAGTGAGGTATATTCTTGATACAATGCGTGTGTGTATAGAATCAAAATATGTTTCAAGAAGGTGTGCTTTCAAAAGTGTAGTTTCTTAGATACTATCATTACAAATATTATGAAGTTTTTCTTTAACTTATCCAATGCCATGGTATGACTGTCATTAGTTGGAGGTGCGTTGCAGTTATGTGATGTAAATCCAACATTTAATAGGGAATTCAAACCATGATCTGCATTTAAAATTTTGTTGGATTTTGGGTTTTTGAAATCATAGGAAACCAATGACGCACTGCACTAGTGTTACTATTAACTCTTGCATCAAACATATCATTCATGCTTCCAAACAACCAATGTGGTAGACTATTAGCATTGACTTTCTGCGTCGAAGAGGTGGCATAGTTTAGCATGTAATCGATATGTATTTCATTTTCTAGTTTTTTTTCTTCATTGATTCCTTCAAATATGTATGCTTCCTCTGTGAATAAGTGTAGTTGTTTCTGAGCATGTTTAGCATTATAGAGCTAATATATTTTAACTGGTTCTGAGTGTAATTATATTTCTAGAGCTAAATTATGTGACTGTATTTAGCTCTATTAAACTTATGGTAGAATGCCTTTGAAGATTTTCTAGAAAGGAATCCACACTCAGATTCCAACAACCAGTAACAAATGCCCTGTTATCCAGATGGTGTTAATGGTGGTGGTGTTCGTGTTAGTGGTGGCAGTGGTGGTGGTGATTTTGGTAGTGGTATGTCGGTCATATTGAATTAAATATGATAAAAATTCAGTTCAATTTAAATTCATACCAAAATCCTCACTAGAATGAATAATTTGTCAAAATCCTTTCACTAAGTTTGATATAGTGGTGGTAATTGTCATGTTTGTTTTTTTAATTTATATAATATGTTTCAGAGAGTAATTTGGTATAGTCTTGTGTTCTCTGTCACTAATGTTTTATGCATATAGGTGACATATGTATTGATCTATCATCCAAACCAACATGACTTCCCCGTGGACATTCATGTGAGTATTCATGTTCATCAAACAAATCATGATCTATTATGTTTCATTGATATTTTGAAAGTCCATTTTTAAACCACAATTAGTTTAATTTTTCTTTGTTACATCCAAAATTCACTCTTATTTTACTTGTGCTTGTACTTTTTGTAGTTCATTCCAAGTCTCATTGATGTTATTGTGTTTCCAAGTGCACAGTTTTCTTTCAGGAGCACATATATCTTTGGAAAATCTTGTTTCTAGGAACTTTGTTGGCACTGTTACTACATTCTATATAATTCTATTTTTTCATAAATTAAATGAAGTTGTATTACATTTCATAGCATTGAATCCCTTTTGGGTCACATGAGCCATTTAAAAAAACAAATAAAAGATTATCGTGATCAAATGAAAAAATATTCTACATAGCTAAACTATTTTTTTTACAGAACAACAATTTCTAAAGTGGACATGCTATTATTTAAAATTTGTTGTTTTGAATTTGAAAATGTGGACACCATTGTTTAAAATTTCATGTTTTGAGCTTGCAATAGTGAATTCTAACAACAAAAGTTGTCAATACATTAACAAAAACTTGACCCTTACCAAATCACAAATATCTATTAGTATTGACTTACAAACTATCAATACTAGTCATATCTATTTTTTAATTAAAAAAAAAACAAACAAAGGATTTTTTAATGCAAACACACAAAATACAAGTTTAGATACATAAAACTATATGCATAAAAGTCAATGTTCCATAAAAGAGTGACATGCGACCATGTGGCTTTTGTATTCATAATAGAAATACAATTTAATTAATGAATAAAATATATATTTTTTAAGAAGTAATAAATTTTGGATTTTTTTGTTATTATACTTGCCGCCTGCAGGTATTACGCATCAGGTTTTTCCTGATAGTGACATTAATTCAGTTTTGATTCTAAATTTTTTAGACTTTTATATAGTTTAACTTTGATCATTTCTATTATATTGTTTAAATCTATTTTTCTGGCATTCTATTGGTTTAAAATTTTAAGATGTTATTGCAAACTGCATTGTAGTTCCCGCCGTTTCAGAGGTACTTCTTATTTCCTTATTAAATTTCATGTCGTAATATGTTTATATCCAATCCATATATATTTATGAATGTTACTATCTCATACCATTAACCGAACGTGATATTTATTACGGATTATTAACTACTCTTTCCACCTGGCTTCCAGAGTTATTAATTCTCTGTCACAACTTTCCATAAGAAATACGATCTTGAATTCTTTTTGGTTTTGAAAGAGACATATCCCTTCATGTCATATTTGTCTTAATGTGTATTTACAACTTCGAGATAGGATATTTTCTCCTACAAGATAACTTTACTGGAGATTGCCTTGGGATTTGCTTGTAATTAATTTCATGTACTATATCATATGGCTTGAGACGACATCTTTTTAAATAGCGAGAAACTTACCTACTCCCAATCTATGACACATGGATGTCTACTATTGAATCTGGCTTAGGGTTTGATGACTCTAGAAGACTTTTAGGTTTTAGCTGTCATTTCTCCTTTGGATCCATTGCGAAACGATTTTAGGATGTCGACGATACTTCTATCATCGCGCAGAAACATTATTTTCGAAAATATAATGATAAGACTACTGTGTTCATGCAGGGCCAGGTAACACATTTCAACGGTTTCAATCATTGTATCCAAGTTTCGTAAATTCCTTTTTTTATGTCTACTATTGTATAATATTTTAACTTATGCCTCACGAAGTCTGTTTATTTTTTACCAGAGAAACATGAGTGACAATTTCCCTTTCTGAGGTGTTTTGTTTTCAGGAAAGTGAGAATTTCTGCCTATTCGTATAGATCTTTGGAACTCGTTTCAATTTTGTCTTCAACTACATTTTCTTGGGCTTATATGACAATAAATTCTAGAGGATTTTAGTTTGTGAATATTCTGATACTACTAATGACTAAGTATGAACAATATTGTCTTATATTGTCGTTCTTCCCTATTTTAGCTTTCCTAATTCATCGTTATAAACTCTTTGGCCACAAAAGTATCGCCCAGTCCCCTTATTTATTTATTTTTTGTTCTTCTACTCCAAAAGAGATTTATTTAACATTACGCGAGAGATGAACTCTTTCCTATAATTTCGTTAATTTATAAAGGGGGATTTCGGTTCCACTTTTAAATACCTATTCCAATATCGTTTTGTTCATAATTTTCCTACTATATAGCTTTCCTTTTTTGAAGTATGTTAACAACATTTGTTTGAAGCACAGGAATGGTGAGCCAGCTTCTTACTATGCCTAGGCTTTTCCTGCGATGGTCGATTTTACAATTGGTAAGCTTCGTGTATTCTTAGTTTTAGTTTCTTTCAACCAAATATATAATCAAACCTTACTGGTGTTGCTATCCAATTAAAATCCATGACATAATTTATTTTCTAATATCTTCGTCTTTCTCTCCAATGATGATTTCCTCTTTGTTATTTTATTGGACTTACTCCCTTATGAGCAATTAGGAAATTTTATCACTAACTGCGCTTCTCGGAAACGCAGATGGGATTTTGACCATTTCCTATCGCAATTGGCATTTAGGGCAATAGAGATTTTAAACCCCTAATCCTAGGTTTTATCTACACAGTAAATTCCCATACTTAAAATTTCTAATCCTTAGTATGATTTCATAATTCTCCATACTAAATTTGCATCTTAAACTTACTGATATCAAGTTTCCATTTCCTTGAAACTTTTCCTGTAGTTTTATTTCACAGAGATTTCACTCTTCAGTTTTCATATGGTAAATTAAAAATTGTGTTTTATTCTCTAGTTAAAATAAATTTAAAGGTGAGACGTTTCTCAAGATATACGTAACCACTACTCTGGTCTAATGTATATACATCATTCTAAATTTTTCTATCTTTCAGTTTTTTCATTCTGACATGAAAAGAATCTATTTAAACTTTTATTTACATGGTGAGTATTGACTTTATCTCTATGGAATGCAGATATGGCATGGAGTCAAAATTTCTCAAGGTAATTAAATTCTGGTTCATTTATAGATATGTAACAATTATTTTAATTGTAAATTTAGAGATTCTAACCTCCAACTATGTTTCTTCCAGGTATGATCATAGCCACCTTCTTATGGAATTATTAGGCTTTTGCTTGAACTTATTACTACTCTATAATACAAAGCTGTTTTTATGCACAAGTTGGTCAATTTCCCATTGTGATTTCTATTACAGCATTCTGCACTGCCTAGACATATTACAATTTTTATAAGGAACAAAGGGTCTCTGTATAGAATATTTTTGCAATCATATTTAATTTAGGCTCTATAATTCTAATTACTGAATCCTTAATAAGGATGTGCTATATAAACCCTAATTTCTTATTGTATGAATATTTTCCTAAATGGAATTTCTTTTGAACCCACATGATATACTTATTATAAGAACAGAATTGGATTCATATACTGTCATTATTGTACAGAAATGAGGTTTATTGTTTATTTGTTTTTCAATGTAAGGAATTGAAATCCCCAGCTATACTTAAAACTACAGTACTATACTATCAATATGTTCTTTTCAAACAGGTTTTCTCTTTTTTTCAATTTCTAATGCATTCTTTCTATTCTTCCACCTCTGATATAATACATATTTCTTTTGTTAATATAATGTAGAATACTATCTTTTGCTTGATAAAATACATAGTTCTTTTGTTAATATAATGAATAATACTATCTTTTGCTTGAATTTAATGAGTATATTTGATCTACTGTATATCTTAGAATTTCCTTACTTTTCGTTTAGAGTGCTATGGATATTTCCAGAAGAATATGGTTATTATTTTTCAAGTTTACTTTCTAGTTCAACTCTATTGTAAGGATAAAATATAGATATATACGTGCAGATTGTATTCTGTCTAATCACTTCTCTCCATAGGGAGACCATAATATAATCTTATTATTATACCTACCGAGCAGGTATATTGCATTAGATTATCTATTGATGTGACATTAATTTTAACTGTGATTTAAATTTTTTCTAATTTGACAAAGTTTAACTTCAACAAAATATTTTTTATTTTTTATAAATTATTTTATTATGATTTATCTAGAGTCTAATTGGTTATTTATTTTTACATGTTATTTCCAAGCTCCTTGGAAAACCCGCCGCCGCAAGAGTACCATGTTTAGTGTACGATTACCTCTGTCATTTTGTAGTATTCTCTCCCCTCATTAATACAACTCTAAAATCATTCTACAGTATTCTTTCCCCTCATTAATACAACTCCAAAATATGATGCATGATATCAAGTTCAGATTTTCAATAAATAAAATATTTTGAATGATTTAAAGATTTTTTACATGTTATTGCCAAGCTCCTTGGAAAGCCTGCCGCAGGAGTACCATCAGCAGAGTATGATTAGCTTTGTCATTAGGTAGTATTCTCTCCCCTCATTAATACAACGCAAGCCACTATACTAGGAAATTATTCTATTTTCAGACTTGGATTTACCACGATGGAATTTTATTTGACAAATGCTTTTTAAAATTATGGTATTGTTTTGCAAAGAGCACATTGGGTAATATACAACCCTTAAAAACTAATATACAACCCCACAGGCTTCCATATATGGTTAAGGTCATCCTGGCACCCACTACATTAATATTTTCACACCTTAAGTTAAAGGTTTCAAAATTCAATGGCTACGAATCAAACTAAATAGAAGTCAAATTCTTAAATTTATACAACAACAAACTAAATCACAAATGAACCAAATTTACGTACTAATGCGTCTCCACTTGGTAACTATGCCCTAAACATTTTGTAATTCTTGATATTTTGAAATTAGCTTCTTTATAAAATTTTATTAAATCATTAAAAATAATACTTATACTACACCTTACATCACACAGACTAATTTGACTTGTCTTTTAATTCACAAATTAAAAAATTAATAACATAATTATTATATTAAATTAAAAAATAATATAAAAATAATTAATAATATAAAATAATTTATATATGGCCATAAACACAATTATATATATATATATATATTTCATGAAATTAAAAAGTCAATTTCATATTTTTTAATTTATAAAAAAATTAAATATAAAATTCGAAAAGAGTACAAAAGCACAATATATTTCAATATGAAAAAAGAAATTCACCCTATTGATTTTTAATGTATAGACCCAATTTGCAAATATTGCAACTCAAGCAAGAGCAAGGAAAGTTAGGATTTGAAATTCAAAACAATTTGGGTGTTGTGTAATTTTGACTACAATGAATTTAGTTTTTAGCCAATACAATATATTTTTTTTTATATTTCCATTATAAGCATGAGTTCAGTGATACATTTTACAATTGCATTTATAGAGCATAATAAATAATTATTTTAGTATATAGCAATAATTTTCCTATAATTTCACTATCATTTACTAAGCGGCACGAATTACATATGCTAATTTATATTGTATACAATTTTTAACATGTTTGAAAATATTTATTCTCTAAATTAAAATATGTTAATTTATTATCCCCAAGCTTGGATTATATTAAGTAAGTCAAATGTTTCTAACCAAATGAAAACTTTGGGAAAGTTTTTTATTTGTATTTTTAAAATTATTTAATTGGCATTTCTCTTTTAACATATTTATATTTTTTATGGAATAATTATTTTAAATAATTAATATATTTAACTTTTATTTTTCACATATTTTATTAACAAATCATTTTTCTTGATTTTTACATAATGAAAATTTATTATAATTCAATTATCAAATTAGCAATGTGATTAAAAATATTTATATTTTCATTAAATATTTTTTTAAATTATTAAATTAAGTCATATTATATGTTTTTTTAGACATGAATAAAAATTAGCATAACTTCATTAACAGTAACTTGAATCCAACATTTCTAGTTTAAATTTAATTATACTTTATTACAAAACAAATCTTCATAAACATGCTCAAACTCAAATTGCAACATCTCTATAATTACATTAAGCAGCATGTAATAGCTACCCATAGATATTTTCAAGATCACATTGCAACATTTTTATATTTAAATTAATTATTTCTAATTTAATTTAGCTATACTTTATGACAAAGCAAATCTTCATAAACATGCTCAAACTCAAATTGCAACATCTCTATAATTACATTAAGCGACATGTAATAGCTACTGATAGACATTTGCAAGATCACGTTGCAACATTACTATATTTAAATTAAGCGGCAGATAGTAGCTACCTTGTAGCCTTGTTTAAAATATAATTTGTAGATAGGAATATATATATGCAAGTAGATGTGTTTACTCTTATTTATTTATTTAAAAGGATGGATAAGATTTAATGTCGCTTGAGCATAATTAGGGTATCCTTTGTGTGATTGCTCGATCTGCAGTTAACATTAAAAGGAGTATGAAGCATTGTAACTAAAATAAATTAAAATCATTTTTCAATAAATAATGTTATTGAAAAATAAAAGACGTAGCCCGTGCACTCCATTGAATGTTACAAAGGCTATTGAAACGAATTCCATGTCATTTATTAAGGCTCTCCTCATCTAGTTGATTGATCGTCCTCCTCCTCCAAATCCCTAAATTCATTCACCCAAATTACTCAGTTGAGATCTCAATGACTTTTTATGAGACCTGAATCCCCACTTGAATCCCTACCTAGGCATGTGGCTATCGACGATAATCTCTCAAGGGTATATACCACATCTCTAAATGTATGGAAGAACTCTCTTGTTTAGAGTTGCAATGTTTTTATGATATCCAACTCCAGTGGAAACCTTGTGTTTGGCATCAAGAGGTATCCTTTAGATCCCAAGAACGAAGTATTGCTCATGGATGGTGTAGGAAATACCCTTCTCAAAATGTTACAAAAGGTATATAAACATAATATTTTTAAATGGGACTCCATAAGAATTAAATATCTATAACCCTTGAAAGTGAATTAAGTTGCATTACAAATCACTCAGTTCATATCTCGATTGCTAATTATGAGACTTGAATCACTGCCTAGGCATGTTGCGATCAAAGATAAGTTCTCAAGGGCCTCTACCACATCTCTAACAATATGGAATCACTCACTTGTTTACAACTACAATGGTTGTATGATATTCAATTATAGTGGAAACCTTCTGTTTAGCGTCGAAAGGTATCCTTTAGATCCCAAGAACAAAGTCTTTCTCATGGACAATGCAAGAATGAATGGCATCGAAGATTTATTTTTACAATAAAACACTGAATTTGCATTTTTCACCAGTTATTTATCTCTTATTACCCATATAGTCTATGTTTTCTTTTAAATATGTTTTAATTTATGAAATAAGACAAAAATCTTTGGGACTAGTTCAATTTTAACTTGAACTGTAACATATGTATACAATCTTTCTCATTTTTGTGTTTTTGTAATAGAACATCCTTCTTCGATCAGGTGCTTAGTTTTAGGCTCAAAAATCAAAGTTCTCATGATGGCATGAAACATGAACGATCGTGTATTTCTCATTGTTCTAAATCTGACACACTTCGTTCCACGCAAAATGGACTCTATATGCTCCCATAAATTAGTTATGTCTATATGCACAATTTATTTATATTTTTTTTGGTTTTTAAGCTCTTGTGGTTATCATTTGAAGACCTTCCTAGATTATCCATAGTATTAAGGAACATTTTTTGACATTTCAAATCCAAATGGGGATCCATCATCAGGACATTTGAATGATGATGGATCCCCGTTGGGATTCGAAACGTCGACAAATGTTCCTTAATACTTTGGATAATCCAAGAAGCTCTTCAAGGAAAAAAATGGTGATATGGAGCCCAATCAGTAGTCCGTACTATTGATGTGGCATTTTGACTGGGCAAGGTCAATATTTGGTCAATTTTCCACTGGTGAATTAGAGACTACCAAGTGGCGGCATCCGATTGGTTTGAATTTTTGTGGTTACGTGGTAGTTTTTAAATGGTGAAGTTTCAGTTCAATGGGGAGAGAAAACATGGGGTAGCCTAGGGCCACCATGCGTCGCCCCCTCTACCACCGCCCCCCACCCCTCCCCCCCTCCATGGTGGTGTGGTGTAAAAAATTTGTACAAGTCTGGGCAGAGGCAGTGGGGTTCTACCCCACGACCTCCTATGCAGCATGAATGCTAGCTACCGCTACACCATGCATTGAGTCTTAACCATAGTGGCTTGCTGCATATATTTCAAGTGTTAAATTGTTGCCATCGGGGGGAGAGGGGGCCAGCTCCCAATGAAAAATGCAACCATAGCCTGTATCCATCAACAGAGCTAAAATTTAAGAGCACTATTAAACCGTAATCCATCATTAATTAGCGCTAATGTGGATTATTAATGATAAGCTAGAATTAGGACTAAGCATGGGTTTAAAGGCTAACCACGTTTAATTAATGCTAAGCGTGCATAATTAAGTTAATGAGGATGAGTTTCGTGGTCCACTAAATTCGACACAACTACTATTTTAATTCCATCTAACTCGATTTAGCTCCAGTTAGCTAAATTTAGGCCATAAATTGTGGAAAAAACTAGAGATGGTAATAACTTGGAGTTTTCAACCAAATCAGGCTTAGAAAGAGGTTAGATAATCATCCTTGAGAATTTTGGACTCAATGGAAGAGGTATGAGGAGCCATTGAGCACATATACATAATATTTTTGTAGGTTGAAAATGAAGGATGTATGGATCAATCAAGCTTTGGAGCATAATTGTTTGATCATTTATCCAAATTGAGCTCAGAAAGAGGCTTCATAGATGTTGGATGCTATGAATCCAATGGTGATATCCTTTTTCTTCTTTGAGCACATCTAGATGGAATTTTTCAGGATTGAGGCTAAGGGATGTATGGATCAAGTAGGGTTTAGTTGTAGAACCTAAGGGTGTTCAACATGAAGAAGACCTTGTAGGGGTTTTCCTCACCCTCAGAATTCATATGCAGCAGCTATAACCAACAGAGTTCAAATCAGGTTTAAATTCTTTCATTGTGAAGTTTTCATTATGTGCTTCAATGTGGAATTTAAGGATCCATGTGATGTGTCTGACTCATTTCAGTGGAAGTATGTCATCTTTGTAGGAGATATTTTGAATTTTTGATGTTGTGAGAGTTTTCTGTAGGAGGAAATTACCTTTTAGGGGTAATAGCCACATTCTATTTGCAGAAAAAATTTAATGTACTATAATACTGAATTATATGAGTAGGCTAGTCATGTTGACATGCCCAGAGATGTAGTCAAGGAGGGGTGAATTCCATCAACAAATATTTTGTCTTTCTCTTCTTTATTTCTATGAATTATGTGTGTGTTTTTCATTAAGTTCAGTTGCACATAAGGACTGATTCATGTTGAAGAGATATTAAACGAATATGTTTTTTTTGAAAGCCCAATTTTATGCATTGCAAAGTGTCGATGCGATCCCAAGTTTAGTTATATAATTTTGAGGAAGAGGAAAGAGAACACCTCCTCCAAATACAGATCATATTATGAGCATAAAACTTCTCTATATCTTATTTAATCTCTTTTCAGATAGAATAATAATGATATTTTCATTTAAGTTGATAGGCCTTTTAAAACAAGTAAGGTGTATTTTGGTTAGGGATCAACCAAGAGAATCCATTTTCATTTGTGGAATATTATTTTCATATATTTTTCATTTGGGGATCAAGTAATTTGATACTTAATCTATTCCATGGTCTCCGAATGTTGAATGGAAATGAAAATCCATTGGGTATATGAAGGTTGTAAAGATAAGTTTTGTACATGATAATTTTTGTATCCCCGATAAGTTTTTGCATATACTACGAATAAAGATAATTGATGGGGCTAACATTTAAAAAAAATATTACCTAAATTCTATGCGGTCAATCCTCTCATGTCCTTTGCAATATTCGTTTCACTATGATCTTTTAGAGGCATAAATAACAAACAAATATACAAGCCTAGTTCCATACTCACGCTTTACACTTCCAATCTCATAACAAATTGTATAACTTATTGAAAAAAAAAATCATATAAATATTATGGTCAAAACAAAAGAAAATTGAACATTACAAAATTATTTATGTATTTTTAAAGAAGCAAAAGTATAATCCAAACTACAGATCAAATAGATGGTGAAATAAAAATGACAAGTTGGGTAAAACATTTGCTATTAAACAAATAATAGAAATTACTTGAAGCTTAATTACTTATCTATGGATTAGGTTTTTTCTCTCTGCCTCGCGTTTTATATCATTCTCCAGACTCTTCGATGGTTCCCATGTTATTAACAAACATATGCAATTTAAGATATAGAATTTTTCCTATGAATTGATAACAATTTTTCACATTTTCCAAAATTTACAACTTAAAAATATTTACCAAGAATAAATAAATTCATTCCTACAAATCCTCTACTCAATTCTGTGTAAATTTATATGCAATTTATAAAATAAAATAAAATAAAATTATAGAAATAAATATCACAAAATATTACCATCAATGGAGGAGGATGGAAATGTCTCATCCTAGTCATTGCCCAATGATTAGAGCTTATAAAAGAGGTTGCCTCCAACTCCTATAAATGAGGCAAATACAAATATATACACATCATCCACAAGAGATAAAACAGATTTAAATAAGACATAACAGTGGATGGGACTCCAGGCAAGATGACATAACATCATGATAAAACAGATTTATATAAGACATAACAGTGGATGGGACTCATGACAGACAGCGTGTGAGGATGAAAAAACCTAATCAAGAAAAAGGAATTGGAAATAAAAACAATTATGTCGAACGAAATGCATGCTCCTCCCGCACAACGATAATTTTTACCACCTACGTCCAAACACAAAAATTCAGATAATGTTATCATGATGCAAACGCTATCTTTGATAATTGTATTGGCCGGTGATTGAAAATTTTCTAAGAGGTTTCCCAACTGTATGCTTACTGTATGCTTTTTGAATTTCATAATAGATGGTGATTAAAAAGTTTGTGGACGTTGCACAACTGCATGTTGTTGTTTTTTTTAATTATTGTTTATCATTTTGTATTTGGAATGATAAAGATTGAGGCCATTGTTACTACTATGTTGGTCTATTGTCTTTGAAGAGAAAAGTAACCATGGATAAAAAAAATTGAATTCTCCTTGATATTAATAGAATTTGAAAAAAATAATTTGGTTTGAGTGGTAAAAATATTTTAGATTATAGTGATTGGACTATCACAACCAGGTGACATGGATTACAAACTTAGGCATATTCTTATTGTTAAATAAAAACTGTTAAAATTTATGATCTGTGAGTTTTGGGGTTGTGAGAAAATGGGAGAATGGTTTTTGGTATTCATATTTAAATAAATAATATTTTTTTATTGATTTAAATATTCTACACTAAAAAATTTGGAGCAGATGTAGTACTGTTAATAAATTGGAATATTAAATTAAAATAAAAAATAAAAGAATATAATATTGATTGATAAACATATATAAAATCTTGTGTATTTTTTTTTACTATATTTAGTTTTATATATTTTAATAAATTTAATAAAAAATATATAATGTGAATTAGAAATATTTTTATATTAAATTGTGAATATATATAAATTATAAATATTATTTATAAATGAAAATTTAATTTATTATAAAATGAATTATATAACTAATATATTAATAATTTAATAAAATTACAATTAACAATATTTATATATAGATATATGAAATTATTTTAAGGATTATTATAGATTTATCTTTAATTCGAGATCCACCAAGTTTTTAGAGGAGTGAAACTTTTCGAGGTCTAAAATTTCTAGAATTTTTTGCAATCTAAAAACTGTTTGCATTTTGAAATTTTTCATCCTTCTCAATTATCTAGATTTAAAATGGATCTATCCAAATTTATAAATCATGATTATATAATAATTTATTGGTATTTTTAGAAGATCTAGATTTAAAATGGATTTATGCAAATTTATAAATCATGATGATATATTAATTTACTATTCTTTTCAACAACATATGCAAAATAAAATAAAATTGGGGGTGCAAGTTGATTATCTAACTAAAATTTAGATAGTTGATTAATTTCTTTTAATTATTTAGTGTTTATATGGTATTTAAATTACATATTTTAGTAATATAGATTTATAATTAATTTACATCTTTAATTTATCTAAATTTAATTTACCAATAAATATTAACATGTTGTTAGTAAGGATAAGTAATATTATGAATTGAAGGGATAAATGTTAATATTAATCCCAGGGTTTAATATAAACCCCTTAGGTTTATAATCATGATAAACCATGGTCCAGCACGATCCAACATCACATTGTGACAAAGATTGCCTCAATATGAAAATCAACCTTGTTCAACCATCATCAACAAACATCAACCATGGTCCAAAGTCGCATTGTGACAAAGATTGTCTCAATGTGAAAATCAACCATGGTCAAGCATGACCAATCATGGTCAACAATGGTCAATAACCATGGTCGCATTGTGACAAATATAATCCCATGGTCCAACGTCAAATTGTGACAACCATGGTCATCCTTGGTCAACCATGGTGCAACATCGCATTGTGACAAAGATTGTCTCAATATGAAAATCAACCATGGTAAGCCATTTTCATTCATGGTCAACCATGGTCAACCACGTTTTGACGTTGCATTATGAGAAAGGTCCTCTCAATATAAAAATCAGTCATGGTCAACCATGTTTGTTTTATGGTTTATAATATTTATCTTAGGGTTTATATACCTTGGGTTTCCAATATTAATCCCTTGGGTTTAATATTATTTCCTTGGATTTTTATTATTAGTCACTTGGGTTTATTAGTGCCTTGGGTTTAATATTATTTCCTTGGGTTTTTATTATTAGTCACTTGGGTTTATTAGTGCCTTGGGTTTATAATATAAATATCTTGGGTTTATTAATTCCTTGTGTTTATTCCTATGCTATACTATTATTGATAGGGTTTATAATATTAATACTAAGGTTTAATATGAAAACCTTGGGTTTATAATCCATTGAATTTTTAATATAAATTCCTTGGTTTTATTAGTCCCTTGGGTTTATAATATTGATAATTGCTTATGTTTGTAATATTAATTCCAAGGGTTTCTAATATTAATCTCTTGGGATTTTAATATTAATCTATTAGGTTTATTAATCACTTAAGTTTATAATAATTATCTCTTGGGCTTATTAATATTAGGGTTTATATTCCTATGGTTTTATATTAATTTGCTATGGTTCAATGTTACTTCCTTGGGTTTATAATTCCTTAGGTTTTTAAAACTAACATTTTTGGTTTCTAATATTAATTCTCAGATTTATAATAGAAATGCTAGGGTTTAATGTTTATTTATGGTTTTATAATATTTATCTTAAGGTATATATCCCTATTTATTGTAAGGTATAAATCCCTCACATTTATAATATTAATGCCTTAGTTTTGTGACAAATATTTTTCAATATGGAAATCATTCATGGTCAACCATGGTCAATCATCATCATCCAACATCAATCATCGTCAACATTGGTCAAACATGGTCTACCATGGTCCAATGCCACATTGTGACAAATATTGTCTCTATATGAATATCAACAATGGTAAACCATGGTCAAACATCACATTGTGAGAAATATTTTCTCAATATGAAAATCAATCATGGTCAACGATGGTCATTAATGATGGTCCCATTGGGACAAATATTGTGTCATGGTGTAATGTCACATTGTGTCAACCATGGTAAAACATGGTCAATCATGGTCAACCATGGTCAAGTGTCACATTGTGACAAAGATTGTCTCAATATGAAAATCAAGCATGATCAACCATGGTTTACCATGGTCAATTAAGGTTAACCATGATCTCCATGGTTATCTATGGTCCAAGGTCTCATTGTGACAAAGATTATCTAAACATAAAAATTAATCCTCGAGAACCATGGTTAATGACGGTCCTATGTTGTATTGTGACAAAGATTTTCTAAATATGTAATTCAACCATGGTAAACCATGGTTAACCATGTTTATTTTATTCTTTATAATATTTATCATATGGTTTATATGCCTTGGTTTATAATATTTATCTTAGTGTTTATCATAGGATTTTCTCGATATGAAAATCAATCCTCGTTAATCATGGTCCAACGTTGCATTGTGATAATCTCAATATGAGAACCCACCATGGTCAACCATGGTCCAACATCATATTATGACAAATACTGTCTTGATATGAAAATAAATCATGGTCAACTGTGGTCCACCGTTGCACTCCAACAAAGATTTTCTTGATATCAAAATCAATTATGGTCAACCATGTTTATTTGAGGGCTCAAAATATTTATATTAGTTTATATATGCATTGGGTTTATAATATTAATCCCTTTGTGTTTAATACTATTCCCTTGGGTTTATAATCCCTTGGAGTTTTGGTATTAATCCCTTGATTTTTTAATATCAATCCCTTGGCTTTATTAATCTAAGGATTCATATTCCTATGGTATAATATCATTCATAGAGTTTATAAGATTAATCCTAGGGTTTATTATAAATCCTTTGGGTTTATAATCATGGTCAATTATGGTATAATGTCACATTGTGACAAAAACTGTCTTAATATGAAAATCAACCATGGTCAACCATCACAAACCATGGTCCAATGTCACATTGTGACAAAGATTGTCTCAATATGAAAATCAACCATGGTCAAACATTGTTAACCATGGTACAATGTTGTATTGTGACAAATATTATCCCAATAAGAAAATCAATCATAGTCAAACATGGTTAACTATGGTCTGATATCACATTTTGGAAAAGATTGTCTCAATATGAAAATAGACCATGGTCACCCATCACAACCAATGTTTTCTTTACCATTTATAATATTTATCATAGGGTTTATATATCTTGGTTTATAATATTTATATTGGGTTTATCATAGGATTTTATCAATATGAAAATCAACCATGGTCAACATAGGTCCAACATGGTCGACCATGATCAATTATGGTCAATCATGGTTAGCGATGTTCGACATTGGTAAAACGTAACATTGTGACAAATATTCTCTTAGTATGAAAATCAACCATGGTCAATCGTGGTCAGCCATAGTTAATAACCATAGTCACATTGTGACAAAGGTTGTATCTTGGTCCAACGGTAGATTATGACAACCATGGTCAACCATGGTCGAACATCGCATTGTCCCAAAGATTGCCTCAATATGAAAATCAACCATGATCAACCATGGTCTAACGTCACATTGTGTCAATGTGAAAATGAACCGTGGTCAACCATGTTTATTTTATGTTTTATTATATTTATCTTAGGGTTTATATACCTTGGATTTATAATATTAATCCCTTGGGTTTATAATCTATAAATCAGTTGGATTTATAGTCATGGTCAAGTATGGTAAACCATGGCCCAATGTCACATTGTAACAAAGACTCTCTCAATATGAAAATCAAACATGGTCCAATGTCACATTGTGAAAAATAATGTCTCAATATGAAAATCAACCATGGTCAAGCATGGTCAACCGTGGTGAAACGTCGCATTGTGACAAAGATTGTCTCAATATGAAAATCAATCATAGTCAACTATTAGTTAACCCTGGTCTAATGTCACATTATGACAAATATTCTCTCAATATGAAAATCACTCATGCTCAACCATGGCCAACCATGTTTATTGTACCATTTTTAATATTTATCATAGGGTTTATATACCTTGTTTTATAATATTTACCTTAAATTTTATCATAGGATTTTGTTAATATGAAAATAACCATAGTCAACTATGGTCAAAATTGGCCAAACATGGTCAACCATGGTTAACAATAGTCGAATGGGACAATGTGACAGAGATACTCTTAGTATGAAAATCACGCATGGTCTACCATGGTCAATCATGATCAACCATCGTCAATAACCATGGACACATTGTAACAAAGATTGTCTCTTGGTCCAACGTCATATTGTGACAACCATGGTCATCCATGGTCAACCATTGTTGAATGCTGCATTATGCCAAATATTACCTCAATATGAAAATCAACCATGGTCAACCATGGTCCAATGTGGCATTGTGACAAATCTTGTGTCAATGTGAAAATCAACCATGGTCAACCATGTTTATTTTAGGGTTTATAATATTTGTCGTAGGGTTTATATACTTTGGGTTTATAATATTAGTCCCTTGGGTTTAATATTTTTTTCTTAGGTTTATAATCCTTTCAACTTTTAGTATTAATCCCTTGGGTTTATAATATCAATCCATTGGGTTTATTAATCTAAGGGTTCATATTCCTAGAGTATATTCATAAGGTTTATAATATTAATCCTAGGGTTTAATATAAATCCCTTTAGTTTAAGGGTTTATAACATTTATCTTAGGGTTTATATACCATAAGTTTACAATATTAATCCCTTGGGTTTAATAGTAATCCCTTGATTTTTTAGTATTAATTCAATAGATTTATTAATGCTTTGGATTTATAATATCAATGCCTTGGGTTTATTAGTCTAACGGTTTATATTCCTAGGGTATATTATTGTTAATACAATTTATAATACTAATTTTCAGATTTAATATAAATCCTTTAGGTTTATAATATAAATTCTTGGGTTTCCCGGATGCGGGTGGTTTTCATGCTTAACAGATGGCAAGGATGGGTCGGCGCATGGGATTCTACCACCGCCAACCTCCTTTGCATCCTATGCAACATTCACTGCATTAAATTTGCTTCGTCCGAGGCATTAATGTGGCACACTCATCCAGAACCGCACTCAACCCTCAGAGATATGGCTTCTCCAGGATGCTTCAGACCTGAATTTTTTCCCCTTAGCTCTTGCTGTGCTTCAGTGGTCTCTGAGCCAAGCTCTAGGACCATCACAGGGCGTAGGTGTTGGATTTCTTGTTGTGTTAATCTTGCACCTGTATTTCACTTTTCACAAAGCTCCTTTTGCACTCAGAGCTCTGGATTTTGCCCTATCTCTCTCCCTGCGGAGATTGATGCTCATAAGACTTTGAACCTCAGTCTCGACGCTCCCTGCTCTTTCAATTTCTGCACTCGTCATCGGAATTCCATGCCGCGTTTGAGACATAGGATGCGAAGCCAATGTGGCTCGAGCCGTGGTGGTCCTTCTCGTTGCCCTCCTCCCTCCTCGCCTAGCTCGTCCTCTCCGCCTTCTGATTCCATGAGGGGTCGTTATCTTGAGACCCAGAGTGGTAGGAGCTTTCTGATGGGGCGTGGGAGTGCTTGGCAGGCTAGAAACCTTTCCACTCTTCTCCCGGGTCAGCAGCACAGAGCTCACTTTCGCTTCCCCTACTTGCTCAATATGCCTACTTTCACTGCTACCATTACCATTGACTTCAAAGAAGAGCCGCTTGATTCTACTGCTAAGCTTTCCGACTCTCCTCCAGTGCATTTGTCACCTGTTCGGCCCTGTTCTCCTCCTAATTCTGGTCAAAAGCGGATGCTCGCTAAGGGCGGTTCCTCGCAGGACCCCTTTGTGGCTACTGTTGTGGGCGTTTTCAAAGGGGGTGCTTCTTCTGTTCTGGCCGACGAGGATAAAGAGGATTCTTCTAAACAGGTTATTCTGGATGATAATGCTGATTTGCAGGATGAGGATGACCACGACGCTCATGCATGCCCTGTGGTCGAGTTGCCTCCTTCTTCTCAAGGTGATTAATGGCCTTCCTTCATTCAAGCTTGTTTTTGGTTACTCCCAGGCACAGCTCTGGTGTTCGTCTGCTAACAAAGATTAGATGGCTCTACTTCTACTGTCTTTTTGATTGCCGGTTTCCCCTTCGTGGGCGGCAAATTACTCTATATAAGACTGTTCATGTTTACATTTCTGATGCAAAATGCTGTAGGTTGATATATTGTTCAATTACTCGAGCCAGTTTCCTCTATGAGGGTGGATTTTTTGTGCTTAGATGCCTATCTGTGATTCAGTATTGTAACCTTCTCACGGCACTGTGTGTTGTTTTTTTGACAAACAATCATAGATGTACTAGAATGCCCATCTCTTGGGCTAGAATCTCTGAGGCCTCGGCCTCCATGTAATCATTTTTGTATATTAATAGATTAAACTTACGAAGAAAAAAATATATATAAATTCTTGGGTTTATCAGTCCCTTGAGTTTATAATATTAGTAATTGCTTACGTTTATAGTATTAATAATCACTTAAATTTATAATATTAATTCCAAACGTTTATATTATTAATCTATTTGGTTTGAAATACTAATCCTTTGTGTATTTAATAATAATTCCTTAAGTTTATAATAATAATCCTTTGTATCTAATACTATTTTTAGGGTTTATAATGCGTTGGGATTTTAATACTAATAATCCATTTAATTAATAATATCAATATTTACAATAATAATATATTATTATTATACTAATAAATTTTATAAATTTTAATTGTTATATTATTGCATTTATAATATGATGATAATCATTCTTTTATAATTGTTATTATCTATTAATTATTAATAATTTATAATTATTAATCATTATTATAAAAAATATCATAAATTATTACTAATATTATAATTATTTATTTTTAATATCATTATTTATATTATTTTTTAATATTTATATTTATATTTTTTATTAATAATAATAATAATAATAATTTATATAAAATAAATATATAATTTAGAAATTACTAGTTACTAATGTTAATATTTAATTTACTTTAATTTATTATTCATATTAATATTATTTTTTATATTAATAGTATTAAATTATAATAATAGTATTATATAATTTACAAATAATAATTTAATTTAATTTATTATTCATATTAATATTAGTATTTATATTAATAGTATTAAATTATAATAATAGTATTATATAATTTACAAATAAAATATAAAATTATTAATGTTAATATTAATAAATATATATTAATAAATGTGGTTTATATATATTTATTATTTATCAATGATATTTATCAATGTAGTTGTGTTAATATATTTCTTTGAAAATATGAAAATATTTAAAAGTTTTAAATTTTATCATTTTAAATATATTATTTTAATTTTTTTATTAAATTTAATTAAAAAAAAAAAGTTAAAATATTTTTTTTTTATACCTTAATACGAAAGAATTGAGCATCAATACGGTCCTTCTGTCTCCACATCATCAAACACCAATTCCGACATCCACATCGTTTCTTCTAGAGTGTATTATATACCATATGACCGTAGGCCATACTTCTTCAACAATATGATAGAAGCTAGATGGTTCTCGAGAAACAATACACAATTACATTGGGGAAAGCTTATTTCTAAGTTTATTTATCCACAAATGTACTTGAGAATAAATGCCCACCCAACGGTAGGTGTGCATTTATTTCCTAGGTGCATTTATGGATGGATAGACTTAAAAATAAGCTTTGCCATGTAGGTGTGCATTTAGTTCCTAAGTGCATTTATGGATGGATAGACATAAAAATAAGCTTTTCTATAGGGCTTAGCTGGAGTATGCTACAAATATGTATTTTGAAATAGCAGAATAATGTTGAGAAGTCATTTGGATGCACTAAAAGAAGAAAGAAATGTCTCTAAAGGAAAGTGCAGTAAAAGAAAAATGTCTCTAAATGTCTGAAAGTGGAAACTAGAACAGGTGATGAAACTTCTTTAGTTATACCACTCATATTTCAACTGTTAGTTCCATTCTAAAAGATAAACAATATATCACTATAAAGAGCATTGGCACTTGGGAATCAAGTTTTTTAGAAGTATAATGCTACCAAAAAATATGGTTTTCCAAAAGGAGGACTGAAGATCTCCAACTAGAAGCATAATATAAGTGAATTTGACATGAAAATGCCAGTACCTCAATAATCAAATGTGCTGCAGGAAACTATAAAAAGAAAAGTAGTACTTCCAAAAAGAAAAGCATATTAAACAGAACTTCAGATAAAAATTGAGTTTAACTAAAAGTAAAGCGTTCAACTGCACCCTACATAAGTGATCTGTAAATACAATAACAAGTTTGGTGTATCTCACATGTGGTAGAGAAGTAATAATATGCTTCTATAATATATGAGAAAAGGGTCCTAGAGTTAAATAACCCAGCAGCATGAGCTTCACATATATGCAACACAACTCTTGTTTATGTTTTGTTGCATCCATAAACAACTACATTCTCAACTAACCACCTCCCATCCCATTTGAAACAAATACAAATTAATGCCCCACAAATTTTTTTTGAACACTTTACCTATCTTACTCGACTCCAACACTTTACCTATCTTAGTCCACTCCAATCCAAAAAGGAATAATTAGAAATTTATCAACACTTGGAAACATTTTTGGCTGCAAACATAAAATTCATTAAACAAAAAGGATATTCAAGTTTTTCTTGAAGCTCACAGCTTCACTACATAGTACACATATTGCCAAAACTCATTATAAGAGTGGAGATACAGATAAAATCCTTAAGCAATTTATTGTTTACTATTGCTAGAGCTCACAGAGTCACAAGCGAAAGCTTTCCAACAATTTAAGAATATCTGAGATAACACACACATGAACAGAACATAAGAGTGAACAGAAACAGAAAAGCATGAACAAAACAAAACTTACAAGCAAGAACAGAAATCTAAATTTATGAACAAGAAAGTGGAGAACAATACCAAAACTGAGAACAAAAAATGCAACAGAGCAAAAGAACTAATAGCAGCTAAGGACTAATTGTAAAACCCATATAATTTTTTTTCTTAATTCAATAGATTTAGGTGGCACTTGTTCCAAAGGGAAAGGATATGCGATCATGTGTATCATTAGAGGAAAGGAGGAAAGACCAAAACATTAGAGAACCCTGAATCAGCACATGAATCAATCACATCAATGTCATAATTATTTGTTAAGCGGGGTTGATAAAAAATCAACCACAACAATCTCATAATTTCTCAAGTGGGGGAGATAAACACACATACACAACCCGAAGTATCTCGGAAAACATCAACGTACACAACTAAGTATTTCAGAAAACATCAGCAAACATACACAGATATACGACTATATCGGCTCGGAAAAAATACACATACACACCCAAGTATTTCAGTTAACATACAAAGATATACAAGTATCTCGGCTTGGCAAACATACACGTACACAATGAAGTATTTCACACACACAGATTTACCAGTATCTCGGCAAATATACATACAACCAAGTATTTCAGTAAACATAGAGGTATACAATAACCAAGTATTTCACATGCATATCACAGAATCAAGGAAGGCACATGTGCACAGAGCAGAAACAACAACAAGAGCAATTACATATACCACTAGAAACCCTAAACCCTAAGGCACATGTGCACAAAGAAGAAACAACGACAATAGAAATTACATAAACCACTAGAAACCCTAAACCCTACAGCACATGTGCCCAGAGAAGAAACAACGACAAGAGCAATTACATATACCACTAGAAACCCTAAACCCTAAATTACATAGGAAGAAGAACAAACAGTGCCAAAACTAGTGCCATGAACAAATAGTCTGAAGAAGAGCTAAATTGAACCGAAATAGATTAGAAGTGTTCATAAACACATGTTTTCAAGTGTTGAAAAACACAACAGTGGGTTGGTAGGAATTATTTTCCTACCGAGAGGTGAAGATGCCACACCAAATGCAGAGGAAAGCATCGATGCAGGAGCCAACTGATAGCCAAAGCCCGCCACAGTTCGGAAATCCCTGCAAAACCCTCGAAAATAGCATAAACTAGCCCAAATCTCTATAAAAACCCTTGAAAATGAAAGAAACACAACTTCTGCAAAAATTACCTGAAAAAAAACCCTTGAAAATGACAAATTACCTTAAAATCATGGTACTTCTGCAAACTAGTAGAGGGGACGAAGCCGTTAACATCTCCCCATAGCATTGGGTAGTCGAAGAGGGAAATTTGACAGTGGAGGAGCAAGATATGGTAGTCGGGGGAGCCAAACATGTCCACAGCAGGGCGCAGGAGCAACATCAACGAAAGAGTGAAAAACCAACAAGCCATCCGAACAGCAAAAAAAACTGCGAGCATCTGGTGAACAGGGGAAGCAAACATGCACCAGCACCGGTGACACAGTGCGCAGCCACCGGAAGAGCTCTTCGAGCAACATCCCGCCCCGAACAGAAATGCACAAGGTGAGGAACGAATGTTTCATAATAGGTCATTTGAAACCCTAAAATTACCGAAGGAGCTCGAATTTAACTCCCTCACCAACTAGAACACGTCAACAATGGTAGCTGGCAAGTGTCGTACAACATGCGGTGTGCTGGAGATGTGGTTTTTGGACATGGAATGGAGGGCGCCCAAGTAATGGCGTCCCTCCCCTATTACATTGGATGGATAGGCTCAAATAACAATAATACCGCAAAGTGAAAATTGACATCTTGCTTCCATAATGGTCTGAAGCTTACAGTTGTATCCTGCGACCATTTGAGAATCATCTCGAACCTACTTTATAGATTAGACTAGGCTATTCCTCCTCGTCTTATAAAAATAAAAAATAGTATCTCGTCTGCAATAATCCGAGATCCATCTTGAAATCAAAACACTAAGATCAGATTGTTGTTTTTCGGTATTCATTCCAATCGCATATTACAACTCTAAATTATAGTTTTGAACATCATGTCAATTATTCCAAGCTTTTTTGGCAGGAGATCATTCGATCCCTTCTCCTTGGAAGTATGGGATCCTTTCCAAGCATTCACAGATCTCGCCACCTGGGGACCATCGGGGCAATTTGTAAAGGAAACTTCTTCCATAGCGAATACTAAAATCGATTGGAAGGAAACTCCAGAGGCACAAATAGAGTTGGAAGAGGGCCAAAGAGTTATGTAGATAAGCAGGGAGCGCAACAAAGAAGAAGAAGAGAAGAACGACAAATGGCACTGGATTGAGAAATCCCATGGAAAATTCCTACGGCTTTTCCGGCTACCGGATAATGTGAAGGTGGAAGAGATAAAGGTGAGCATGGAAAACGGGGTGCTGACAGTGATAGTGCTGAAGCAGCTTGAAACTCAACCTCTGAAACCGAAATCCATCAAGATCTCTGCTTGAGATCTCTGGTGTAGAGGATTAAGGTTATAGATGTGTTTAGGAAGCAGGTATCCATTATTGAATCCATAAAATAAACATATCCATTACCATCCCCTGTTATTCCCTCCATTACAATGGGCTTGCATGTGTTGTATGTTTTTTAATAATATAATAAAAGGAGACGCAGGTTACAAGCTTCTGATGTGTTTTACTGTAAAAGGTTTTCATTTTTTTTTAAACTGTCTATGTTCGAGTGCTATCAAACAATATGGACGATAAAACACCCCCCCAGTTTGATCGCATGTTAAATTTTCATATTTCGACGAGCTTCTCAATTTCGAGTGATAGCTAATGAGAAATCTATGTTTCCTGTATTCCTACATGAATATAGGAATTTGGAAACATTTTTGTAATACCCAATTTTTATATTTAAAACCTTCTAAAATGTGTTTTTCAGTTAAAATTGTTTTTCTCAATTGACCATTCCTTAGTCATTGTTTGTCAATTGACCATTCCCTAATCATTAATATACTGTATAATGATAATTTTTTTCTTTTTGCACCCTATTTGATACAGTCCATAATGTCTCTGTTTTTAAGGTATTTTCTTAGTCCTTGTTTGAGTCCTTCTGTGTGCAATAAACTGGTTTGAGCAACGTGATAAAATAATAAAATTAATAATACCATGGGCTAATACCATGTTTTATGAATACCATGGGCCATCTAGGATTTTGATTATTATATTATGTTTCGAGGATTTTAATTATTCTGTTACGATAAGCCCAAAAACCATAACTTATCTCACAATCGAAATATTTTACAATATTTTAATTTAATTTAATTTTATAACATTTTTAAATTAAATCTAAGAACAAAAAGGCTATAACTAATTTTTAGGTATATCTAAACACTCAATCCTCATGAGATTCAATGGAGGTTTTAATAAAATAAAAAAATAGAATACTTTTATATATACATATGTGAAATTTACATAATACCGGCCTAGATCCATTTTAACCTCACATCTATCAAGCGCTTAGAGGGATCAAATACCTTGAGGTGCAAACCTCTTTTCTGAGTGCAAAAATTGAGGTAAGGTTGAACCTCAAGAGATTTGATTCCTCTTCAGGCTTGATAGATTTGGGCTTATGATGTATCTAGGTTAGTTTTAGTCATATGTGGTCATACAATATTTTTTGAACACCTAATTATTTTTATCTTTTTAAATATGGTAAATATCTCTAAGATTAATTTGGTCAATTGAATTTTAAATTTGTTTTGTTATCTTAGTTTGTTGAGATGAGAGAGACTATTAATAATTTGAATGATGAAAAATGACGAAATAAAATTTTTTAGTGCAAAATGACAATATAACAATGTTAAATGACAGAAAATGTGAATAATAATATTATAGTCAATTACAAACAATCTTCATTGTGATCAATCTAAAATTATTTTCTTCTAATGTTATTATCGTCATGCTTATTAATTTTTACATATTCTTATATCGATCATATTAAATGGAAAGTTGAAATCAGAGACCATTCAAATATTTAATTCAAGCTGTTGTAGTAAACCTTGTCTCTCTTTCTCCAAAGTCAATCATTGTGACTTAAGGATTGTTAAACCTCGAATAATTTTTAATTTTTGTTGTTTATATTACCTCGTTTGAATGGAAAGTGATTTACAATGTTGAATGATAGAAAATGGGAATAATAAAGATTTACTCAATTACAAATAATTTACAGTTTTATGAATCCAACATTTTTCGTAAGTGAACATTTTATTTAGGATGAAAATTCAACTATTGTGTTTATGGTTGAATTACTATAGAACAAAATTCAATTGACATCATGAATAATTTTGTATGTGGTTACACTGCGAGGGATTGTATATGCTTTGGGAGTGAGAAGGAGTTAAAATGATCTAGGTGGATATTGGTGGCCACCCGCCTATTCCACTTGGGCCTCCACCATTCTCTCTTTCAGTTTTTCAGTTTCGGCATAATTTACTATTTTTAGTAGTTTTTCAGGTCCTGAACCTCCGGAGCCATTTTGAGGCCCTAAACGACGTTTTTTGGGCATCACGCCTGTAGCGAATATTATTCCATTTCGAAATGATATTCATGGCAAAAGTTGTAGTCCTCAGATAGAGCTTTCTAATGATGTATCATGTGCATCAAACAGAGATAGCATGCCAAAGTTACGTCCCTGGGAAGTTGAAAGACCAATTTACCCAAACGTGGCCCATAGTTTTGGCGCTTCATCTCCTAGGGTTAGGTTTTTGGATGTTTAGGATTCTCCATGGTTTCTCAATAACAAATAGGCCCTCGAGCCTCATTGTAACTCAGTTCAGATGCCTGTAGCCACCACATCTCTTCTCAGAGATAGCTACCAGCGCCCTAGCTAGTTTTATTTCCATTCTGTCTGTAAGCAAATTTCAGTTCTTTGATATTAATGAAATGAAGTGTTATTTCCGCTGCATCTCTGTATTTATGATTATATGTTTATTCTGTTGCGTTCCTGCATAAATCCGGATCAGTGGTATCAGAGCGGTCTGCTTTTTCTCGATCCTTCTTTGCATGTCCCCAACGAGGTCGGGGTATAAGGAGCTAGGGCTTGATCTGGTGGAACCTTTTCAAGATCGGCCTCGCAAACCTTGACGGACGCCCATGGGGGACGAAAAGAAAGATGAGGGAGCAGGAGATCCTATCAAAATATTGCTCGAGGAGGCCCTCGAAAAACAAAGGAACGCGATGATGGATAACTTTGTTCAAATCCTTCAACGGCTGCCCACCGGCGGCGCATCTGCATCCAGTAGCCACTCTGGAGTTGCGACTCCTTTTAAGGTACAAGTAAATTTTGACATTCCCATATTTGAGGGTCAAATAGACGCAGATGCCGTAGATAGATGGTTGAATCTATTAGAAGGATATTTCTCTGTTCATGACTTTTCAGACCTGGAGAAGATTATTTTTGCACTCCTCCAAGCTACCCCACATGTCAAGGACTAGTGGGAAACCTACTGTGAGAACAAGGACCAGACAGAACCCTCTCTGTTCTCGGCCGTACCAAATTGGAATTCTTTCCGAGACGCCGTTAAGGAACAGTACTATCCCGTGGGGAGCTATGAGGACAAGTACATATAATGGACCACGCTGCAACAACAAAGGGATCAAGATGTGCATGAGCTGACGAATCTGTTCCATACCCTGTGCACAAAGTTGGGTATCAAATATTCAAAGAAACATTTGGTGCTAAAGTATCGCAGCTGTCTGCACAGATAAATTCAAGAGGAAATGGATTTCCTCGACATCTCCTCGCTTGGTATGGCATACCGGTATGCTGCCAAGATTGAGCAGAAATTCAAACAGAAGAAGCGAGACTTTGGATCTGCAAATCAAAAGCAAGTGAAAGGTGCTTCCAAACCGCAGAACAAAGGACAGAGCCAAGGCATGGGAGCTAAAGACAACCCGTCAAAGCCACAAGAAAAGAACAACACTGCAAAGCCAAAGAAGGACACGGGAAAGTGGTGTGAGTTCCATAAGATCTCCACTCACAACACAAGTGAGTGTCGGGCCAAGCAGTCGCTAGTGGCCGAGATGAGGGCTTCTGAGTCAGATGCATGCTCCGACTCTGAATTAGAACTTGAAAAGGGGAATGAAAAAGGGAAACAAATTATTGATGCAGAGCCCAATGCCACTGTTGCCACTACAAAGATCGAGAAGGAGGAACCGGAAGATCCAAAGGAGGAGGAATGTCTCTTCCACTCCCAGATGTGGGTAAAGGGCTCCCCTATAAAGTTCACTGTTGACAATGGGAGCCAAAAGAACCTCATTTCAGTAGACGTTGTGAAGCGGCTGGGCTTGCCGACCACAACTCACCCACATCCATACACCAACCAAGGACGAGATCTCCGTGTCACCCAACAGTGCCGCCTTCCTTATAGCATCAAGCCCTTCACGGATGAGGTATTATGTGATGTTGCTCCTATTGATGTTTCTAATGTATTATTAGGACAACCATACTTGTGGAAGCGCCATGCTGTGTATCAGTCTCGACCTCGTGCTGTCATTGTTACTTTGGGAAATAAGTTGTACAGGATACCAGAGGTACCACCTCCTGCGGCTATCTCTTCGGTTACTGCAAAACAATGCAGTAAGCTCATTTCCCAAACCAGGAAATTCATTTTCCTGATGATCCACCCCCAGGGCAAGAAGAATACTATGGCCATGACCTCCAGACAGGGCTCCTCTGCACGACAACAACAAATGGATAAGGTTGTGGAGGAGTACGGGGACATCTTCACCTCACCCACAGGGGTTCCTCTGCACTGTCAGGTCAAGCACCCCATTGATCTGACCCCAGGTGCGCCGCTACCAAATGGACTGATCTATTGGCACTCTGTTATGGAGAATTATGAAATCAAGAGGCAGATTCAGGAGCTGTTGCAGAAAGGTCACATTAGACCAATTTCATTGCCCTGTGGGAGCCCGATCGTGTTGGTACAGAAGAAGGATGGGACGTGGAGACTCTGTATTGACTATCGGGTGCTGAACAAGATCATTGTCCAGAATATGTACCCAATCCCACAAATTGATGACCTTCTAGACCAACTCAAAGGTGAAAAATATTTTCGCAAGATTGACCTGAAGTCTGGGTATCACCAGGTACCTATTGAACCCTCTGATGTGTGGAAGACTACCTTCAAAGCCAAGGAAGGCCTTTTTGAATGGCTAGTCATGCCTTTCAGGTTGACTAATGCTCCCGCGACCTTCATGAGGATGATGGATGACATCTTGCGACCATTCACCAACTCATTTTTAGTGG
Source organism: Pinus albicaulis (assembly GCA_034641835.2). Classification (NCBI taxonomy): domain Eukaryota; kingdom Viridiplantae; phylum Streptophyta; class Pinopsida; order Pinales; family Pinaceae; genus Pinus; species Pinus albicaulis. The sequence continues at coordinate 1,221,040,882 of CM076575.1, read as the reverse complement.
TGTACTTGAATGACATTCTGATATTCAACAAGACTTGGGAGGAGCACCTTCACCACATCCGACAGGTCCTCCAAACACTGCGGCAACACAAGTTGTGTGCCAATTTGGAGAAGTGAATTTTTGGCATGACCCAGGTTCAGTATCTGGGATACATTATTGATGAAAGGGGGGTGCATGTGGATCCAGCCAAGATACAAGTCATTCGGGATTGGCCAGCCCCAACCACTATAATAGAGCTTCACAGCTTTCTGGGTCTTGCAAATTTCTACCGTAGATTTGTGTTGGGATTCTCTCATATCACTTGGCCCTTGAGTAAAGTCACCAAGGGAGGAGCGAGAGAAAAATTATTTTGGTCGGAACCTCAATAGAAGGCGTTCACAGAATTGAAAAATCGCCTCTGTTCTGCCCCAGTGCTCACATTACCAGACTTGCAACAGCCATTTGAGATCGAGACAGATGCCTCTGACTATGCTATCGGGGCAATTCTTACTCTACAAGGACATCCAGTGGAATATCACAGTGAGACATTGTTTGAGACAGTTCGCAAGTATCCCACCTATGAGAAAGAAATGTATTCCATTGTGCAAGCCTGTCGACAATGGAAGCATTACATTTTGGGGAAGGAAACAATCATCCACACAGAACACCAGCCCCTGCAGTTCATACAGACACAAGGGAAGTTGCAGAATGATCGCCATCAGAAGTGGTCCACATATCTGCAATAGTTTCATTTCAACATCAAGTACAAGAAGGGTAGCACCAATAATGTTGCAGACTACCTCAGCTGACCACCGATCGTGGCGCTCATCACCGTGCACTTGTGGGCACGAGACTTCTGATTGGTCTTTTCTCTATGAGAGTGACCCAGAATTCGGCCACACTTACAAGGCACTCTTGGGGGGTACGGAAGTTCCAAATTTTCACCTCCAAAATGTACTTTTATGTCACCTGGGACACCTTTGTGTTCCTTCAAGCGAGCATGCCAAGATGATATGGGAAGCACACTATAGTCGAGTCACTGGGCATTTCGAGGTCGAGAAAATAGTAGCAAAACTATAGAAGTATTTCTATTGGCCAAATCTTCGAAAGGATGTCAAGAAGCACATCAGATCCTGCACTGCTTGTGCCATTGCCAAACCGACCATCAAGAAGTAAGGACTATATACTCCACTACCTACCCCTAGTCGACCTTGGGAATCCATCTCCATGGATTACATGTCGGGCCTACCTTCTACTAAGAATGGAAATGAATGTGTTTTCGCGGTTGTTGACAGATTCTCGAAGATGGCCATTATGGCGGCCTGTAAGAAGAATATCACAGCAAAAGCCACTGCTAAACTCTTCTTTGAACGAGTGTGGGTGCACTCTGGGATCCCACAATCTATCATATCAGATCAAGATAGCAGGTTCCTCAGCACATTTTGGTCCAGCCTCTGGTCAATGTTGGACACAAAGCTCACCAAGTCCATAGCTTTCCATCCCCAAACAGATGGCCAGACAGAGGTCGTCAATAGAATGATTGTACACATTCTGTGCATGTACAATTCAAAGAATCCACGCACATGGGACGAGAGCCTCCCCTATATACAAAATAGTTATAATAGGACTCTCCACAGTTCAATTGGCCATAGCCCCTTTCAGGTGGGCTTGGGATTCCGGCCACTATGTCCCATTGATGTAGCCATGCCATTTGCAGCTGCTCAGGCCGATTTAGCTCATGTCCAGTCTGAAGTTGACAAAGAAAGTAGCTTCATCGAGTGCATTCAACACATCCGCCAATAGTTTCATGATATATTGGACAGAGCCAATGTCAAGTACAAGCAGCACCATGATCAACACCGGGTGCCACACAAATTCTAGGTGGGTGACAAAGTATGGCTACATTTGCAGAAGGAGCACCTCACTAGACCCCACTGCAAGCTTCGCCTGCTCCGATACGCGCAGTACACCGTCACCAAGGCTGTAGGTGACAATGCCTTCGAGCTTAGTATTCCTCCATTCCTTGGTCTGCACCTAGTCTTCAATGTGGATCGCCTTCGTCCTTACTTCCCACCTCTACTGGACACCTCAAACATTGCAGAACAACTCACACCAACAGAGTTAAACCTAGACTGCATGGAATAGGCCACCACAGATTGTATCATGGACATGCAAATCAAGAACACTCGCCAACAGAAGATCCAACTATATCAGGTTCTCAAAGCTCGCCAACTCCTACACCAAGGAAAGTGGTTCACCAGGGACCAAGTTCAGCAGAAATTTCCTCATCTCATGGAGGAACTTAACGCAATGGGGACCATTGCTTCCTAAGGGGGGAGGAATGATCCAGGTGGATATTGGTGGCCACCCGCCTATTCCACTTGGGCCCCCACCTTTGTCTCTTTCAGTTTTTCAGTTTTGGCATAACTTACTATTTTTAGCAGTTTTTCGGGTCCTGAACTTCCGGAGCCGTTTTGAGGCCCTAAACGACGTTTTTTGGGTATGAAATTTGTTGCGATTTGATCATCAAATCGTCACAAAAGTTTTAGTCCTCGGATAGAGCTTTCTAATGATGTATCATGTGCGTCAAACGGAGATAGTATGCCAAAGTTACATCCCTGGGAAGTTGAAACACCAATTTATCCAAACGGGGCCCATAGTTTTGGCGCTTCATCTCCTAGGGTTATGTTTTTTGATGTTTAGGATTCTCCATTGTTTCTCAATAATAAATAGGCCCTCAAGCCTCATTGTAACTCAGTTCAGAGGCCTGTAGCCGCCACATCTCTTCTCAGAGATAGCTACCAGCACCCTAGCTAGTTTTATTTCCATTCTGCCTGTAAGCAAATTTCAGTTCTTTGATATTAATGAAGTGAAGTGTTATTTCTGTTGCATCTCTATATTTATGGTTATATGTTTATTCTTTTGCGTTCCTGCATAAATCCGGATCATAAAAAGGAGGAACAAGGGGAGATATAGACATATATGGAGGGGGGCAAAGGGAATAAGAAAGAGGTGGAAAGAGAGATGGAGGAAGAAAGATAAATATGGAGAGAGGAGTATGTTTGGGGGCTAAGATAGAGAGAAAAATAAAGAGAGATGATGAAATATAGAGATATAGAAGGAGGAGGAATATATGTTATTACAATGAAATCAATGCATACTATTAATATAATTATTTTACATCATACATCTAGTTGCATGCATCAAATAGGAAATCAACATATACACTGAAATCAATTCATCTAGTGAAAACAATCAAATAGGATTAGAAATCAACATCTACACTAAAATCAATGCATCTAGTGCATACTATCAAATAGGATTATAAATCAACATCTACACTAAAATCAATGCATCTACTGTAAGAAATCAAATAGAATTAGAAACCAATATCTACACTAAAACCAATGCATCTAGTGGAAGCAATCAAATAGGAGTAGAAATCAATAGCTACACTCAAATCACTACATCTAGCGTAAGGTATTAAATAAGATTAGAAATCGAAATATACAACGAAAGAAATGCATCTGGTGCAAGCGATCATATAGTACTATAAATCAATATCTACACTAAAACCAATCCATTTAGTGCAAGAAATTAAATAGGAGTAGAAATCAACATCTACACTAAAATCAATGCATCTAGTATAAGGTATTAAATAATATTATAAATTGACATCTACACTAAAGTTAATGCATATAGTGAAAGCAATCAAATACGATTATAATTCAATATCTACATTGAAATCAATCCATCTAGTGCAAGAAATCAAATATTAGTACAAATAAAAAACTACATTTAAATCAATGAATCTGGTCTAAGGTGTTAAATAGGATTACAAATCGACAACTATACTGATATCAATGCATCTAGTGCAAGCGATAAAATATGATTAGAAATAAATAACTACACGAAAATAAATACATCTATTTTAGTGAAAAGTCGAAATATTGGCATGACTTTCTAGATCTAACTTCTATTTCTGTATTTTTGTTTGGGTGTCTCTTTATTCTTCCATCTATCTCCACTTTCCATTCCGTGTCTACCTCCCTCCCTCTCTCCTCTCTCTCCCTTGTCCCTCTCTCTCCACCTCTTCCTCCATTTATCTATCTTTCTCGTCTTCCCTCTACCACCATTCCATCGATATCTATAGCTCCCTCCATCTCTCCTTCTCTCTCTCTCTCTCTCTCTCTCTCTCTCTCTCTCTCTCTCTCTCTCTCTCCATATCAATGCATCTAGTGCAAAGAATCAAATAGGATTAGAAATCAATATCTACACTGAAATCAACGCATCCAATGCAAACAATAAAATAGAAGTAGAGATCAAAATATACATGGAAATCAAATCATATAGTGTCTATCTCCCTCTCTCTCTCCTCTGTCTCCCCCTACCTCTCCCCCCCCACCCCTCTCTCTCCTTTCCTTCCCTTGCTCTATATTTCTCCTCTTCCCTCTTCCCCAGTGCCATCTATATCTATACCTCCCTCCATCTCTCCTTTTTTGTCTCTCTATCTCATCCCCCTAAACACATATCTCTCTTTGTCTCTTTGTCTCTCTCTCTCCTTCCCTCTTTCCCCTTCCATATATATCTATATATCCCACTGTCTCTCCTTATTTATATCTTGATATCATCCTGCATACACACTCTCTCTCCATATCTCTTTATCTATCTATCACTCCCTCTTCCTCTCCCTCTCTATCTCTTCCCCTCCCCCCTCTCGATCTCTACCTCCTCCATCTATATCTTTATCTCAACCCCCAAACATACACACTCTCTCTCCATATTTCTCTCTCTCTCTCTCTCTCTCTCCATGTCTATCTCTCTTCCCCCATCCTTCTCTTTTCCTCTCTCTTCGGCCCTCCCCCCCCTCCCATCCATCTATATCTCTATCCCCCCTTGTCTCTCCTTCTCACCCCCCAAACATACACACACTCTCTCTTCCCCTTATCTCCATGCCCCTCTCTCTCTCCCTCTCTTGACTCTTCCTCTCCTCTCTCCCTCATCATCTCTCCTTCTGTCCCTTGTCACTCCCTTTCCCTCTTGACCTTTCTCTTTTTATGTCATTCTTCCACTTCCAACTCCATCTCTTTCTCCTCTCTCTCTTCCTTCCTCTCTCTCCCTTTCTCTCCCACCTCGGTCTGTCTCTCCCCCCATCACACAAACTCTCTCTCTCCACCCTCCAACGTTGTCACTATCTCTCTCTCTCTCTCTCCTTCTCGCTCTCCCCCTCTGTGCCCCATCCATATAAAAGTATTCTCATTTTTAATTTATTAAAACCTCCATTTTAAAAGTATTCTTATTTTCAATTTATTAAACCTCCATTTTTTATTAAAACCTAATTTAATCTCGTTGGGAATATTTTTAGTAGTAGTGAGGATGAAGGATTTATATATACCTAAAAGTAGTTTATGACACGATAACAACTGAAATTCAGCCCAAGGGGTGGATGGTCAACGATGATGTGGCTTTGTCAACAATTTAATTTTTGCAACCCCATTCTCTTTCGTTTCTCCTACGTGGTCTTTTCTTTACTTGGCAACGTTATTTATCAATTTTAGAAAAATTGATAAATAAATATAATTGGCAGCTTTAGAATGTTATATTGTAATTCCGACTCATATAATAACTATTCAACCCTTATAAATTGTATATTGATACACCACGCCTTTCTAAATAAACTTTTACAATAACATTAGGCCATTCCCGTTCTATATTACTTCGTCGACATTATAACAAATATTTAATCTTCAGTCTTTATAGTTATAACCCGCACTTTGGGTACAAAAATTTATAATATAGCCTTCGAACCTTATATCAATAGTCTAGCGCTCATAAACATATAACTGTATGCTCGCCGTGGACACGGGCCCCACTCCTATGATAAGTCGACCAATCAACGTATGCAAAGTACCTCTTTTATTGTCCGCTCACGTTGATTATTGTTCGTGCATCTATGTCCAACGTCCACCGTCTGATGGCCTTCGCCTCGATCAACGGCTCGGGTGCATTTCGCTATGCGTCCCCCGTCGGACTTTAACGCGAAAAATTTCATGTTAACAAAAACCGCTTGGGACACGCGGCAGATTCCCTATGGAATCGCTGCCTTCCCGTCAATACCACCTCCGTACCAAGAGTGGTGCGGAACGGGGAAATCCGCCTATTTAAATCCGCTTCGGTTTTGTCACTACTGTACTTAACTATGGTTCCATCGGTTCTGTTGTATGATTAACCCAGGTTCGACACGGTCTATTAAACAAAACTTATAACAATTATACAATAAAACAGGTTTGTTTCTTTATACGGGAATTCCGCCAATATTAATCCGGATTTCCATACCCACTCTCGCTCTGTCGTTGAGATGGACTCCCGAGCTATTCGGACCACGAATAGGAGGGAACAACGGACGATTAAATGTAGAGTCTAAATAGCAACTCGACTCGAAATTTAATACGGATGCGTGAAATCTATTGCTTCGCAATTAAACAATCCTTTTCATAGACAAACATTGGTTCTTCCCGATGGAAACCAAGCATAGAAATGATTTAGCGGAAACAAATTTAACACACAGATTTTAGTCACGAAATCTCTCACCCCTCCTCTTTTTTTCATACATTCGAAAGAAAATTATATACATTACGAGTGTGTCTCTTCGGTTCCTCCGTGAGGACCGTTTTTGGAAATCAAAAGTCTAAATAATTCAACTAACTAAACCGACAAATTTGGATCGAACCCGACTCGTCCGACTTCTACAACTCTAACTAGTCTAATTAAAACAATCAGCCGAGGTATTGAAACACAGTCGTTACATTTTGATGAATTTCGAACCCTCAATAGCCACAACATGTGGACAAAACTCCTACATTGTTGGCTATTGCCTAATGCCCCCCGCATCGGACTCACGAGGGAAATTTTCTTCATGGGCTCCTGTCCATGAGCTCCTCCACCGATCCGCCTATCTTCTGCAACATTCCTTCGATCATCCAAGTGGCATCTTCCTCCGGTTTATCCTTCCATTTGATCAAGTACGGAAAGTACTCTTGTCCTCTAGTCCTTTTGAACACTCTCTTGTCCAATATCTTCTCTCGGTTGCAATGGCTGAGTCTGGAGGTAGTCTGTTCTTTCCACTCAATCTGTTCTCGGTCCGTTGATCCGTCCTCTCGCACCATCATTTTCATACTTGTACAAATCCGCAACATTAAAAATGGGAGATATTCCAACATCAAGTGGCAATTCAATCTCATAAGCATTTGCGAGAAAAAATTTCTAAGTATCTTGCATGGCCCAATCTTTTTTTAACTTCAATTTATTATACTCGCTTCTTTGGGAACCTCTCCTTTCTCAAGTGTGCCAAAACCAAGTCTCCTACTCGCAAAATGCACTTCTTTTCTTCTCAAGTCTGCTTTCCGGGTTTTGTATTTGATGCTCGCTTGCCTTGTAGTTGTTGTTTCACTTGTTCATGTATGGCCTAGATCTCTGAAGCAAATTCTTCACCATATGCACTCCTTAACTCTGCTCTTCCCGGATTTCTTAATTCGATATTCCTTCGGGATGCATTCCATAAACAATATGAAATGGACTACGCTCCTGTGCTTCGTTTGGTGAATCATTATATGCATATTCAAAGTCTGAGGCAAAATATGATCCCACCGCTTGGGATGTTCTCCTGCAAGACTCCTCAACAAATTTCCCAAACTCCTATTCACTACCTCGGCTTGTCCATCGATGCAGGGGATGATAAGCTGAGCTGAAACTCATTTTAGTGCCAAGTTTCTTCCATAGTGTCCTCCAAAAATGACCCACAAATGCTGGGTGTCTCTGTTTGAAACAATACTCTTGGGCAACCCATGCAATCTAACAACTTCTTTGAAAAACAAGTTAGCAACATGGGTGGCATCACTAGTTTTATAGCATGGAATAAAATGTGCCATTCCCGGAGAATCTCGTCTACCACAACAAAGACCGCATCATTCCCTCTCCGAGTCTTGGGAAATCCTAGAACAAAATCCATACTCACCATGTCCCAAGGCCCACGTCCGGAATAGGCAAGGGAGTGTACAACCCTCGCGTTCCGGCTCCTTGCTTTGGCATATTGACAAAATCTTGCAATTCTTCACAAACTTGTCCACTTCGGCTCTCATCTTGGGCTAGAAATAAAAGTGACTCAATTTTGCTCATAAGTCTTGTCAGTACCAAAGTGTCCAGCAAGTCCACCACTATGTTTCTCCTTAATCAAATTTTCTCTCATGAAACATTTTGGTATACACGAGTTGGTTCTTTCGAATAACAAGTCTTCTCGAGAAAAAATCCAGCCACTGACTTCTATCGGTTAGAACATGGTTACTACATGCTTGAAATGCTTCTTTAAAATCTGGATCTGTTTTATACACTTCTTTGAGAAAGTCGAATCCTGCAACTTAAAAATTAGTCTCTTGAACAAGCAAATGTCTCCTACTCAAAGCATCAACTACTTTATTAGCTTTGCCACTTATATGCTTCAAAAAAAAATTAAAACTTTGGAGGTACTCAACCCATTTAGCATGCTTGTGTTTTAACTTGGGCTTCTGTACAATATACTGCAAAGCATGATTATCGAAATACAATACAAACTCCATGGACATCAAATAATGTCTCCACTTCTTCGGTGCTTGAATAATTGCATAGAATTCCTTCTCATAAGAGGAATAATTTCTCCCGGTATCATTCAAATTCTCACTAAAATAGGCTACGGGCCTATCATCCCGACTCAAAACAACTCCAATGGCCTCCCCACTCGGCATCACATTTTACTTGAAATGGTTTGGTGAATTCGAGCGAGAATTAAAACAGGGCTTCTCTGTTATCTTTTACTTTAAAACTTTAAAATTTCTCTCTCGCTTCAGCAGATCCACTTAAATGGCTATTTTCTCTTTCTTATTGTCTCAATTATGGGTGCATTGATCTTACTAAAGTTTCTTATTAACTTTCCGTAAAAACTAGCAAGTCCATGGAAACTCCTTACCTCAAAAACATTCCCGGGTGAAGGCCACTCCACAATTGCCTTAACCTTTTACGGGTCCATCTTCAATCCTTACTGCGAAAACAACAAATCCCAAATACACCAACTCTTCCTTCATGAATGAGCACTTCTTTAAATTTATCAACATTTTCTCTTGGTGCAGCTTCTTCAATACATGATTAAGATGCCTCAAATGTTCCTCTTTAGTTACTGCTGAAAACTAATATATCATCCAAATACACTATCACAAATTTACCCATGAATTCCCTAAATACTTCATTCATGAGTCTCATAAAGGTACTAGGTGCATTTGACAAACCCAAAAGGCATTACCATCCATTCATACGAGTCCTTCATTTGTTTTAAAAGTAGTTTTCCACTCATCGCCCTCTCTAATTCTAATCCGATTGTATCCACTCTTTAAATATATATTTGAGAAGTATTTAGCACCACTCAAATAGTCCATCAAATCATCTATTATGGGTAAAGGGAATCTATACCTGATTTTGATCTTATTAATTGCTCCGGAATCGGTACACATCCTCTAGCCTCCATCTTTCTTTGGGCTCGCATCGTCTGTGTATCGCACATGGACTCGAGCTTTCTCGATCGATCCTTTGTCCACCAATTCTCGTACTTGTTTCCTGATTTCCTCATTTTCTTTGGGAGTCATTACGTAGGTCGCCTTATTTGGTAGATTTGAACTAGGGATAAAATCTATCCGATGGCTGATCTTTCTCACGAGTGGCGGCTCATAAGGTAAATCATCCACAACGATGTCACGATGAATTGTCTAACATCTCTTATATCTCTACTTGGTAAATAAGAAATCTTTGTAGAAGTAAGAACTAATTCTAGTTTGCAAACTAAAGCAAAGCTTACCTCTTCTTCTTCTATCTCGCTGCAGATATTCCTTCCCGTTCGGCAACAAGGTATTTGGATCAATCACTCTCTTGGATGGCTCTCCTTCTTCCATGGGAATCAATATATGATGTACCCCATCTTTGAAGAACTTGTAAGTGTTCTTCTTGCCATCATGCACTGTGCTGCTCTTTCAAACCGCCAAGGTCTACCCGGCGAAGTATATGACACACATCCATGGGCATTACATCACACAAAAATTTGTCCTTGTACTTGCCCATTTGCAGCTCTATCTCACACTATTCTTTCACAACCATCCGGTGCCCTTTATGCAGCCGGGACACCCTATAGGGAGTGGGGTGCTCCCTAGTCTTCGGCTTTAGTTTTTCTATCACCTCGGTGGAAACCAAATTGTCTGCGTCTGCCACTATCAATGATTAGCTAGCAGACATTTCCCTTGGACCTTGCATATGCTCCTAAACAAAGTCTTCCTTTGTGCGGGTTCAATGACTTCTTTGGTTTGTTTCAACAGGGACCTTATTAACCACCAAGGACTCTCCCCTCTCCGGGAAGAAATTTTTCTTCAATTTATTCTTCTTCTTCAACCCGGGCAAAAAACAACGTTTCTTTCACCGAAGCAACCACATTCTCTGGACACTCATAGTGCTTATGTCCCACTCCCCGACATCTATAACACCTCAACTCTCTACCTCTGCCTCTGTCTCCGCCTCCTCTTCCTTTTCCTCCGTAAGGACCCCTTCTTCCATTTTCATCCTCCTCTCGTAGATGCATTCCGAGGTGAGCTCACGTTAGCTCCATCCTTGGGTGTAGGCTTTCCTCTACCACCCCGACTTCCCTTCCCACGGAAAGTACCTCTCTTCTTGGCGGACTATTTTCTCGGGAGTTTCTCCTCTACTTTCAAGGCCATCCGATAGGCCTATTCCACTTTGTCTTAGGAGACGAAGACCAATCTCATCTTGGATTTCCGAGTCTCGAGACCATTCACATATCTAGCGATCTATCTCGGTGTATCTTGGAATTGCCCGACTCTTATGCTCACTCTGTAGAATTCTTTTGTGTATTCCTTTACGTCGAGCAACCTCTGTCTCGGGTTACGCATTTGTTTATACAATGTTAGCTGATAATCACTAGGTAATAATTTACCTTTCAATTTGGCCATCATTCTGGTCCAGTTCTTGATAGGTTGCTTGCCAACTCTCCTCCTCTCTGCCCTGCACTCCATCCCACCAAAGTGCAGCATGTCCTTTCAACTTTGTTACCGCAAACTTGACCTTTTTTATCTTCACTTATTTCTTCATAATCAAAGCACTTGTTCAGCTCGTTTATCCAGTCCACCAGCTCTTACGGATTCGAGTCCCCCCCTGTATAACTCGACACTTAAATTATGGGCTTAGCTGCGGATCCCGGAACGGTTCTAAGGAGCCTCAAATTAGGAGGAATTTCAACATTTTCTTCGACTTCTTCCATTTCAGGGTTCGTTGATGTCTTCGGGATCTCGGTTTGTCTTCGCTCCACGACATCCATTCAGGGACTCGACCCTCTGCAACACCTCCAACACCTCTGCGTTGGCTACGGGTCTCCTCACGCGACACCTCTACCAAGTCGGATTGCCATGTCGACAAAGCAGACTCAAACTTCCCACTTTGATACCACAAATGATGCGAGTAACAACCGAAAGTCGGCCCAAGGGGTGGATGGTCAACGATGATGTGGCTTTGTCAAACAATTTAATTTTTGTAACCCCATTCTCTTTCGTTTCTCCTACGTGGTATTTTCTTTACTCGGCAACGTTATTTATCAATTTTAGAAAAATTGATAAATAAATATAATTGGCATCTTTAGAATGTTATATTGTAATTCCGGCTCATATAATAACTATTCAACCCTTATAAATTGTATATTGATACACCACGCCTTTTTAAATAAACTTTTACAATAACATTAGGCCATTCCCATTTTATATTACTCCGCCGACCTTATAACAAATATTTAATCTTCGGTCTTTATAGTTATAACCCGCACTTTGGGTACAAAACTTTATAATATAGCCTTCGAACCTTATATCAATAGTCTAGTGCTCATAAACATATAACTATATGCTCGCCCGTGGACCTGGGCCCCACTCCTATGATAATTCGACCAATCAACGTATGCAAAGTACCTCTTTTATCATCTGCTCACGTTGATTATCATTCGTGCATCTATGTCCAACGTCCACCGTCTCATGGCCTTCGCCCCGATCAACGGCTTGGGTGCATTTCACTGCGCGTCCCCCGTTGGACTTTAATGCGCGAAATTTCATGTTAAAAAAAACCGCTTGGGACACGTGGCAGATTCCCTATGGAATCGTTGCCTTCCCATCAATACTGCATTCGTACCAAGAGTTGTGCGGAATGGGGAAATCCGCCTATGTAAATCCGCTCCGGTTTTCTCGCTACTGTACTTAACTATGGTTCCATCAGTTCCATTGTATGATTAACCCAGGTTCGACACGGTCTATTAAATAGAACTTATAGCAATTATACAATAAAACAGGTTTGTTTCTTTATATGGGAATTCCGCCAATATTAATCCGGCTTTCCATACCCACTCTCGCCTGTGGTTGAGATGGACTCCCAGGGCTATTTAGACCATGAATAGGAGGGAACAACAGAACAGTTAAATGCGAGTCGAAATAGCAGCTCGACTCGTAAATTTAATACGGATGCGAAATATATTGCTTCGCAATTAAACAATCCTTTTCATAGACAAACATTGGTTCTTCCCGATGGCAACCAAGCTCGAAATCGTTTAACTGGGAAAAAAAATTTAACACACGAGTTTAGTATGAAATCTCTCACCCCTCCTCTTTTTTTCATACATTCAAAGAAATTATATACATTACGAGTAGTGTCTCTTCCGTTCCTCTATGAGGACCGTTTTGGAAATCGAAAGTCTAAATAATTCAACTAACTAAGCGACAATTTGGATTGAACCCGATCGTCCGACTTCTACAACTCTAACTAGTCTAATTAAAACAATCAGTCGAGGTATTGACACTGTCGTTACGAGCTTTGATGAATTTTGAACCCTCAATAGCCACAACATGTGGACAAAACTCCTACATTGCTGGCTATTGCCTAATGCCCCCTGCATCGGACTCCCGAGGGAAATTTTCTTCATGGGCTCCTATCCATGAGCTCCTCCACCGATCCGCCTATCTTCCGCAACACTCGCGAGGGAGTGTATATGCTTTGGGAGTGAGAAGGAGTTTAAAAGGAGGAGAAAGAAGGGGAGATATAGACATATATGGAGGGGGGGCAGAGGGAATAAGAAAGAGGTGGAAAGAGAGATGAAGGAAGAAAGATAAATATGGAGAGAGGAGTGGAAGACAGAGATAAGGGGAAGAGAGAGAGAGTATGTTTGGGGGTAAGATAGAGAGAAAAATAAGGAGAGATTATGAGAGATAGAGATATAGAAGGAGGAGGAATATATGTTATTACAATGAAATCAATGCATACTATTAATCTAATTATCTTACATCATACATCTAGTTTCATGCATCAAATAGAAAATCAACATATACACTGAAATCAATTCATCTAGTGAAAACAATCAAATAGGATTAGAAATCAACATCTACACTAAAATCAATGCATCTATTGTAAGAAATCAAATAGAATTAGAAACCAATATCTACACTAAAACCAATGCATCTAGTGGAAGTAATCAAATAGGAGTAGAAATCAATAGCTACACTCAAATCACTAAATCTAGTGAAAGGTATTAAATAATATTATAAATCTACATCTACACTAAAGTCAATGCATATAGTGAAAGCAATAAAATACGATTATAATTCAATATCTACATTGAAATCAATCCATCTAGAGCAAGAAATCAAATATGAGTAAAAATAAAAAACTACATTTAAATCAATGAATCTGGTGTAAGGTATTAAATAGGATTACAAATCGACAACTATACTGATATCAATGCATCTAGTGTAAGCGATAAAATAGGATTAGAAATAAAGAAACGCACTAAAATAAATACATCTATTTTAGTGAAAAGCCGAAATATTGGCATGACTTTCTAGATCTAACTTCTATGTCTGTATTTTTTCTTTGGGTGTCTCTTTATTCTTCCATCTATCTCCACTTTCCATTCTGTGTCTACCTCCCTCCCTCTCTCCTCTCTCTCCCCCCTCTCTCTCTCTCCCTTGTCCCTCTCTCTCCACCTCTTCCTCCATTTATCTATCTTTCTCGTCTTCCCTCTACCACCATTCCATCTATATCTATAGCTCCCTCCATCTCTCCTTTTCTCTCTCTCTCTCTCTCTCTCTCTCTCTCTCTCTCTCTCTCCATATCAATGCATCTATTGCAAAGAATCAAATAGGATTAGAAATCAATATCTACACTGAAATCAACGCATCCAATGCAAGCAATCAAATAGAAGTAGAGATCAAAATATACATGGAAATCAAATCATCTCGTGTCTATCTCCCTCTCTCTCTCCTTCTCGCGCTCCCCCCTACCTCTCCCCCCCCCCGCCCATCTCTCTCCTTTCCTTCCCTTGCTCTATCTTTCTCTTCTTCCCTCTTCCCCAGTGCCATCTATATCTATACCTCCCTCCATCTCTCCTTTTTTGTCTCTCTATCTCAACCCCCTAAACACATCTCTCTCTCTCTCTCTCTCTCTCTCTCTCTCTCTCTCTCTCTCTCTCTCTCTTTGTCTCTCTCTCTCCTTCCCTCTTTCCACTTCCATCTATATCTATATATCCCATTCGTCTCTCCTTATTTATATCTTGATATCATCCTGCATACACACTCTATCCATATCTATTTATCTATCTATCACTCCCTCTTCCTCTCCCTCTCTATCTCTTCCCCTCCCTCCCCCCTCTCGATCTCTACCTCCTCCATCTATATCTTTATCTCAACCCCCAAAGATACACACTCTCTCTCCATATTTCTCTCTCTCTCTCTCTCTCTCTCTCTCTCTCTCTCTCTCTCCATGTCTATCTCTCTTCCCCCATCCTTCTCTTTGCCTCTCTCTTCAGCCCTCCCCCCCCCATCCATCTATATCTCTATCCCTCCTTGTCTCTCCTTCTCACCCCCCAAACATACACACACTCTCTCTTCCCCTTATCTCCATGTCCCTCTCTCTCTCCCTCTCTTGACTCTTCCTCTCCTCTCTCCCTCATCATCTCTCCTTCTGTCCCTTGTCACTCCCTTTCCCTCTTGACCTTTCTCTTTTTATGTCATTCTTCCACTTCCAACTCCATCTCTCTCTCCTCTCTCTCTTCCTTCCTCTCTCTCCCTTTCTCTCCCACCTCCCTCTATCTCTCCCTCCATCACACAAACTCTCTCTCTCCACCCTCCTCATTTTTAATTTATTAAAACCTCCATTTTTTATTAAAACCTAATTTAATCTCATTGGCAATATTTTTAGTAGTAGTGAGGATGAAGGATTTATATATACCTAAAAGTAGTTATAACTTTATTTTCTTTAATATTTAATTAAAAATGTTATAAAATTAAATTAAAATAAAGTATTTGTAGTTTTTTATTTTTATTTTGAAATAAGTTATGGTTCTTGGGCATGTGGTATTGAAAATCCATGGTATGGTTCCATGGTATTGTAACAGAATAATTGAAAGGCCTAGATCCATAACATAATAATGAAAATCATAGATGGCCCATGTTATTGATAAACCATGGTATTAGCCCATGGTATTATGATTTTCTTCTCTCCTATCCATCTCTCTATCTTTCTCTTATTAATTAAATTTATTAATCATTATTTTCATTAATATGGTAAAATGGATGCTAATTTATAAGTACTATTTATATCTTATATATTTTAATGTGATATGTATATTATAATTTAAAGATGGTTATGCAATAATTGTTTTAATTTATATGGTAAAAGGATGTTAATTTAAAATTAGTATTTATATGGTATATATTTTAATGTGATATGTATATTATACTTTCTTTTTATCTAAAAAAATAGTTAGTAATTTTATTAATAAAAAAACAAAGTTAGAATATCTCACATATCACCCTTAACACTCACCCATCTAATCTTCATATCACCCCTCACACTCACCCATCTAGCCCCATCCACCCTAAAATCTTGTAGCTCTCGGACACAATGATTAACATTCAATATGCATAATCAAACAAGAAATATATTGACCAAAATCATGATTAAGGAGTTGCAAGAAAATAAATCTATTATTCCTTTAATATATATTTAGATTACAAACAAGCATTCATCAAAGAGAAAAATTAGACAATATAATATTTATTATATTTAAATAAAAAAATAATATCTCTATTAAAAAAAATGTAATATATTTAAGATATAAAATTCTAATTAAACAAATCCAAATAACATTATACATTGACCAATAAAATATGATAAAAAATATATAATAATGACTGACTTTTAGTTTTAGAATCTAAATAATTAGATATTCAACTTATATATATTATTAAATGGATATAAGATTATAGAATATCTTTCTAAACCCAAATAAATTATAAACTAAAATAGTTTGTTTTATAATAATTTTTTTTAAGTATTAAAAAAATAAAAAAAAACTATTTAAATTAATTAAACATTCCATTCTCTTTTTAATAATTTATGAAATTTTAATTAAGATATCAAAATTATTTAGAGCACAGAAATTTTAGATATATCTTCAACTATTGAAGTTTCGTTCAGCACTTTTACCAAAGAAAACCCAAAAGGTCAAACATATCAACCATAGTAATCACAAGTAATTACTAAATTAGCCTATGTTTCACGCAATGCATTGATGCACTTCTTGATCCGTCGGATGTGGGACACTTACCCATCAAGCATGAGTGTAATTCTACTTTTTGCTTAAACGTGAACCTTGTGGCCAAGTCGGCTCTTCATTATATGTTAAATAGGGCTTGTTTATCACGATATTTATAATGCTCGGGTATAGCGTTGATTACCATCATCATTGTGGCTACACCTTTCTTTAACAATAGAATTCTGACTTCTATTGTTTGGTGACGAGCTTCGGTTGTGATTTACATTGTTTGTGCGAGTTTCTGGCTTATCACAGCATAATGTCGTCTTCAAAGGATTCTCACTACAGCCAGGTATTGGGTAACTCATATTTATTTTAATAAATGACATCACCCATCGATCTACTCATTTCAGAATTGTTTGATACTACATTTAAAGCTCAACGACTACTATTTGTTCATCATAAGCCAACTATAACGAGGTACTAACGGTCTATGCCACTATTTTTTCATGCTTAGGTTGCTCGTTTGGCTTCCAAAAATGGTAATGATCTCCTGGCTATGTACACGTTATTTAGCAGTTTGGATGTGAATGATGATATGACCAGAAATTATGGTCTCAGAGAACTGTATCAAAAGGTGCTGAAGAATTTATATTTTTTGTTTACGTTAGAATAGGGTAAATGAGAGCTTTAACATTAACTTTTGAATTCATGTTTGAGAAATATAGGATTACTTTATAGCGAAATTTTGATATGGAGTTATGAGGTTGATGAAGTCATTTTTGTTTCAGAATTGTCATGATTATGAACTCCTTAGAAGCACGCCAAATATGGAATTTAGGAAGAAGTTCTGCATCCAATTTGTTCGACTGGTTTATAGTTTGTCAAATTTCCAAAGGTAATAGACGTGGGCTTTTTTATTGGTTTCAAATTCCATTAATGTTCATTCTATGGGAAAGTTTCTTTGACTACATTGATAATTATTGTATGCCTTGTGATAAATCAGCATGAAGGGTTTAGATGAAGAGTGGTCTTCGGTGGCGAATAGTATCGAAGAATTTGTGACATCAAAGAGCACAACAGAATCGGACGTGTTGCGAATGATTTCGATCTTAATATTTGTTGTTCATTTTCATAAGAGGATACCAGTGCAACCTGGATTCCACACAAATGCGGTTTTAGTTGCATTTGAATTTGCGGCGCGCCTCTTGCAAATATGTGCATCTGCCAATGACGTCTTTTCAACTGCTTTGTTGCCTGCTTTACTAACTTTTGTAGAGTGGTATGTGTACAGCCCTGACATGATTACAGAGAAAGTTGAAGCCTCTGTCGTTATAAACCAGGATGAAGGAGAGTCCATAAGCAGGGCAAGATTGACCTTCTGGAGAAGCTGCCAAAATTTTCTATCGACCACCTTGTCAGGAAAAAACATGCAGGGCTACGTTGGTATCTTGAGTTCTTGCATAAATAACGGTGAATTAGTGGATCGTGTTGCTCTATGGGAGGATAGAGTGAATCAAGTATGCGCCCCATTTGATCCAGTTCACCGTGTGCTGAAATTGTCAAGATCTCTTTCGTGCGGATCCGAAGAAAACAAGAATCGTATGGCAAGAATAATCGATGCCGTTCGAAAGGCTGTGCCGCCGAATTGTGAAACATCACAATTGCAAGGTGATCCAAAAAAGACAAGAAAGTAATCAAACAGTGGATGTACAGAGCAGTTCTACTGGACCTTCTGGTACGAAGGACTAGAGTCGATTTTAGGTGCTATTTAACTAGATTTAAGTTGTTAGTTGAGAAAGATTTAAATTGTTAGTTGAGAATTGATATTAATTAGGAGGATTATGAACTAGCTAATGTTAAATATTTGTGATATGTTTAATAATATGAGAATATTTAAATGCAGTGGAAATAAGGATTTGGTATTCCAAAAAAATGTGGTAGGAAGGATTATAGTTGATTCTAGGTATTATTCAATTAGTTTTAATTTATGTGTTGAGAATTGACAATAATTAGAAGTATTATGAGTAGTAGTTAATGTTAATATTTATGGTTAGTGGTAAATGTATTTAGTGTTAATTTTGATATTTATTAATGGTAAATGTATTTAGAGTTTTTCTTTAAAGTTTGATATTTTTAATGGTAAATTCACATTATTATTATCGTAGGAGGAGAGGTATTGGATTACATTGTTTGGTAATAAAGTATGGTTTGCAAAGTGATTTTTTTTAGTAGTTAATGTTAAATATTTGTGATTAGGAGTAAATACATTTAGTGGTCATTTTGATATTTATATAATGATAAATATACCATGATTATTATTATATAGAATAAGTCTTGGATTATATTGTTTTGTAATAAAGTATGGTTTGTAAAGTGACTTTTTTTAGTAGTTAATGTTAAATGTTTGTGGTTTGTGGTAAATGTATTTAGTGGTAATTTTGATATTTAATAATGGTAAATACACATGATTATTATTATTATATATGTAAGTATTGGATTATATTGTTTTGTAATAAAGTATTGTTTGTAAATGATTTTTTTATATTGAGTAATGGGTAGTGCTTATAGGTATATTTTTTTTTATTGGGAGTGGAAAATGTATTTTTGTTTTTCTTCAAAGTGTTTTCATGAATTATTTTTTATAACTAAAAGAATGTTTGGTAGTGTTATTCTATTTAGAGGTTTTTTTTATTTCTCAATATTTTTTGGTATTGTTAATTATAAATGTATTTAGTGTTTCTCTTTGAAGTTTAGTGTTTGTAATTAGTTATGAGAAAATATTCATACACATTATTATTATATTTGACATCTCGTGGATTATATTTTTTTTCTAATAAAGTATGGTTTTTGAAGTGATTAATGAATATTAGCTGAAAGGTACCAACGGTTTCCCAAGTCATCACAACGCAATTTTCCTAATTGTTGTTGCACAACATGACATGACAACTCATAGAAAACGTTTCTCCTAATGATTTATGAGAGTCATAGCCCAAGTGCTTCAATCAATCTCATGGCCTACCTCATAAAGAAACAAGTTTTTTTTGTGGTGGCCATATCACCTCCCATGCTCCCCTTAGAACATGTAATGCAAAAAGTGTGGGAAAACCCTTCCCAAAAGGACACATCCAACCAATCTGTCTCTCCCCCCAATCATGGTCCCAATAGAAATAGGAACAACAACAACATAGGGAACCATAATGTGAATCATACTAGCTTCCATATGTAGCAAGGGAGAAGGATAATGGTCTCTCAAATGCAATTAGCGAAGTTTGACTCTCAACTACAGACAGAGTATGATATAATTTGTGTCTTTTCAACCACTTTCTTTCGCCCCCAATCTCCTCACAAGTTTGGAGAAAGTGTATGGTGTATGGTGCAAAGTGAGCATGCCTTGCATAATATATCATCTCCCCAAGTCCTCCTAGTTAGTGGCCATCATCAAAATTTCTTATGGCCTCAAGTAGACCATGAAGTCTAGAAGAAATAATGCTTCTCCTTGGAGCAATGTCCTCGCACATATATGGTTAAGGAATGCACATATTCATTATACAAATATTTATGCAATGAAATAGTATCCTTACCATATGCTTTTCCCATGCAAATGGAGTGGCTCATAGATGAATCTCCTCTCATTCTCAAAGAGAAAAGAGGTGGTTGTGTTAACTCTTCCAAAGAGTCATGTATCTCCTCAATCTCCACGTGATCCATGCATATCCTCAAATGCTGATGTATCTCCTCCTCAAAGCCTTCCCCAATGTACCCCTCCATGATGGTGTGGTATGCTCTCATGGAATAAGTGTGGCTGAAAAGGAAATATTCATGAGATTCTTGTAGTAACTTCTCCTTGAGCTTGGAAACTCTAGATAATAAGATCCTACCATGATAGTATATGACCCCATCTCCGACTAAATATCCCTCCTCATGCAACTAGTCATCCAATATCATACAAGTAAAAAAGATCCTTGGAATAATCCACCAACAACTTGGATTTCCAATCTGGATCTATCCTCCATAGTGACAGGTGTTGATGATATATCACAAAGAACAAGCTGTCATATGGATATCCTCCTCTTTGACATCTCCCATGCCAAAAATTCAAGTTGGAAGGCTACTATCCTTCCCATCTTTCGCTCTTTCCACGGCGCGTAGAATCGAAGTGAGAGTGGGTAATGATGATGTTGAGAGAATGTCTCTCCTCTCTTTGAGTCTACCCAAGACTCTCACCATTGTACCAAGCTTTCCTAAGGTCTCCACTCCTCTCGAAATAAATGAATGGTGCCTCAAAATCTGATGCATCTCTCATCATCTGTTGATCTGGTGGTCTCCTCGGTGAAATGCCTCCATGCAATGAGAAATAAATATAAGGAGTAGACTGCATATATGAATGGACAAACTTGTCCCTGCCTTCACTGTGCAATCCAAGCTCCCTTTTCTGTGAATCAACCTCCTAAATTAGATAGGGGTGTGTGCTCCTCATTAAATGATGTTGGTCATCCTCCCTATCTCCTCCTTCCATCTGCATGGTTTCACAATATGTTAGCAATGGAACATGCTGATCATGGTTTATGCCTTGATCTCCATATAATTCCTTGCAATGACATAATAACCCCTCTAGTTGGAGCATGTTCTCCCTCTACCTCTACATGAGGTGCTAGATATACTCTAGACATGACAACGCTGTTTCCCTCAACTTTTTCTTCCTCTCTAATATGAATCGGAAACCTCCAAAGAATTGGATCGTCTTTTGAAAAAGGGATCTCCATGCCCTCTTGTTCAAGAATATGAGATAGAGGTCTTGTCTCTAACAAGGTATGATGCAAGACGTCAGCCTCCTCAATGGTTTTCTGAAGTGTAATTGTGCTCATAGGTTCCTCCAACACATGATAATCTATAGTTTTCTTCAGAGTCAAACTCTCTTGGAGATTCCCTATTCATCTCCCTCCTCAACTTCTTGAGATCTCCTTGAATGCTCTGCAAAGTTTGAGAAAGAAACTTTGAAAGTCTCTCCTCCATTCTTCCTCCAAAGAATGGAGTATTCTTTTTGTATTTTTTGTACATCTTTTCTTCTTCTTGTCTTCTTAATAGCATATTGGCTAAGATTCCACAAACTGAGCCAATATGATGATCTGATAACACTGTAATATCCTAAAATGGGGATGCGGCAATACATGAACACAAAACTGGAAATAGCAATGAATAACATCATACCAAAATTTATGTAAACCATGGAGCCATTTTATTATGTAAATAAACATAAAATGAGTACAATTGAAGTGTGCATAACTCAAATAATCAAGGTAAACAAGCCTCCCATGAATACATAAGCCAAAAGTGAAATGTTGCTATATTGTAGAATGTTCATGACATGTACAACACAGTCATAGATGGTACATTGCTGCATGGGAAAGTGAAATAACATAAATCTTCAAATAGATGGCTCATACAATGTTGGGAGTGAAGATCTAAGCTCCCAAACACAATTTGAAGACAATCTTGGAAGGATTTCTTGAAATATGCAAAAGTACAAAAATGTCGGAGTTGCAGTCCTAAGACTGAATAACAGCTGCAACTAAAGCTTTGGATGAAGATGGTTGTAGATAGAAAATGTGATAAATGAATCTCATACACTAGGTCCTTCATGTGAAAGGATGATCCAATAACTGAAGCTTTGACCCTCCAACAATCACTGCAAACCCTCACTGAAAATAACATAGTTAAGGAGAGGGACTGTGTTGTAGGAGATAGAAAATGTGTTGGCCAAGTTCCAAGATCTAAAATTTTCTCCAAGGCTTCCTCACTGATCTCCCAAAGGAAATAAAGCTTCCTCTTTTGAAAAATAAGTTCCGGAAGTGGTGTTGTAAACCCTCCACTGCAACACCCCGCAACATAACGTATACTTCTATAGAAATAACATTGTAGCCGAAGGAGGTAGCTTGGCCTCAAGCTCTGGATGTGGAGAAATGATGTAGAAGCTCCCTCATGAGGCCTCTCAAGAAAGGAGAAGGAATTCCTACACAGAAATCCTTGTGCTAAGCGACATAATCTCAACTAAACGAGTTGAAGAAAGTAGAATAGTCATGCAGACCACAAATTCAATAATCCGTAACATGTCTTGCTATGGCTGCTTTGCCCTCATTTTATACAAGTGGAAGCCTTCTCATCTTGTGTCCCACTCATTAGGGTTTCCTCCACCAAGGAATCTTCCTCCCACTATTACTACGTTGTCCCCAAATATGATCTCCACCTCTTATCCCAACGTTGTTGACTTGGTCAAACTTGACCTTGTCCATATGCAAATGTCCCCTTTTTCACACATGAGGGTGTGAAATCCAGCCATAATAATGATCCATTTTCACATCATAAGGGATTTTATTCCTATTTCTGAAATGTATGGGCCTCATTACCCATTTATTCATCTCCTAGGTGTAAAAGACAAAAATCAATATTCCAATTAGTTGCATGCTAAATTTGGAATATTACATAATCAGACATCTAAGCTTCAATAAATTCCATAAGTCAAGAAAAATTAGAGTAGTTGTGACTTTCCTAACATTTCTCTACCGAGAAAATACCATATGTAAATCATGTCTATTTTGTAAGAAAAAATAGGGTGCGAGTTTAATGCCAAAGAAGTTACTTCAAGTAAGCCACTTGAACTTATTCACACTTGATTTATATGGACCTATGTGAAACAGGTCTCCTCAGGGTGAACAATAATTCATATTGTTCATTGATGATTTTACTCGAATGTGTTGGACTGGCTTATTAAAACATAAAGGTGAAGTATTTAATAAATTTAAAGTCTTCAAAGATCTAGTGAAGAATGAGGTAGATTTGAAAATCAAATGTCTTAGATCTAATAGAGGAGGAGAATTTATATCACATGAGTTTTTTTATTTTATTTTTATTTTATTTATTTATTTATTTGAATAAGGTGTCATCTAGAGGTTGTTTTCTATAGGAAAACTCCTCAAAAAAATGGCGTGGGAGAAAGAATGAATAGAAAAATCCAACAAATGGCATGTGCCATGCTTGATGAGTCTGGAACACCTCATACCTTCTGGGGGGAAGTAACACATAAAACTGTGGATATTGTCAACAAAGTTCATATTCAAATAAAGAGTGATACAAATCCTCATGAACTATGGTTTGGTAAGCCTCCAACTGTCAATCATTTTATATTTTTTGGAAGCAAATTTTACATAAAGAAAAATGATGATAAGCTTTGAAAGTTTGGAGTTAGATGTGATGAATGAATTCTTTTTCGATACTCCTCTAGAAGCAAAGAATATAAATGCTACAATAAAATACTTTGAAATATTTTTGAATGTATTGACACTGTGATTGATGAAGCATCCTTAGGTGCCAAAAGGGAAACAC
Organism: Pinus albicaulis; assembly: GCA_034641835.2. Classification (NCBI taxonomy): domain Eukaryota; kingdom Viridiplantae; phylum Streptophyta; class Pinopsida; order Pinales; family Pinaceae; genus Pinus; species Pinus albicaulis. Next base: position 1,221,016,872 of record CM076575.1, on the reverse strand, counting down.
TAGCAGATGATGAATATATTCCTAAAACAAGCCAAAATGATTTAGGAGGGGGAATCAATGAAGCATCAAAAGAAATAATTGAAAGAATAGAAGAATCGAAAAATACTCCTTCAAGGTATGTTGAGAAAAATCATATGGAATCTCACTTTCTAGGTGAAAAGGAAGGAGGAGTAAATGAAAATCTAAATGAAAATGGATTATTAATTAGAAAAAAATAAAGGCTCATATGCAAAGGCTATACTCAACAAGAAGAAATAGACTTTGAAGAAATATTCACACCCGTAGCTAGAATTGAAGCCATAGGAATGTTTCTTGCATTTTCAGGCTTTCATAATTTCAAAGTATATAAAATGAATTTTAAATATTCATTTCTAAATGGAGGCATGGAAGAAGAAGTTTATATTGAACTACTTCAAGGGTTCATTCTAGGAACTGACAAAAATCTTATTTTCAAACTCAAGAAGGCATTATATGGTCTAAAAAAAGCTCCTCGTGCATGGTATTCTTGACTTCACAGTTATCTTCAACAAAAAGGTTTCACTAAGGGGTCTGCAGATAGAAACCTATATATAAAGATGGATGATGTGAAATTTTGATAGTTGTTGTTTAAATAGATGACACAACATTTGGAGGCAATGAAGAATTTACGAATCAAGGATTTTCTTCTGTCATGCAGCAAGATTTTGAAATGTCCTTACTTAGTGAACTAACATATTTTCTTCGTCTTTAAGCTCAACAAGCAAATAATGGTATCTTTCTCTCATGAGACTAAGTACCTCCAGAAATTTTTGAAGAAATATGGAATGGAAGAATGGAAGCCTATACACACACCAATTGAAAAAGGATTTAATCTTAGTTTGCATGATGATTACGCTTAGAAAACCAACCAGAAAATAGATCTATGATCAAGAGCTTGCTTTATCTTAGAGGCACAAAACCAGAAATCATGCATGCAGTTGGGATTGTTGGATGGTTTCAAGAAAATCATAAAGAAGATCATCCCCATACAGTCAAGATAATATTCAACTACTTATAAGGAACTTAATATTATGGTCTATGGTATCCCAAAGACACATATTTTTCTCTTCATGCTTCCACAAATTCAAATTGGGTAGGTAATATTGATGATCAAAAGAGTTTTAGTGGAGGAGAATTCTATTTAGGACCTCGCTTGGTATCATGGTTCATTAAGAAACAAAGATTTATTGATTTATCTACTACTGAGGTAGTATATTTTTCTACTCCATATTGCTCTACTCAACTTTTTATGGATGATGAAAGAATTACAAGACATTCAAATCAATTATCCTTAACCTGTACCTATTTTGTGTGATAATACTAGTTCCATAAATGTTTCTAAAATCCTATCATGCACCCAAAAACCAAGCACATTCCAATCAAATATCACTTTCTGAGAGAATAGGTGATTGAATAAAAGGTGAAATTAGAATATGTTACTTCAAAGGAACAAGTTGCAGATATATTTACAAAACCCCTTCCACGTGATTCCTTTGAATATCTAAGACAGAAATTAGGAGTAGTATCTACCTAAATATTTCACTAATTATTCTATAATATATTTCATGTTCAGGGTGGTAGAGACTGAAAATTATTGTTGTTTACTTTCTATACACGGATCTTATGAAGAAATGTTGTGTATATACACATAATTTGATCCAAATGGTCATGTATGTCTCCATGAAATGAATAAAACTGATCGAGGCTCGACTCAAGGAAGTGTTATGATAAGCTTCAGAAAGTTATTATTTGTATATATGAAATAGATCTTGTTTGGTTATATCTTCTTATTTATCAAATAATACTCACGTGTGATATTTTATTTTGAATATGTCATTGCTTCTTTGATGCCTTTAATTGATTGATGATGGATGGTTTGGATGTGATCAAATCTGATAGTGAATAGTTGGCACAAGTTTAGGGGGATAATTTCATATATTTGTATATTTTTGACATTATGATCTCGTTGCTGCAAATTAAGTTCATGATGATAAACATACACATGTTAAAGTTTTACGTTGCATCATACTATATTTTTGTACATATACTTGAGTTCCATATTGGTGAAACTTTCTATAATGGGATAATTCTTCTTGCAAGAAGATTATCGTCCAAGAGAATAACATGTTGGTGCTACAACTACTTGATCCTATATGATGGTTTCTAAAGACTATCTTAATCTTACTACCTCAATATAGAGGTTCTTTGTTTTGGTTATAAATTTCATATCTGACACTTGATGTAAAGGTCATGTAAAGAACCATGGTGTAATCATTGTAATAATTAGCCATGATTGGACTGTTGGGATCAAGTAAATTATGTATATCCCATTATTTTTGGGCATTTGATGTAATATTTGAGTCAAATATGTAACCCCATTGTATCGGGTGATTAGTGTAAGGATGAGTCCTTGGTGATAGGAAATGTCTTAGAGTCATGTATTTCAGATGATTCAACATGTGCTCAGGGGGAGTGTGATCATTATATAATGCTCATGTCTACAAAGGACATAGAATCCTTCACTCAATATTAGTCACCCCTTTACCCTTGATTTCAGATTGGGAGAGTATCTTGGTGTTTGGAGAAAGAATGCTTGGAGAGGAGATTGGTATGTTTCTATATGTGTTTATAGGTATCTACAGGTAGTGGTGACCACACACAAAAAATTTTTCCATCAAGTCCAAAAGGGGATATTGTTGGCATTATGCAAAATGTGTTTTCCTTGTTGGAAACCTACATGAGAAATATGTCAACATGATGGTATTAGGATGAATATATAGGCTAGTATAGATGGAACAGAAATATAGACAAAGGAATATCAATTGAGAAACATAGGAACTATAAAACTAAAGTTTTAGGAAGTATACACGGGTTTTGTGAACAAACACCGCGTACATACCCGGGTATGGTGAAGAAAATCCACATACAATTTCTGCACCATGGTATTCCAAATACCATGGGTATTTATCATGGTAATGGTCCATAGTATTGAGCACAACAACGAATATTTGATCTCGTAAAAGAATACCATTGACATTACTAAGGGTTTGTCCCAAGGTATTGGCTAGGTCATAAGCTATATAAGGAGGTGGAGATAAAATTGTTTTGTGTGCAATTTTTGTTTTTTTATATGAATGATTTGATATGAAATAGGTATGCATGAAGGAGCAAAGAAAAGTCACAAATCGGGAAAATCTGAATTATGGTATCTTATGTACTTGTTTTGTTTGCTTATTAAAAATATCTAACTAAGATAGATATGTGGGGTTAATGATTATCTGACATAAATATATGTCAGTAAGGTTTAAAAATTATATTATGTGGTTACAATGATAGCATGACTAAGTAGTTTCAGATATATACATTGGTTCTCTTTTGAGATATCGTGTACATACACAGATCATTTTATTATTAGTAATGCATATATTATACATTATGGACATATATGTACGTGAGTACTATTCATGATATGCACATACATAGATAAAATTATTTCATAAAAGGCACATACACATGGTAGGGTTTTTAAGTAGGGGTTTTTAATGATCTCTGATCAACTTTATTATGTTTTCTATTGTCTGTCGATGAAGGATTTCATGATAATATGTTTTTCACAATATTGGTTGGGTTGAGCTGAATGTGGTATGAAATGTTGAATAGTAATGATGTCACTATGTGATGAGCTCGTATGTGGTTCGGAGATCTATGATGGGGGTGAGTATGTGTTTCGAGTGATTGTTTCGGTAGTGCGGTGATTGATTCAAGTTTATGTGTTTTCATATATGTACGTAGGTAATTCTAAGGGAAAGCACATATATACGCAAGTATTTTTATGAACAATATCATATATATTCTGACATGTGTTTAATTAGGGCTTGCACTGAGAGGATTTGGCTTTAGTGGTGAGAAATATGTGGTCAAATACCCTGATGAATGGGTATACAACGATTTAGGTTGGTATGGTTAATTGAATAAGTTATTTCAATGTTTTATTCGATTATGTAGTTTCCTCGATGATTAAGATACTTGATACAATATTCACTTCACTATTTCTATTTGATATTTGGAATTGATCCAGGTTTGGAACATTTTGAAAAGTAATCCAAAAAGAAATGAGGATAATAGGGTTGTAGCTCCCTTTCAAGTAGAAGCTCGAGAACGAGAGAAGGTTGTAGCATTTTGGAGGTGGGTGCACGAATACTTGGTATGAGTCACGCACCACTACAAGATTTTAAGATATATTTTTTTAATAATTAAAGAAGAAGATAGAGATGATAACAATGGCGTTTTCCTTCTACATTTTGTTTCCACTTAAAAAAGCTTGGTGTTCATGTGTTGCTTATGTGTAAAAGTTTATTTTATTTTTACTGCTAATGGTTACTATTTAATTAATGATTAATGAGGTACTCATGCAACTTTGGTTCAAGTTAAATAAATGATGAATTGAATGAAAATATAGGAGGCTTGGATATATTAATTCGGTACAATAGCATATATAAATATGAATAACAAATTGAGAGTCTTAAATTATTTTTAAATTCTAATTCATGCACATCATTATTTCTCCCAACAAGCTAATACGATGATAGCAACTTCATTGAGCGGATTCAACACATTCTCGAGTAGGTCAATGAAATATTGAATGGAGCCAATGCTAAGTATAGGCAACATCATCATCAACATTGGGTTCCACACAAGGTCCATGTGGGTGAAAATTTTTAGTTACATTTTCATAAGGAGTGCCTTCACAGGGCCCCACAAAAATATTTGCTTGCTACGATATGGGTTGTACACCATCACTAAGGTTGGAGGGGACAATTATTTCGAGCTCAAAATTCCACCATTCCTTGGCCTTCACCCAGTGTTCAATGTGGATCGGTTGTGACCATACTTTTCCCCATTGTTGGACGCATCTAACATTGTTGAGCAGTTGACACCAACAGAACTCAACCCAAGCTACATCAAACAAGAAAAAAATGACATGATCATGGACAGAGATATCAATAACACTTGCTAGTAGAGGATCCAACTATATTGAGTTGTAAAACTTGGTCAACTCCTTCTCCAAGGAAAGCGGGTCACCATAGACCATGTTCAATAGAAATTTCCTCACCTAATGTAGGCTCTACACGAAATGGGGATGATTTATTCCTAAGGTTGGAGGTACTGATCTAGTTGGATATTGGTACCCTCCCACCTATTCCACCTAGACTTCCAATCGGTTTCATCAATTTATTTTTTTATAGCACAATTTACTATTTTTATTAGTTTTATGGGTCCTAAATTTTGAAAGCTATTTTGACCCCATAAACGAATTTTTTTTTATGTCTACAGTAGGCCCATATCAATATGTTGTGGTCTACCAAAAATATTGTACTAATCAGAGAGATATTTCTAACAAAGTATCATACGCGCCAAACGAAGATCATATGACCAAGTTACAACCTTGGGAAGTTGGCTTCCTAACTATCCCCAACGTGGCCCAAAAACACTTGTCGTTCCATCTCCTAGGGTTATTTTTTTGGTTATTTAGGGTTCCATTTGATGTTCCATAATAAAAATTCCCTTAAACCTCATTATAACACAATTCGAGAGGCATGTAGCTACAACATATTTTGTATGTAAGCATATTACAGTGCTTTGATATGAATGAAATGAGGATTTATTTCTGTTGCATCTTTGATTTTATGCTTATGTTTGTATTATATTGAGTTCCTACATCAATATGGATTAGTGGTATTAGAGAGGTCTATTCTTTCTTTGTTTTTCTTTCCATGTCCCCAACATGGTCAGCGTTTAATAATTTCAGGTTTGAAAAGGTTGATCCTTTAAAATACCAACCTCGCAAACCCCAATGACTTCCTATGGTAGAAGGAAATACATATGAGGGATTAGGAGATCCTTTCAAAATATTTCTCAAAGAATCCCTCGAATGACAAAGGAATGTGATGATGGACAACTTTGCTGAGATCCTTCCACGAATACCCATAGGTAGCGCATCTTCATCTCGCGGCCACTCTGGAGGCACCAATCCCTTCAAGGTACAAGTAAATTTTCACATTTCCCTATTTTAAGTCCAAATAGATGAAAACATTGTATATAAATGGTTAAACATCTTTGGAAGAATAGTTTTTAGTTCATGATTTTTTCCAATCGGGAAATATTTTTCACTCCTCAAAGTCGCCCCCCATGTCAATGACTAGTGGGAAACCCTACTGTGAGTAGAAGGATCGAGAGAAAATTCTCATTTGAGAGTGTAAAATTCTATGTTCTATATGTAATTTATCACAAATCTTTCGGAAAATCACATAATAAATATAGAAACACGACGCGTTTCAAATTACTTAGTGTAGTTCATCATCAAGAGAACTCTCATTGTTTTTAGCCGCACGCACTTGGAATTCTTTCCAGGATGCCATCAAGGAAAAAAATTACCCTGTGGGGAGCTATGAGGACAAGTACATACATATATGATGTTGCGGCAGTAAAGGGATCAAGATTTGCATGAGTTGAGGAATATTTTTCATACCTTGCACCCAAAGTTAGATATCAAAGATTCATAAAAATATCTCGGGTTCTCAAGTATGAAAATTGCTTGAATAAATACATTCGGGGAGGAAATGGAGTTCATGGGAATATCCTCTCTTGCAGCATCATACCGCTATGCTACTAATATTGACCATAAATTCAAGCGAGAATTAGCGATACTTTGGATCTACGAAGAAAAAGTAGAGCAAAGGCACCCTCAAGCCACAGAGCAAAGGGAATATTTTGGCCACAAAACGAGGAAACTCCTCGAAATTATAAGCCAATAATAATAGGAAGGTGAATAATGACAGCGACAAGTGGCGTGCATTTCATAAAACTCCCACTCACAATACAAACAAATGCAACACAAAGCAGTGTTGGTGGCCGAGATGAAAGATTCAAAGGCACATGCATGATTTGATTCTTATCTAGAACTTGACGAGGAAAGTATATCATTCATCCATAACCCACTATGATGGTAGGAATCACCAAGCCCCCAAAGGCGGACCCTAAGGATCTAGAGGAGGGGAGCACCTCTTCCACTCACATATGTGGGTAAAGGGTTCATCGATGCGGTTCATTGTTGACGATTGGGAGCCAAAGAACATCATCTTAGGTGAGGACATTAAGAGATTGATACTACCAACAACATTGCACCCACATCCATACACCATTGGGTAGCTCCACCAAGGGTGATATATTTAAGTTAGCTAATAGTGTCACTTTCCTTATAGCATCAATCCATTTTCAGATGTGGTATTGTGTGATGTTTCCCCTCTTCAAGTTTGTTATCTTTTATTAGGTTATCCATACCTATGGAAACTTCATTTTTTATATGAATAAAAACCTCATTCAATTATTATTACTTTGGGTTGTATAGGATAGCATAGGTAGCGCCACCTACCGCCTTTTATTTGGTATCTTCTAAAAAATTCTTGAAGATAATTTCCAAAATTAGGAAAATTTTCTTTGTTATCATTCGCCCTCATAACAAGAGGAAGATTATGGACACATCCACTGCATATAAACAAGGATCCTCTGCATGGTATCAACATATGGATGAGTTCATGGAAGAGTATAAGGACATATTCACCTCTCCCATAGGGGCAACACTACACTATCACGCCAAGCACTCCATTGATTTGACCCTGGGCCTGCTTTGCAATCAATGAATTTAGATGTTAACGCTTTGTTATTAGGAACTATGAAATTAAGAGGTAGATTCAAGAGTCATTATAGAAAGGGAATATTAGGCCAACTTCCTCACCCTGTGGGAGCTCAATCGTGTTGGTACAGAATAATGATAGAATTTGGAGGCTCTGTATTGACTATCAGGAACTGAATAATATCACTACCCATAATAGGTATCCAATCCCACGGATAAATGACATTATGGACCAGCTAAATGGGGCCAAACATTTTAGCAAAATTTTCTTGAAGGCTTGCTACCACCAGGTACTAATCGAACCCTCTAATGTCTAGAAGACAACCTTGAAATCCAAGGAGGGCCTTTTCAAATGGTCAATGATTCCTTTCAGGTTGTGCGAATTCCCATAACCTTCATGAGGCCGGCAGGAGAAAAATGTTGCGACCCTTCACCAAGTCGTTCATGGTAGTATATTTGGACAACATCTACATCTTGATCGAAGTTGAGAATATCACCTACCATATTCAACGGGTCCTCTAATCCTTGCGACAAAATAATTTGTGTGCCAATTTGGAGAAATTACTTTTGGCATGACTAGAGTTCAATATATGGGGTACATCATTGATGAGTGTGGTGTGCATATCAGTGAGCCAAGATAAGTTATGATTCGAAGTTGTCCATACACTTTAATAAAAGCTCCGTAGTGTATGGGTCTTACCAATTTCTATTGGAGGTTTGTGTTGGGTTTCTCTCATATCACTTGGCCTTTGAGTCAAGTCACAAAGGAGTAAGTGAGAGAAAAGTATTTTAGTCGGAGTGAATCAAAATAGAAGGCGTTTTTGCGAGTTGAAGCATCGCCTTTCTTTGCACACTAGTACTCACATTACAAGACCTCCATGATCATTTGAGATGAGACATATACCTTTGACTATGTTATTGGCATAATTATTAGTTAGTATCGACATCCATTGGCATATCACGGTTAGACAATCTTTGTCCAATAGTATCCAAGCTATGAAAAAGAGATGTATCCCATTGTGTAGGGTTTCTAACAATGGAATAATTACATTATGGGGAAGTAAATGGACATCCACATAGACCATCGACCCCATGTAGTTCATACAGACATAAGGAAAGTTGCAAAATGATCGCCATCATAAATGGTCCACATACCTCCAACAGTTACATTTCAACATTAAGAAAAAGACAGAAAGCATCAATAATGTTTCATAATTCCTCATCCAACCATCTCTCATGGCGCTCAAAATTGTGCTCAACTCTTGTCGACATGAGACTTCAGGGTGGTCACATTGTTTCAAGAGTGATCTAGAATTTGGCAACACATGCAATTATACTGGAAGATAAGAAAGTTATAGATTTTCACCTCAAGGGCACACTATTATTCCATCTAGGACACCTCTATGTTCCTTTAAGCGAGTTTCCCAAGATGAATTACGAGGCACACTATAGTCAGATGGTTGATGTGTTGCTTATGTGTAAAAGTTTATTTTATTCTTACTTCTCATGGTTACTATTTAATTAATGACTAATGAAGTACTAATGCATTGGTTCAAGTTAAATAAATGATGATTTTAATGAAAATATAGTGGCCGGATATATGCTACTTGTATTCATAAGATTATGTACATACACTATTTTACTTTAGTACAATAGTGTATATAAATATAGAATAATAAATTGAGAGTCTTAAATGATTTTTAAATACTTATTCACGACACTATCAGTATTCCTCCCAACAACTAATATGGATAACAACTTCATTGATTGCATTCAACACATTCTCAAGTATTTCTATGAAATATTGGATAGAGACAATGCTAATTATACTCAACGTCATGATAAAAATCACCTTCCACACAAGGTCCAGGTGGGCGAAAGTGTCTGGTTACATTTGCATAAGGAATTCCTCGATGGGCCCTATAGCATGCTTCGCCTACTATGATAGGGGTCGTAAAACATCACTAAGGTTATAGGGAAAAAAATTTCGAGCTCAACATTCCACCATTCCTTGGCCTACACCTAGTATTCAATGTTGACTGGATGCGACCATACTTTGCCCCATTGTTGGACACATCTGACCTTGTTGAGCAACTGACACCAACAAATCTCAACTCAAGTTACATAGAACAAGCCACAAATGACATGATCATGTACAAACATATCAATAACACTTTCCAGTAGAAGATCCAACTATATCGAATTGTAAAACCATGACAAATCCTTCACCAAGGAAAGTGGGTCACCGCAAACCATGTTCAACAGAAATTATTTCATTAAAGGCACATACACATGGTAGGGTTTTTAAGTAGGGGTTGCTAATGATCTCTGATCAACTTTATTATGTTTTCTATTTTCTGTCGATGAAGGATTTCATGATAATATGTGTTTCACAATGTGGTTGGGTTGAGTTTGAATGTGGTATGAAATGTTGAATAGTAATGATGTCACTATGTGATGACTGTATGTGGTTAAGGATCTATGATGGGGTCGGTATGTGTTTTCATTGATTGTTTTCGATAGTGCTGCGATTCGATTCAAATTTTATGTGTTTTTCATATATGTACGTAGGTAATTCTAAAAGGAAAAGCACATATATACGCAAGTATTGTTATAGACAATATCATATATATTCGACATATGTTTAATTAGGGCTTGCACTGGAGAGGATTTGACTTTAGTGATGAGAAATATGTGGTCAAATACCCTGATGAATGGGTATACAACGATTTAGGTTGGTATGGTTAATTTAATAAGCTATTTCAATTTTTATTAGATTATGTAGTTGCCTCAGTGATTAAAATACTTGATACAATATTCACTTCACTATTTCTATTTGATATTTGGAATTGATCCAGTTTGAAACATTTCAAAAATTAATCCAAAAAGAAATAAGGATAATAGGGTTGTAGCTCCCTTCTGGTAGAAGCTCGAGAACGAGAGAAGGTTGTGAGCAGTCGGAGGTGGGTGCTAAATCACGGTATGAGTGCGTACTACCTGAAGATTTTAAGATATATTTTTTAATAATTAAAGTAGAAGACAGAGACGATAACAATGGTGTTTTCCCTCTACATTGTGTTTCCACTTAAAAATCTTGGTGTTCATGTGTTGCTTGTGTGTAAAATTTTATTTTATTTTTACTTCTAATGGTTACTATTTAATTAATGATTAATGAGGTACTCATGCACTGGTTCAAGTTAAATAAATGATGAATTGAATGAAAATATAAGGCTAGGATATATTAATTCGATACAATAGCATATATAAATATGAATAAGAAATTGAGATTCTTAAATTATTTTTTAAATTCTAATTCATGCCCCCATCATTATTTCTTCCAACGAAAATACGGATAACAACTTCATTGAGCGGATTCAACACATTCTCGAGTAGGTCAATGAAATATTGAATGGAGCTAAGTATAGGAAACATCATCATCAACATTGGGTGCCACCAAGGTCCATGTGGAGTGAAAATGTTTGGTTACATTTTCCATAAGGAGTGCCTTGCTTTGGGCCCCACAAAAATATTAGCACCTGCTATGATATGGGTTGTAGACCATCACTAAGGTTGGAGGGGACAATTATTTGAGCTCAAAATTCCAACGTTTGTTCCTTGGCCTTCACCCGGTGTTCAATGTGGATCGGTTGTGACTATACTTTTCCCCATTGTTGGACACATCTAACCTTGTTGAGCGATTGCACCAACGAGATCTCAACCCAAGCTACATCGAACAAGAAACAAATTACATGATCATGGACAGAATATCAAAGTAACACTTGCTAGTAGAGGATCCAACTATATTGATTTGTAAGAACTAGGTCAACTCCTTCTCCAAGGAAGAGTGGGTCACCATAGACCATGTTCAACGAAATTTCCTCACCTAATGTAGGCTCTACACTGAAATGGGGACCATTTCTTCCTAAGGTTAGGTCTTGATCTAGTTGGATATTGGTACCCCCACCTATTCCACCTAGACTTCCAATTGGTTTCAACAATTTATTTTTTTATAGCACAATTTACTATTTTCATTAGTTTTATGGGTCCTAAATTTCGAAAGCTATTTTGACCCCATAAATGACTTTTTCTTTTAGGTCTCTGATGGGCCATAACAATATGTTGTGGTCTACCAAAAATCTTGTACTAATTACGAGAGATATTTCTAACAAAGTATCATACGCCAGAAAACGAAGATCATATTACCAAGTTATAACCTTGGCAGGAAGTTGGCTTCCTAACTAACCCCCAACGTGGCCCAAAAACACTTGTCGTTCCATCTCCTAGGGGTTATTTTTTTGGTTATTTAGGGTTCCATTTGATGTTCAATAATACAAAATTCCCTTAAACCTCATTATAACACAATTTTAAGAGGCATGTAGGCGCACATATTTGTTTGTATGTAAGCATATTACAATGCTTTGATATGAATGAAATGAGGATTTATTTTTGTTGCATCTTTGATTTTATGCTTATTTTTGTATTATATTGAGTTCCTACATCAATATGGATTAGTGGTATTAGAGAGGTCTATTATTTCTTTTTTTTTCTTTGCATGTCCCCAACATGGTCGTATAATAATTTTTAGGTTTGAAAAGGTTGAGCCTTTAAAATACCAACCTCGCAAACCCCAATGACTTCCTATGGTAGAAGAAAATACATATGAGGGATTAGGAGATCCTTTCAAAATATTTCTCAAAGAATCCCTCAAATGACAAAGGAATGCGATGATTGACAACTTCGCCGAGATCCTTCCACAAATACCCATAGACAGTGCATCTTCATCTCGCGGTCACTCTGGAGGCACCAATCCCTTCAAGGTACAAGTAAAATTTCACATTTCCCTATTTTAAGTTCAAAAAGATGCAAACATTGTATATAAATGGTTAAACATGATGGAAGAATATTTTTTAGTTCATGATTTTTCCAATCGAGGAAATATTTTTCACTCCTCAAAGTCGCCCCCCATGTCAATGACCAATGGGAAACCTACTATGAGCAGAAGGATCAAAGAAAATTCTCATTTGAGAGTGTAAAATTCTATGGTCCGTATGTAATTTATCACAAATCTTCTGGAAAATCACATAATAAATATAGAAACAGGACGCGTTTCAAATTACTTAGTGTAGTTCATCATCGGGAGAACTCTCATTGTTTTTAGCCGCACGCACTTGGAATTCTTTCCAGGATGCCATCAAGGAACAAAATTACCCTGTGGGGAGCTATGAGGACAAGTACATACATGGATGATGTTGCGGCAGTAAAGGGATCAAGATTTGCACGAGTTAGGAATATTTTTCATACCTTACTTAAAGTTAGATATCAAAGATTCATAAAAATATACGGGGTTCTCAAGTATGAAAATTGCTTGAATAAATACATTAAGGAAGAAATGGAGTTCATGGAAATCTCCTCTCTTAGTGTATCATACCGCTATGCTACTAATATTGACCATAAATTCAAGCAGAATTAGCGATACTTTGGATCTATGAAGAAAAAGCAGAGCAAAGGCACCCTCAAGTCACATAACAAAGGAAGATTTTGGCACAAACCCCCAAGGAAACTCCTCGAAGTTATAGGCCAAGAATAATAGGAAGGTGAATAATGACAACGACAAGTAGGTGCATTTCATAAAACTCCCACTCACAATACAAACAAATGCGACACAAAGCGAGGTGTTGGTGGCCGAGAAACTTTGAAAGATTCAAAGGGACATGCATGATTTGATTCTTATCTAGATCTCGACGAGGGAAAGTATATCATTCATGCATAACCCACTATGATGGTAGGACTCACGAAAGCCCGCAAAGAGCGAGACCCTAAGGAGGTTATAGAACGCCGCAAATGCACATGTCCCTTTGAAAGCCGCATTTCTGTCCATCAGAAGTTCTGTCTATCTATCTATACACATATAGATATATTTCTTTTTAGAAAAAGAAGTCCATATAAAGCTGTCACATTTCATATTCGACGGATAGGGTAGGTGGTGCTGATGTAGGCTCTATCACTCATGTGTCCTTCGATGGCGGCCTTTTGGTCGGGCGTGCCCATGCTTCGATGCGAGGAAAGGCATTCGGAGCTACTCGTATTTGTCCCGCCTGCAGACATGCTTGTGGTAGCGACGGCAAGCACGTGCACAGCAGTGGCCTGCCTCTACAGTGCGCCCTGGTATGCCTACGCATGTCGTGAAAGGCAAGGGTAGTGATGCTCTTCCTTGGCAAGCCGGCAGGAGAGAATGCCTCGGAGTCCCGCCAAGATAAGAGGAGAGAACCTGCAAAGTAGCATGGAGTTATGTAACTTACATCTTTTCCTTTGCATGCAAAGAGAGATATACTTCTATCTACTCGTGCAGATTAGTATCAATGGCATAACTCCTATATTTTCCGCTTTTGTGTAATGAGCATCACACTCAGGAACAAGACGTGCCTACCACTATACGAATCTCTCCATTCCTATTTTGGCAGAGCTAATATTTTACTTACGATGGGAAGGTTATCCCTTTCCTATCTCTTATATAATTTATGGTCAATTCCTCCCTTTAAGGCAAGCTATCCGCACCTTGATAGAAGGTTTGTCATCTAGAGGAGGGGGATCACCTCTTCCACTCACATATGTGGGTAAAGGATTCGTCGATAGCGTTCTGCATTTGTTGACGGTGCCAAAAGAACATCATCTTGGGCAAAGGACATTAGAGATTGATACTATCAGCAACATTGCACCCACATCCATAAACCATTGGGTAAGCTGCACCAAGGGTGATATGATTTCATGTTAGCTAATAGTGTCACTTTCCTTATAGCATCAATCCCTTTCTCAGGATGTGGTGACCCGTGTGCAGTGTTGCCCTTCTTCAAGTCACGTTATCTTTTATGGGTTATCCATACCTATGGAAACTTCATTTTTTATATGGACAAAACCTCATTCTATTATTATTACTTTGGGTTGTATAGGATAGCATAGGTAGTGCCACCTACAGCCTTTTTCTTTGGTATCTTCTAAAAAATTCTTTAAGATCATTTCCAAAATTAGGAAAATTTTCCTCGTTATCATTACGCCACTCATAACAAGAGGAAGATTATGGACACATCCACTACATATAAACAAGGATCCTCTGCATGGTATCAATATATGGATGAGTTCATGGAAGAGTATAAGGACATATTCACCTCTCCCATAGGGGTATCCCTACACTATCATGCCAAGCACTCCAATGATCTAACCCTGGGCACACCGCAATCCAATGAATTTAGATGTTAACTCTTTGTTATTAGGAACTATGAAATTAAGAGGTAGATTCAAGAGTCATTATAGAAAGGGAATATCAGGCCAACCTCCTCACCCTGTGGGAGCTCGATCATGTTTGTACGCGAATAATGATAGAATTTGGAGGCTCTGTGTTGACTATCCAAGAACTAAATAAGAACACTACCCATAATAGAGTATCCAATCCCACGGATACGTGACCTTATGGACGGCTAAATGGGGCCAAATATTTTAGCGAAAGTTTCTTGAAGTATTTCTACCACCGAGGTACTAATCAAACCCTCTAATGCTCTAGAGAGACCAGCCTTGAAATCCAAGGAGGGCCTCCAACTTTTCAAAGTGTCGGTGATTCCTTTTGGTTGACGCTTCGCAACCTTCAAAGAGGCCCGACCGAAAAAATATTGCGACCCTTCACCAAGTCGTTCATGGTAGTATATTTGGATAACATCTACATCTTCGGTCAAAGTTGAGAATATATCACCTACACCATATTCAACGAGGTCCTCTAATCCTTGTGACAAATAATTTTTGTGCCAATTTGGGAGTATGCACTGCGCTTTGACCCGAGGTTCAATATATGGGGTACATCATTGATGAGTATGGTGTGCATGTCCAAATGAGCCAAGATATAAGTTATTCATGGTTTTGCAACCTCAAACACTTTAATAAAGCTGCGTGGTTGTGCAGGGTTTACCAGTTTCTATTGGAGGTTTGTGTTGGAGTTTCTCTCATATCACTTGGCCTTTGAGTCAAGTCACCAAGAGAGTAGAGTGAGAGAAAAGTATTTTTGAGTCTGAATCAAATAGAAGGCATTTTCGAGTTGAAGCATCGCCTTTAGCTGTGCACTAGTACTCACATTGCAAGACCTACAACAATCCTTTGAGAATGAGACATATACCTTTGACTATGTTATTGGTATAGTTATTAGTTAATATCGACATCCATTGGCATATCACGAGTTAGACACTATCCAATAGTATCAGAACTATGAAAGAGATGCATCCCATTGTGCGGGTTCCCGACAATGGAAGAATTACATTATGGGGAAGTAAATGGTCATCCACATAGACCACCGACCCACATGTAGTTCATACGGACATAAGGAAAGTTGCATAATGATTGCCATACGTAAATGGTCCACATACCTCCAATAGTTACATTTTAACATTAAGTATAAGACAGAGAAAGCACCAATAATGTTTCATAATGCCTCATCCAACCATCTCTCATGCCGCTCAACATTGTGCTCGACTCTTGTGGACATGAGACTTGAGTGTAGTCACATTGTTTCAAAGTGATCTAAATTTGGCAACACATACCAGATTATCTTGGAAGATAAGAAAGTTATAGATTTTCACCTCGAGGAAAACTATTATTCCACCTAGGACACCTCTATGTTCATACAACAAGTGTCCCAAGATGGTCACAGTACACTATAGTCGGATCATGACACGTTTTAGAGTAGAAAACAATGGCATTGTTGTAGAAGTATTTGTAGTGGTTGAACCTTCGACAAGATGTTGTGAAGTACATCGGATCATGCACTACATGCATCATTTCCAAACCGACAATGAAGAAATTCATGTATACTCTAGTTAGCCTTTGGAATCCACTTCTCTAGATTACATATCGGGCCCTTACTTCTTCTAAGCATGGCAACATTTTCATTTTTTTGATTGTCAACGGAGTTCTCGAAGATAGAATTTTCGCGGCTTGCAAGAAGAGTATCCGCTTGAGAAGCCACTACTAATATCTTCTTTGAATGAGTGTGGGTACACTTTGGGATCTCACGATGCATTTTCTCATATTGGGCTATAGGAGTTCTGTGTACATTTTTCAAGCCTTTGGTTGATGCTAGATACCAACCTCACTAAGTCCACAAACTTTCACCCCCAAGCCCATTAGCCAAAGCTGAGCTTGGAAAAAAAAATGATTATGCACATTATTCGATACATCTACCAAGTAAACATATGTGCACATGGGATGAAAACCTTCCCTATTTCTAGCATGTCTAAAACATATCTCTCCATATCTCATCTCACCACAAGCGCTTTCAAGTGGGGTTTGGATTCCATCTGCTATGTCCCATTGATGTGGCCATATCATTTACAATTACTAAGGAATATTTGACTGATGTCCAATATGAAGTTGATAGGGCTAAAAACTTAATTGAGTCTATTCAACACACATGCTAGTATGTCCATGAAAAATTGGTATATCAATGCTAAGTATAAAAGCGCGATTCCATGATGAACATTGAGTGCCACACAAGTTCTAGGTCGATGAAAAATTTTAGTTTCATTGAAAGAAGGAACTCCTCATTGGGCCCCGGTCTGCGAAGCTTCTCCCTTCCCCGTCACCGTACCCTACACCATCACTAAAGTTGTATAAGGACAATGTATTCTAGCTCAAGATTTTACCATTCCTTGGCTTTCACCAGAAGTATTGATATTGCCTTTGGTTATGACCATGCTTTCCCTCAACGGTTGGACACATCTCACATTGTTGGCAGTGACACCAATAGAGCTTGACCAAGTTGCATAAAAATGGCACAACTAATACTATCATGGAAGCACAAATTAAGAACACTTTCCAATAGAGGATCCATCTATATTGGGTTGTCATTAGGTCAACTCCTTCACTAGAACCAGAAACTGGTTCACCGGGGACAAGGTTTAATAGAAATTTCCTCACCTCATGAAGGCTCTACACCTGATAGGTACCATCTCTTCCCTGGGGAGACAAATCCAATTAGATATTGGTGGTCACTGTCTATTCCACCTATATACCTCAGTCATTTTTTGTTAGCACTTTGTGATATATATTAGGCTGAAAATATACTCAGAGAGTAACCACATACCACTTTTGGTCGAACAGATCTTTTCTCGCTTGGAAGGAGCTCGGGTGCTTAAAAAACTAGAGATTTGAAAATTATAAACCCTCTAGCTTGAGAGACCATGATTAATGTAAATGTTTCATAATTCTATTGGAGGTAGGTAAAGAGAACGATTGCAGTTCTAAATAACTTGACTCAAATAATGGCTTATGGTTAAACAACCACTCATACTCACAAAGCTCGATAAATATATCATCTCGACAATTCATAAAATGTAGCATAGCCGAGGAAATGATAGAATAAATACTCATTGAAAATGAAACAACACGAAGTATAATATTGTATTCATATGAAATAAGCATATTAGAAGAAATGAAACACAAATAAATGCACCATCATTGCAACTAAAACAAAGTTGTAACAATAATTTAGACAATGCTAAATTGAATTCAAAAATACAACTTTTACCTATGACAATTAAATAGATAGAATTTGATGAGAAGAGACAACATCAATGTTTATAGGAGGAAAAAAATCTTTTACAGGAGATAAAAAAATACGAGATTCCATACCATGAGTACCTTTTCTAGAAAATTAATGTACCAATTGAACCATAAGCTCCATGCATTGAGAATTTAGGCCACAAAATAATTCACAGTAAAATATCTTGCAATGTCTAATTGCAAACCAACCAACCTTTTCTTCATTTAATTTTTCTTATTATATAGGCAATACATCACAGTGTAATAAGCAGTCGCATATAAAATATGTTTTAGTGATTGAGAGGATCAACACCAGCGGAAAAATAGAAACATCATAATTGTTTACATCCTTTTCGAAAATGAAAAAATGAAATTCTAAAAATACTTAAATAATCCTAAATAAATAACATATTTGAAACAATGTCTATATTTGAACCTCACCCATCACGAGGTAAGTAATTAAAAACAACATAAAATCATAAAAGTTGAGTGAACTAACGATGTTGCACAACAATTTGGGTAGCACACTACCAAGTCATCTTTCCTTTATGGTTGACACTTGTTGGATGAAATATGGGCTGATATGGAATCCTAATGTATTACAAAACAAATTCTCAAACATTTGAAATTTGGTAGCTCCAAAACATCGTGAAACAAGATTGTAGGCAAAGTTATTACCAACACCTATGTAACACACTTTGTTTTGGGTATATGTTCAAAACCGTAACATATTTTTAACAACTGAAGGAGGTTGTTGTATATTATATGGTTTTGAAGAACAACCTCTCTAAGTTTATCCAAAAACCTCCCCATATTTTCAAAAAATTCTCTGCAAAACCATGAATCAATACCACAAATTTACAAAATACGAAAAATGAGCTTTAAATGTGCATTCATAACATTTGATCTGTGAGACCTACGAAAAAAATAGAAGAGGTTTTTATACTTCATCCTGTCTTTAAGAAAACAATATCTTAGTGTTCCTTTATATGGTCATAATAGTCAATGCAAAAGGGTGTAAAAAATGAAGTATGCGTATCAGCGTACCTTGAAATCTAAGTAGCATTGTGATACTTTATTTAGATGTTTTGGAGCGGTCCACGACTTGGCATGTGTATATGACATAGGTAATTATTAATTATAAGGGGTATGATATCCCTTTCGTATGTGAGTTTTATATATGGGAATGGGGTATTATGCATGATGGCTATATGATATGAGTATGGGAAATGGTAATGGAAATATAGGGAATGGTTTACAATGAGAAAGGGGGAATAAAATGAATGTAATATGATAGAGAGGTTAATGGTGTATGGGAAGGACGTAGCATGTAAATTTATATGAAGGGGATCAATGGAAGGTAAATGGGTAAATGGGGAAATAGGAGGTGAAATGGATAAGCATAACGTAAATAAGAATGAGGGAGAAAATTGTAGGATGTTTCAAATGACCATACAACCATCATAACACCTTCAAATGAGCTCAATTTAGACAATTCGATAAACAAATGACTAAACATCCTTTGACTTGAAGTGACAAAAACATGTGCAACCATGAAAGACATTAACTTGACACTTTTGTAATTTGAATGAAACCTTCTTGTAAAAAAACTCAAATATGTCAAACACGTCAGAGGCTATGACAACAGCAATAGTCATAGGCTCAAATATTTGAACTAAAATTAAAGGATAAGGAAAAAAAAATTGACAATAAAACTTATGACCATAACATTTCTCCAACGGGGATGATAGCCTCCCGGCGAGGTGCCAAGATAAAAATGTTGACTAGTATCAATTGGGTAACAATGTCAGCGAAGGCGAAAACTAGAAGTATGACTAACAAGGCGAAAATTTGACTACTGGTAACTCAAGTTGCGGCGATAGTATATCATTCGAAACTTAGGGCCTTCACCTTGGGCTTCAAATCATGATGATAATCTCCCATCTTATGAAGATATGCAATTATCCGAATTATCCCTCTAGTGTAACTAATCGAAAATTAACGTCGACTTATGTTTGGCAAATTAATTTGCACGGACATAAAAGAGGAAAATTCTGAAAATGGAAACTCAAAGTGTCAGAAAATGCTCATGATCCATAAATACAAGAATATTCGTCTTCCCTATTGGCTACAAACAATTGTGGCAAGGGTGTTCAATGTCTGGAACATTACCATGTATCTTGAAATTTAGCGGAAATAAAAACACACCCTTTATTTTGGAGTAAATATTTGTCAAGGATGAAAGAAGACAATATGTTCATCAATTTTTTCACTTAAATCAGGAAAAAGGGAAGTGTGTTCTTGAAAATTTGCATTTGAGGCAACCGTATTATCTACAAAAAAAATGTGTACATCCATAGGATCCGAGACAACCTTCTCTTCTTCAGTAGACTCCACATTTTCCGAACCTCGAGGAACATCTTCATGTGCAAGCGGATCTAAAACAACCTCTTATTTTTCACAACTTTCCTCGAACTTATGATGGTCAATTTGAAGCCTAACATCCTCAAAATATGAAGATACATGATCCAGGTGGATATCGGTGTACCGCACCTAATCCATTTGGACCCACACCATCAATTCTTGCAACTTTTCACCTTTAAGCACCACTTACTATTTTTACTTGAGTTTCGGGTCCTACACTCTCAGCGTTTTTGGGGCCTTAATGATCTAGATTGGATATTGGTGGACACAAACCTATTCCATTTGAACCCCCATTAGTTTGTTCGAGTTTTAAGTTACAACACAACTTACTATTTTTATGATTTTGGTCCTAAACTTAGACGTTTTGAGGCCCTAAAGCAGCGTTTTGGGAAAACCCGGGGGTAACATCAATCCATGGACCCATATTACGTCCTGCAGGATGTTGAAACATCAATTTACCCAAACGGGAAACACGGAGTTTGGTGCTTCATCTTCTAGAGTTAGGTTTTAGACGTTTACGTTTTCCATTGTTTCTCAATAATAAATAGGCCCTCGAGTCTCATTATAACATAGTTCGGAGTCTGTAGCCACCACATCTCTTCTCGAGATTTGCTACCGGCACCTAGACATTTATTTTCCATTATGTACGTAAGCGTATTTTTTGTTATTTGATAGTAATGAAATGATGCATTATTCTATTTGCATCTCTATGTTTATGGTTATTTCTCTATTGCGATTTGTGTTCATAAATCTGGATGGAGTGGTATCACAGCGGTTTTCTCTTTCTTTGTTTTTCTTTGCATGTCCCCAACGGTTAGGTTATAAGGAGTTAGGGCTGAATGCAGTTTGAACCCTTGCGAATCATCCTCGCAAACTCGATGACTTCCCCACATGGCGAGGAAGAAAAGAAAGATGAGGGAAGCGGGAGATCTATCAAAATATTACTTGAGGAGGCCCTCGAGAAATAAAGAGACGTGAACGAGGAAACAAAGGAACGTGATTTGAGATCCTTCCAACGACTACCCACCTATGGTGCATGCATCCAACGGCCACTGTTTGGAGGCACCACTCCCTTGAGCATAGGTAACTTTTGATATTCATGTATTTGAAGGCCAAATAGATGCGAACGCCGTAGATAGGTGGTTGATGTTAGGTCCCTATATTACTAGTATAATCCCTTATTGTTGTTAGTGTAACCCCCTTACTATTATTCTTGTAACCCCCATTTTGTTATTATTATTGCCCTTAAATTATTGTTAGGTCGGCTAGGATTACATTGTGGCCCACTAGGATTACATTACTTATTACATGGACTCCTATATATAAAAAGAAGGTTTTGTAAATTGTATCATCCAATAATTTTTCATTTATGTAATGTATTGGAGGTTTCCCCCTCGAAGTGGCTCAATTCTACGGCGTTGATATCTCTTTTCTTCTATTTTTGGAGCTGGTTACACAACATTTGGTATCAGAGGTTTGGATTCTAGGGTTTTGTTGCTCCAAACAGGTCATCGTGGCATTTTTTTATAACTTTTTTGATACAAAGTTTTAGAAGCCAAAATTTCTAGGGTGCAAAGCCGAAATCCTGAGGAAGATTTTCTAAAAATTTCAAAGCTTGGTTCACAATATTTTCGGAGATATGATCTATGGAATTTAGGTCTTGTTTCAGGATCCTAAATAGGTCATCGTGGAATTTTCACTATAATTTTTTTTATAGAAAGGTTTATAATCTGAAATTTCTAGGGTGAGAAGCTGAAATCGTGAGGAAACTTGTCAAAAAATTTCAGAGCTTGATTCGCAATATTTTTGGAGATATAATCTGTGGAAGGTGGTGCTTTTTTAGGCTCCCGAATTTTATCTCAAAGAGGTGATCGTGGGAAAAGTTCAATAACTCTCTCTCTGAGCATCGGATTAGAGTGCCGTAAAAATTTGGCACAAGTACACGGACTGTAGTTTTTTGGCTATAAATTTCAGAGGCGAAGGATGAAACAGTGATACGTGGCAAGTCGTACAAGTTCGCTCTACTGAACCAGTCCATAATTAGGTCATTGTGGGAGATTGGACATCACTTTGTATTGGAGAATCCAAATCGATTAGGACTGTGGCATTCAAAGAGGAATTCATAGAGATGCTACAGTGCTGAATTTCAGTTATTGAAGATCGTAATCACAGAGATAATCAAATTTGATGCTCGAGCTCTCAAGAAACAAGAGAAAAGGTGTGTATTTTTTTCCGAATTGCATAAGTCACTTGTTTGAAAAAATCAACGTTGATTCCAAGGGAATATTGTAGAATAGATATCAGTATTGGGATCTAAAAAATGCCTGCGTAAATAATTCAACACCCATTAAGCCTTGAAGGCTCTCTTATGACTCATGAAGATGAAGAATTGCAACATGATCTATCAAAATTACAAGAGCAAGTGCAACAAATTTCACTCTCGCAAAGAGCGACAAAAAATGAAATGAAAGTTTTGAAGAAAGGCATGGAAGCGAAGATGGATGGTTTGAAGAAAGGCATGGAAGCTAAGATGGATGGAATGGAAGCTGGCATGGAAGCTAAGATGGATGACATGAAAGACAACATGGAAAACAACATGGAAAACATGAAGAATGATCTAAAAACGGTGTATCAAAGGTTGAAAAAATTGATACAATAAATGTTCCTAATGGTGAAAAGATAGTAGAAGAACCTCATGATGAGAACAAAATAAATGTTAATGTTGATTTCATAAAATCTAATGTTGGCGGGAAAAACCATATTCCAAAAGTGGATATGAGGAAGTTTAGTGGAAAGGATCTGTAACATGGATACTACGGATGGAGCAATATTTTGATCTCCATAACGCATTAAAAACACACAAAAGGTACACATTGCAACTTTACATTTTATAAAAAAATACATTTGTATGGTATCGATGGCTTTGCTCATTTTGTAAAAATGTCACTTGGTCAATTTTATGGAGGAAATGATAGCACATTATGAGGATACAAAGAGCAACACCTTTTTTGGCCAATTGATAAATCTCAAATAAAAGGGTTTAGTGGGAGACGGCTTACATTGAGGACTTCAAAAATTGAATATAAGGGTAATTGATATTCCAAAGGAATTGCGGGATTGATCTCTTCATAAGCACTTTAAAGGATAACATCCAACATGCAGTTAAGTGTTCTTAGACACCGTTCATTGGAGAAGGCATTCGGGTTGGCAATAAAAAGTTGAATGTAAAATTATGGCGAAACCGAGGATGCCTACTACTCAATTCTATAAAGAGGAAGTGTTGCTACACCTAGATTTCCACAACCTACAAGGTTGACACCACAACAATTAGAAGAAAAAAGGCAAAAGGGCTTTGCTACGGTTGTGATAGAAAATACACTAAAGGTCATAAGTGTGTTGAGAAGAAATTATTTTACATAGGCTTGTGAAGAGGAATAAGAAAATGAACAAGAAGAGGATATGCACGGAACAGTTTGTGAAAGAGGAAGAAATAGATATGACCATATCGTGTAATGCACTAGAAGAAATTACCACTCCTCAAACTCTCAAGATAGAAGGACAAATCAAGAAGAAAAAGGTAATAGTGTTGATTGATTCGGGTAACACCCATAATTTTATTCATTGTAAGGTAGCCAAGGAATTAAATTGTTTCCTATACCAGAAAAGCACGGAGATGTCAAGTGATGGTTGCAAATAGAAGGAACTACTCAAATTTCTGCAGGGAAAATGCCATAATATCAAGCTAACCATGGGGGAATATGTATTGACTAGTCCAATGCTTTCCATTCCTATGGGAGGTGCTGATGTTGTAATAGGAGTACAATGGTTACACTCTTTGGGGACGGTAGCTTTTAATTTTCAAGAACTTTTCTTGAAATTTTTTTCAGAAGGAAAGGAAGTCGAATCACGAGGTATTGAAGGGAAGATGGGAAGGATAATAATCTTTAATGTCATGACAAATCTTCTAAAGAAATAACAACGAGGCGTAATTGCACAATTATGCTCACCAGAAGTTCCGACATCAAAATCATCTATTTTTGTAGATTTCTAACAAGTCTTGGAGAATCATTCCAAGGTGTTTGAAAATCCAAAAGGACTCCCAGCTATTGGTGATGATGATCATGCTATTTATTTTTTTCCAGGAAGTGTTCCTCCAAATATCAGGCCTTATAGATATCCTTACTTCCAAAAGAGCGAAAATGAACGTATGATTGCAGAAATGTTAGAGGCGGGTATAATTCAACCTAGTCAAAGTTCTTTCTCTGCTCCTGTAGTATTGGTAGACAAGAAGGATGGATCACGGAAAATGTTTCCGGGTTATAGGGAGCTCAATAAGCTCACCATTAAATACAAATTTCCCATTCCTGTGATTAATGAATTATTAGATGAATTACATGGAGCAATTTATTTTAACAAGTTGGATCTTCGTTCAGGATATCATCAAATTAGAATGAATACTGAAAATATTCCAAAAAAAGCATTTCGAACTCATGAGGGTCATTATGACTTTTTTGTTCCTTTTGGCTTTACTGATGCACCTTCTACATTTCAAGGGTTGATGAATTCATTTCAAACCCTTCCTTAGAAATTTTTTCTAGTATTTTTGATGATATACTAATCTGCCAAG
Source organism: Pinus albicaulis (assembly GCA_034641835.2). Taxonomy (NCBI): domain Eukaryota; kingdom Viridiplantae; phylum Streptophyta; class Pinopsida; order Pinales; family Pinaceae; genus Pinus; species Pinus albicaulis. Next base: position 1,220,991,532 of record CM076575.1, on the reverse strand, counting down.
AGAAAGTCTTGGAAGGATCATGTTGAACATGTTGACGGGGGTGCTCAAACTTTTGCGGGAGAAACAACTATATACAAAATCATCCAAATGTTTCTTTGGAGTACAAGGAGTGGAATATACGGGTCATATTGTATCTCATGAGGGTGTTAAGTAGACCCTAACAAAATTAAAGCCATTAAGGAATGGAAAGTCACCACAACCTCATGGTTACGAGGATTTCTCGGAGTTAACGGGGTATTATCGCAAGTTTGTTAAAAATTATGGGAGAATAAACGACACCTCTAACAACATTATTGAAGAAAATGCATTTTCATGGACTCCACAGAAGCAACTAGACCTTTGAACATCTTAAAGAGGCAATGTGCCTAACTTAGCAGTCTTGGCTACGCCCGGTGCTCACAAAAACCCTTATTGTGGAATGTGATGCCTCGGAAATGGAATTGGTGCGATTTTAATGCGGAAGGAAGACCCATTCTTTTAAAGTTGTCTAATCAAAGGAAGGTATTTACGAGAAACCTATTTATGAGAAGAAAATAATTGCTTAATGTGCATGCACTAAAGAAATGGTGGGCACCATAATGGAAGACACTTCAAGGTAAGCGATCATGATAGTCTTAGAAACACTTTTTGGAGCAAAGAATATCTTGAGAAGAGCAGCAAAAAATGGGTCACAAAGATGTTGGGTTATGGACTTTGAAATAATATACAAAAAAGGAAAGCTTAATGTTGTTGCAGATGCACTCTCAAGAAAGAATGAAGAGGTGGAAGCATTGCTTTGTGCCATTTCTATTATCCAACCAGATTGGATAAATGAAGCAAGAGATGAATGGAAGAAGGACAAAGATGTATGGATACTCATTCAAAAGTTGCAGCAAGATCCTAGTACATCTGATACATTTAGTTGGAAAAATGATTTCTTATGGTACAAAGATCGCTTATATCTTTGTAAGAATTCCCAACTAAAACAAAAGATTCTTCTGGAATTGCACACTTCTCCTTTAGGAGGACACTCAGGATTTTTAAAATTTACCACAGGGTGAAGAAAGAATTTTTTTGGGATGGCCTTAAATCTGATATTCGAAAGTTTGTGGCGGAATGTTTGGTTTGCCAGCAGAATAAAGTGGAAACAATTAAGACCCCAGGACTTTTACAACCTTTATCCATTCCAAGTCAACGTTGGGAGGAGATTTCAATGGATTTTATCACAGGTTTACCTAAGTCCGAAGGAAAGAGTGTCATCATGGTGGTAGTTGATAGACTTACCAGGTATGCACACTTTTGTGCATTATCTCATCCATTTAAAGCAAGTACGGTTGCTACTACATTTATGGACAGAATTCAAAAGCTACATGGAAGCCCAAGGGTTATTGTGAGTGACAGAGATCCCATTTTTACTGGAAATTTTTGGACGGAGTTATTTTCTTGTTTGGGTACTCAATTAGCTCATAGCTCATCTTATCATCCTCAATCTGATGGTCAAATTCAGATAGTAAATAAATTTTTGGAAGGATATCTTCATTGTTTTGTATCGGATAAACAAACACAATGGGTCAAGTGGTTACCTCTCGCTGAATGGTGGTATAACACTTCCTTCCATACTGCAACAAAAATGACCCCATTTATGGCACTTTATGGATATCATCCACCATCCATCACATCATCTTTAAGGGAAAATTCAAAGGTTCAAGTAGTGGAAGATCACATCGAGCATCAGCAAGAAGTTCTCGAACTCTTAAAGGATAACTTGAATTTGGCACAAAATCAAATGAAACAACAGGCAGGTCAACATCGTAGTGAGAGAAGTTTTGATGTAGGAGATTGGGTATTTTTACGCCTACAACCATACAAACAAATGTCCCTCAAGCAAGCTAAGAAGGATACTAAATTATCGCCAAAGTACTATGGTCCTTACAAGGTGTTGCAAAATATTGGTACTATGGCATACAAATTGGAGCTTCCTGCTTCTTCACGAGTGCATCCAATTTTCCATGTTTCATGCTTAAAGAAGGTTATAGGTGAAAATCTTCCAGTTCAAACAATATTGCCGAAACTTGATGAGGAAGGAAAAATCATATTGGAACCTGAAGCAGTCACGGAAACAAGAACTCGACAGCTACGAAATCGATCAATTTCAGAGTATCTCATCAAGTGGAAGAACTTACCCACAGAAGATTCTACATGGGAGGATGAGAATTTTATACAGAAGCACCCAAAGCTACTCAAGCGTTGAGGACAACACTTTTTTGAAGGAGAGGGGCATGTTAGGTCCCTATGTTACTAGTATAGTCCCTTATTATTGTTAGTGTAACCCCCTTATTGTTATTATTGTACCCTTGTAACCCCCATTTTGTTATTATTGTGCCCTTAAATTATTATTGTTAGGTCGGCTAGGATTACATTGTGGCCCACTAGGGTTACATTATGGCCACATGGACTCCTATATATAGAAAGGAGGTTTTGTAAATTGTATCATCCAAGAATTGTTCATTTATGTAATGTATTGGAGGTTTCCCCCTCGAAGTGGCTCATTTCTAAGGCGTTGATATCTCTTTTCTTCTATTTTTGGAGTTGGTTACACAACAGTTGAATTTGCTAGAAGGGTATTTTTCGTTCCATGATTTCTCTGACCGAGAAATATTATTTTTGCACTCCTCAAAGCCGCCCCCCATGTCAAAGACTGGTGGGAAACCTACCGTGAGCAAGAGGATGAAGGGGAACCCTCTTTGTTCTCAGCCACACCCACTTGGAATTCGTTCCGAGATGACATCAAGAAACAATATTACCCCGTGGGGAGCTATGAGGACAAATACATCCAATGGACCATGCTGGGGCAACAAAGGCATCAAGATGTGCATGAACTAAAGAATCTGTTCCATACCCTGCGCATAAAGTTGGGTATTAAAGATTCAGAGATAAATTTGCTACTCAAGTATTGTGGTTGTCTACACAAACACATTCAGGAGGAAACAGAGTTCCTCAAAATTACATCGCTTGGTACGGCATATCGCTATGCCGCCAAGATCGAGTAGAAATTTAAGTAGAAGAAGCAAGAATTTGGATCTGCGAATCCGAAAGGTGCCCCAAAATCAAAAAACAAGGGGCAAGGCCAAAGTGGTGCGACTCAGAACAATGCCACAAATCAAAACAAGGACATAGGAAAGTGGTGTGAATTTCATAATAGCCCCACTCACAACAAAAATTAGTGTCGGGCCAAACAGTCATTGGTGGCCGAACTAAAGGCACTCGAATCAGATGCATTTTTTGATCCTGAGTCAGAACCAGATAAAGGAAATGAAAAATAGAAGCATATCATTGATGCAGATCCTAGTGCCATTGTTTCCACCACCAAGATCCAAATGGAGGACCCAGAGGATCTGGAGGAGGGGGAGCACCTCTTCCATTCGCAAATGTGGGTGAAGGGTTCTCCGTTGCAATTTCTTGTCGATAGCGGAAGCCAAAAGGAACTCATTTAAACAGAGGTCATGAGGCGGATCGGGCTACCGACCATAGCACACCTGCAGCCATATACCGTCGGGTGGCTTCACCTAGGGAGAGATATCTGCATCTGCCAACAGTGCCGCCTTTTGTACAGCATCAAGCCATTCACGGATGAGGTATTATGTGATGTTGCTCCTCTTGATGTAACTGATGTATTATTGGGCAAACCATACTTGTGGAGGTGACATGATGTGTATGAGTCTAGGCCTCGTGCTGTTATTATTACTTTGGGAAATAACCTGTATAGGATATCGGTGGTAGTACCGCCTCCTGTCATCTCTTGGGCTACTACAAAACAATGCAGTAAGATTGTTTCCCAAACGAGGAAATTCATTTTCCTTACAACTCGCTCAGAGGTAAAGAATAATATTGTGGCCACAGTGTCGAAACAAGGCTCCCCTGTATGGATGCAGCAGATGGTCAAATTCATGGAGGGATACAAGGATATTTTCTCCTCACTCACAGAGGTTCCTCTACAATGTCCGGACAAACACTCCATTGACCTGACCCCCAATGCACCGCTGCCTAATGTTGCCATACCTCCTACAAATAAAAATACTGAATCCACACAAGTATTGTCTGAGGTTGCTAAAGAAACCAAATTTACTAAATGCATCCAGCATGTCCGCCCACAAGTCCATGACATCTTCAACAAATCTAATACCCAGTTCAATAGAATTTGCTTCATCTCAGTGAGGATCTCAATGCAATGGGGACCATTACTTCCTAAGGATGGAGGAATGATCCAGGTGGATATTGGTGGCCACCCACCTAATCCATTTGGACCCACACCATCAATTCTTGAAACTTTTCACATTCAGCACCACTTACTATTTTTAGTAGGTTTTTGGGTCCTGCACTCCCGAAGCCGTTTTAGGGCCTTAATGATCCAGGTGGATATTGGTGGCCACCCACCTATTCCATTTGAACCCCCACCATTAGTTCGTTTATTTTTTAAGTTATAGCACAACTTACTATTTTTAGCATTTTTTCGTGTCTTGAACTTCAAGAGCCATTTTGAGGCCCTAAATGACGTTTTTTGGGAAAACCAAGAGCAACATGGGTCCATTGACCAATTTTTCTCGCATGGAAAGCTGTACTCCTTGGATATATATTTCTAATGAGCTATTTAATGCGTCAAACGAAGATCGGATTCCAAAGTTACGTCCCCAAGAAGTTGAAACACTAATTTACCCAAACGAGACCCACAGTTTTGGCGCTTCATCTTCTAGAGTTAGGTTTTTGGATGTTTCAGTTTTTCCATTGTTTCTCAATAATAAATAGGCCCTTGAGCCTCATTGTAACATAGTTTATACATTTGTAGCCACCACATCTCTTCTTAGAGATTCGCTACCAGCACCCTAGTTATTTTATTTCCATCATGTCTGTAAGCGTATTTCTGTTATTTGATATTAATGAAATGATTCCGCTGCATCTCTATGTTTATGGTTATTTCTATATTTTTTTTCATTCCTGCATAAATTCGGATCAATACATGCATACCTCCTTGAAAAAAATGGATTCATGAGTAATCATTCATGTGAATATGAGTTTATAGTTTCTTGAGAAACAGATTCATCATATATTTGAAACATATTAACTTCAATGAACTCTTCAACCACTCACACTAAAAAATTAAATTCTATGTCAAATACCTTTTTAACCTCATAGTCTTCAGATGCATTCTCATGCTGTTAAAAACAAGAATTTTCAAAATGATTTGTAATCTCATTTTCCACAATCATTGGCCCAGAAGATGAATAAACCAATGGATTGCCTCTTTACTTCTACTGTTTAAAAAAGTTCTCATACTTTTGATCATGAAAATATGGACAAGGCTGCTGCAAATTATCATCAAATTTAGAGGATGAACCATAATTCTCATCATTAAATTCTTGCTTGGTTTCATTTTCATCCAAGAGATAAAATACTATTTCTTCTTGCTGATGAAAAGGGTTATCATACAAATCCTTTATGATGTCCTTGGAGGAACCCGAAAAATCTCTAATACCAAATTCTACGTCACAAATAATATCATGGACGGGGATTTTCCTAGGGGCTAAGGCAAAATTAAAGCCTTTCTCTAAAAGGCTATAAATAAAGGGTTCAAAAGAGAAGATGGAGAGATTGAAAACTTTACTACTAGAGTTGGTATTAATATTATTAACCTTATTAATGGTATTACCATTAATGGTATGTCCTCCAAGGACATCATTAGGCAAGATTGTGCAGTTATCTTGAGGAAAGCCAAGCCCCCCAAGAGCAACCTGAGTAAGCCTGAATTTGAGGCTTCAAAATCTTTAAATAATAATAAGGATATTCTTGTTCTTAAGTCTGAAAAAGGTGGTGTAGCTGTCATCCTTAATAAGGAGGATTACAGGAAGAAAATGTTAGATCATTTAGAGAATAGTGGGGGCTACAAGAAACTTGCTAAAAATCCCTTAAAAAAGGTCTCAAGATCAGTTGTTGATGCCATTAAATCAAGAAGCTTGGTGAGATCTATAAGTAAGAAGTTCATTGAAAGCAACTCTGTTACTCCAAGAATGGTCTTCCAAAAATCAATAAGGATGGTGCTCCCCTCCGGTCCATTGTTAATACCATTGGCAGTCCTACTTATCTTCTCGCCAAGTATTTAGCCCTTAAGCTTAAGCCCCTCGTAGGTCGTAGAAAATATTGTGTTAAGGATTTATCCTCTTTCGTTAATGATTTGAAGGGTGTTAAAATGGATCTTAGTGATAGACTTGTCAGTTTTGATGTTGTTTCGCTTTACACCAATATCCCCATCAATGAGGCTACTGATGTCATTAATCGCGTTACTGATCCAGATATGACCCATTTAGTGGGGCTCTGCTTAACCTCCACTTTCTTCAGTTTTGAAGGTGAATTCTATGAGAAAACATGCGGTGTTTCCATGGGTTCTCCCCTTTCCCCGGTAGTTGCGAATCTGTTTATGGAGGACTTTGAATCCAGGGCTCTTTCCTTAGCTCTTTTCCAGCCAAAGTTGTGGAAAAGGTTTTTAAATGATACTTGTGTCATCTAGCCTCATGGAAAAGAAAAGTTAGATCTCTTTTTCCTTCATCTTAATAGTAAATCTCGCTACATAAAATTCACCATGGAACATGAGGTGGAGGGTAACCTTCCTTTTCTTAATGTTCTTATCTCTATAAAGGATGATGGCTCTTTCTCCCATCAAGTTTTTCCAAAGAAAACTCATACTGAGCAATATCTTGATGCTAGTTCCCACCATTTCCCTGCTTAAGAATTAGGCATCCTAAGAACCTTAGCCACTAGGGCATTGAGAATATTTGATGAGTCTCACCTTGAGGGGGAAAATACCCATCTGTTGAATGTACTTTGTAAAAATGGTTATAGTATTTCACAAGGCCTTAAAGCTTTCCTTAAAGCGTAAAAAGGTCCTTTAGTTAAAAATAAAAAAGAGCCTAGTGAATGATCTGGCAGTGTCCACCTACTTTTCATTCAGGGTACCACTGATAAGATTGCTAGGATCCTTAAGACGCATAAGTTGTCTTCGTATTTGAAGCCCCTTAAAACGATTCACAGTTCTCTCAAATAGGTTAAAGATCCAATTGACCCCAGAGATGGAAAAGGTGTCTACATCATTCCTTGTTCCTGTGGGACTCCTTACATTGGTGAAGCTGATCGATCTATTAATCAAAAGATCTGTGAGCATGCTCCTGACATCAATCATAGAATATCTCGCTCGCCATTCTTAGTTGAGTATGCAGAAAATACTAACCATCATGTTTGCATAAAAGATGCTAACGTCATTGCTAGGATCGACCATTTCCATCATCGTAAGTTGAGAGAGGCCATAGAAATTGAAAAAGGACTCGCTAATCTCAATAGAGATGATGGCTGGAATATGAGCAGGTGTTGGATTCCTGCCTTATATTCTTTATTTAATTCTTTATTTATTTATTTATTGACTATTTATTATTTATTTATTTTTATATTATTTTATTTTTTATGTATTTATTTATTTATTATTATTATTTATTTTTAATTTATTTTTAATTTTTATTTATTTATTTATTTATTTTTTCCAGACTCGTTGTATGTTTCTTTGATAGGTCGTTGGTTATCATTTTCTTTTTTCCTTGGACCCTAGCTCTTATAAATAGTCAAATATGAAATTAAAAATAATTTATAATTATGAATTAATAATAATAATTAATTATTAAATAATTAAATCAATTAAATAAAATATGAGATATATACATATATACATATTATTATCTCTATTGGTTAAATAAATAACTAATAAATTAATTATTTTATTAATTAGTTGAATAAATATATTAAACATTTTATTCAAAAAATCAGCCGTTATTATTTATTAAAAAAAATAAAAAAAAATAAAAAAAATAAAAAAAATAAAAGAAATAAATAAATATTCAATGTCCAACTAGTCTTTATCCTAATGGCTAGTTGAGCCATTTCTACATCTATTTAAACTTAATGTCTTGATCTGATCTCTCACATAGTCTTGATGATGAACTACACTGGTTGGTTCAAAATGCGTATACAATGTTCCATTGCATGTGATAATTACCGAAAGAATTTTACAAATTTATATGATAGATCACATAAGCTTAGATTCCAAAAATATGTATAAACTTCTTATACTTTATTATGATTATTACCCATAAATATTTTTATAAATAACATTAAATTTATGAGAGAAAATTGGAAATTATACAAAGCCCATATAAAAGAAGATTGAAAAGTATATTAATCTAATGTGCGGACCATTTTCATTTTAACTAACTAATTTTTTCATAACATAGTTCATAATCAACCAATGAGTTGAATTATAAGTATTTATTGACTCAACCTATTTAAAAATTAATAATAATTCACTTCTCTTTCCCAATGAGGTGGATATATATATATATATATATATATATATATATATATATATATATATATATATATATATATATATATATATATATATATATATATATATATATATATATATATATATATATATAAAGCCACCTCATTGGGAAAGAGAAGTGAATTATTATTAATTTTTAAATAGGTTGAGTCAATAAATACTTATAAGTCAACACATTGGTTGATTATGAACTATGTTATGAAAAAATTAGTTAGTTAAAATGAAAAGCATAACTATTTCTAGTAATTAAATGATAACCTCTTTTTTTAGTGCAAAACTTGAGGAAAGGTTTGCACCTTGAGAGATTATATGCCTCTTGACGCTTGTTATTTCTATTGTTAAGATGGTTATAGGATGTTTTTAGTCATGCGTGGTCATACAAATTTTTTTGAACACCTAATTATTAAATTGGTCAATTTCAAATTTACTTAGTTGCCTCAGTTTGTTGAGATGAGAGACACTGCTAATAACTTGAATGATGAAAAATGATGAAATAATTATTTTGGTTGCGAAGTGACAATGTAACAATGTTGAATGATAGAAATGTGAATAATAATAATGTAGTCAGTTCAAAAGAATCTTCATTGTGATAAAACTCTAACTATTTTCTTCTACTCTTCATATTGTCACAATCAAATAGGAATAGAAATAAACATCTACATTGAAGTCAATCCATCTAGTGCAAGCTAGCAAATAGGATTAGAAATTGAAATCTACACTAAAATGAATGCATTTAATGCAACAAATAAAATAAGATTATAAATAAACAACTACATTGAAATCAATGAGTCTAGTTCAAGCGATAAAATAGGATTACAAATCAAAAACTACATTGAAATCAACACATGTATTTTAGTGAAAAACCAAAATATTCATGACTTTCTAGATCTAACTTCTATGTATGTACTTGTCTCTTTGTGTTTATTTCTTCTTCCTTCTCCCTCCTCCCCCTCTCTCTCTCTCTCTCTCTCTCTCTCTCTCTCTCGCTATATATATATATATATATATATATATATATATATATATATATCGCCCTCCCTCTCTCTCTCTACCTTCTCTATCTCACTCTCTCTCTTTCTCTCTTCCACTTGTCTCCCTCCCCTCTCCTTATTGATCTCTCTATTCCTTCCTACTCTGCTCTCCCCCTCACTCTGTCTCAATCTCTCCCCTGTCTCTCCCTATCCACCTTTATCTCTCTATGTATTTCTTCTTCCCTTCCTCTCTCATCCCATCCAAATCCATATCTCTCTCCTTCTCTCTCTCATGTCCTCTCGCTCTTCCTTCCACTTTGTCCCTTTGTCTATCGCCTCCCTTTGTCTCTCTCCCCATCACACACTCTCTCTCCACCCTCAAATTCCATCATTATCTTCCTCACTCTCCCCCCTCGATATTGATGTCTACTATCTCTATCATCCCCTCATTTACTTATCATTATCCTCTCATTTTCTATCTCTTCCCTCATCTCTTCTCACCCTCATTCTATCTCCATCCCTCCCTTGTCACTCCCCCTCTCTCTCCACCTCTATCTCTCAATGTATTTTATATTCTTCCCTCAATCTCTTTCTCCCTCCAAATCCATATCTATTTCCCTCTCTCCACCCTCATCTCTCTCTCTTCCTTCCTCTCTCTCTCACCCTTGTCTCTCTCTCCACCACTCTATTCCCCCTCCATATTACTCTCTCTCTCACTCTCCTGAATTTGATCCAATTGTATTGCATTTAAGAAAGTATCTAAATTTAAAAAACATAATTGCTTGTAAAATAAATCTATATTTTAGATCTATCACGTCAAAAAAATATAATAATAAAAAACTTAAAAGAATTGTGCACTATTTTTCCTCATTTTTAGTCTCTTTCCTTTCTCTCCTCACTTCAATCATTGGTTAAGATGAACGTATTGTGGTTCTTTATAATATTATTTATATTATGTAAATTTCACATATGTATATATAAAAGTATTCTCATTTTAAATTTTACTAAAACTTTCATGTAATCTCGATGAGAATAATTTTATTAGTAGTGAGGATTGAGGGTTTAGATATACCTCAAAAGTAATTGTAATATTTTTGTTTTTAGATATAATCGATTTTTTTTATAAAATTAAATTAAAATAAAATATTTTTCAAATAATTTGGTTGTGGAATAAGTTATGGTTTTTGGGAATGTGGTATTGATATGACATGGTATTGGTCGATGGTATCTTAACAAAGTAATTAAAATCATAAATACATAACATAATAATCAAAAGTATAGATGACCCATGACATAGATAAACTATTGTATTAGCCTAGGATATTAGGATTTTATTTTATCTAACAAAATGTTTTCATGTAATGCCTATAATGTGTTATAGAGTACCTCTCGACAATAAAACCACAATTAAAAAAAATATAAAAAACACCATCCATTAACCAATAAAAAAATACTAAGCATTTTTTTGAGAATTTAAACTATTACATATTCCATCTCTACATATGGTTAAATGTGTATAAGAAGGAAATTGTTAAAAGCTATATATACCCATGATTAGTCTTAATAATCCATATAGTATTTCTCTAAATCTAAAAAAAATACAATTTTTTAATTATTAAAAAATTATATAAACCCTGTTCAAATTGATTAAATATAAAATAATATATTTTCCCATTTTTTATTTTTTATTTTAATAATACGTAGATTCATAAATTTTGATTAAGAAATAAAAACTATTTAGTCCTCAACACATAAAATATTATTTTAGATATATCTTATCAATACCGCAAGTTTCCTTAAACATTTTTCTATAGAACCTAAAAATCCAAACATATTGCTAAGCACGAGGGGCATCAAATCTATTTTTATTCTAAACTAACTTTCTATCTCAAAGAATTTGATCCTTCTTGGTGCACCATAGATCTAGAATTAAGATAAATCTAAGGTGGTTTAATTGTTAATTTTAATTATAAATATAAATACAATTATTAATTTTATTTAATTTAATTTATCTTTTCATTTTTATGTACTTTTATTCAATTAAAAATTTTAAACAAGGTACTACATTACAACATCTCTATCTTAAGTTTTGAGAGAACGTCCTAATTAAGACACTTTTTATATAATTTTATTTAATTTATTCAAATTATTTAAAATAAAATTAAAATTAAAAAATAATAATAAAAATGAGTTTGAGTTAGTTATTGGATAAGTTTATGAATAATTTACAAACCCATGGTATTGCATAGTCCATAGTATTTTTCCACCTTCATTGAAATTAAAAAATAATAATTAAAATAAAATTGAGTTAGTTATTGGATAGGTTTACTAATAATTTACAAATCCATGGTATTGCATAGTCCATAGTATTTGTCCACGGTAATTGACATGATGAAGCTTATTTTATGGATGAAATAAACAATAATACTTACTTAAATCCATCTTATTTGCTGACTTTTATCCCTCTACGCACTTTGGTAAATCCAAATTTTAGATAGGTCTAGTCTGGTTACTATCTAGACATTTTCTTAACACTACATTCCCACTTACATTTTTTAGTTGTGCTAATTCCCACACTTGGCCTTGTTGTTTGAATAAATATTTCAATTTTTGATTTTATTATGTAGTTTCCTCAGTGATTAAGATACTTGATACAATGTTGACTTCACTATTGTTATTTGATATTTGGAATGGATCTAGTTTGAAACATTTTGAAAATTAATCCAAAAAGAAATGAGGATAAGGGGGTTGTAGCTCCCTTCCGGTATAAGTTGGAGAACGAGAGAAGGTTGTAGCTCCCTTCTGGTATAAACTGGAGAATGAGAGAAGGTTGTAGGCTTCTGGAGGTCGGTGCCTGCATACTGGTATGAGTCTCCACCAGTACAAGATTTGAAGAAATATTTTTTTAATATTTAAAACAAAAGACAGAGATGATACCAATGGTTTTTTTCTTCCACATCGTGTTTCCACCTAAAAATATTGATGTTCATGTGTGTTGATGTGTTTCTTATGTGTAAAAGTTTATTTTATTCTTACTTCTCATGGTTACTATTTAATTAATGACTAATGAAGTACTAATGCATTGGTTCAAGTTAAATAAATGATGAATTCAATGAAAATATAGTGAACTGGATATATGCTACTTGTATTCATAACATTAATGTACATACACTATTTTACTTTAGTACAATAGTGTATATAAATATGAATAAGAAATTGAAAATCTTAAATGATTTTTAAATACTGATTCACGACCCCCCTCCCCCGCTATCAGTATTTCTCCCAACAACTAATATGGATAACAACTTCATTGATTGCATTCAACACATTCTCGAGTATTTCTATGAAATATTGGACAGAGCCAATGCTAATTATAGGCAGTGTCATGATAAACATCACCTTCCACACAAGGTCCAGGTGGGTGAAAGTGTCTGGTTACATTTTCATAAGGAGTGCCTCGATGGCCCCGTAGCATGCTTCGCCTGCTACGATATGGGTCGTAAAACATCACTAAGGTTATAGGGGAAATTTTTTTCTAGCTCAACATTCCACCATTCCTTGGCCTACACCTAGTATTCAATGTTGACCAGCTGCGACCATACTTTGCCCCATTGTTGGACACATCTGACCTTGTTGAGCAGCCGACACCAACAAAGCTCAACTCAAGTTACATTGAACAAGCCACAAATGACATGATAATGTACACACATATAAATAACACTTTCCAGTAGAATATCCAACTATATCGAGTTGTAAAACCATGCCAAATCCTTCACCAAGTAAAGTGGGTCACTGCAGACCATGTTCAACAGAAATTTCCTCACCTAATGTAGGATCTGAACGAAATGGGGACAATTGGTTCCTAACGTTGGTGGGAATGTGTTAGGTGGATATTGGTGGCCCCCCACCTATTCCACCCAAACCTCCAGTCGTTTTCATCATTTTCCTTTTTTATAGCACAATTTACTATTTTTATTAGTTTTATGGTTCTTGAATTTTTGGAGTTTTTTTGACCCCCTAAACAATTTTTTTTTTGATGTCTACAACAGACCCATAACCATATATTTGTGTCTACAAAATATTTTGTAGTAATCAAATATATATTTCTAACAAAGTATCATACGAGCCAAATGAAGATCATATGACCAAGTTACGACCCTAGGAAGTTGGCTTCCCAACTAACCCCAACGAGGCCCGAAAAATCTTGTCATTCCATTTCCTAGGGTTAGGTTTTTGGTTGTTTAGAGTTCCATTTGATGTTTAATAATAAAAATTCCCTTGATCCTTGTTGTAACACAATTCAGAGCCATGTAGCTATGCCATCTCTTCTAAGAGATAAGATACCATCGCCCAAGCTAGTTATTTCCATTTTGTATGTAAGCACATCACAATTTTTTGATATTAATGAAATGAGAATTTTTTTATTTTTCATATTCGCTTTTATGATTATTTTTCTATTTTATTTAGTTCCTGCATTATTATGGATCAGTGGTATCAAACAGGTCTGTTCTTTCTCTGTTTTTCTTTGCATGTCCCTAGCGAGGTCAGGGTATAAGAAGTTTGGGTTTGAACCCATTGGGCCTTTGCAATACCAACCTCGCAAACCCCAATGACCTCCCATGGCAGAAAAAAATTCAGACGAGGGAGTAGGATATCCTTTCAAAATATTTCTCAAAGAAGCCCTCAAACAACAAAGGAACACAATAATGGAAAAGTTTTCCCAGATCATTCGTCTGATACCCATAAGTGGTACATCTTCATTTGGCAGCCACTATGGAGGCACCAATCCCTTCACGGTACAAGTAAACTTTCACATTTCCATATTTCATGTCCAAATAGAGGCAAACATTTTATATTTATGGTTAAACATGTTGGAAGGATTTTTTTCAATTCATGATTTTTCCAATCGAGGAAATATTAATTTTGCACTCCTCAAAATCACCCCCCATGTCAAGGACTAGTAGGAAACCTACTGTGAGCATAGGTATTAGAGATAAATCTCATTGCTTTCAGCTACAGCCACTTGGAATGATTTCCGAGGGCCATCAAGGAACAAATTAACAATATTACCTTGTGGGGATATATTAGGACAAGTAAATACATGGCTGACTCTGCGACAACAAAGGGATCAAGATTTGCATGAGTTCAGGAATATTTTCCATACCCTGCACCTAAAGTTAGGTATCAAAGATTCATAAAAACATCCGGTTCTCAAGTATGTAAATTTCTTGCACAAATACATTCAGGAGGAAATGGAGTTCATGGAAATATCCTCGCTTAGTGCTTCATACTGCTATGCTGCCAAGATTGAGCATAAATTAAAGTAGAGGAAGCGAGAATTTGTATCTACAAACAAAAAGTAGAGAAAATGCAACCCCAAGCTAGAGAGAAAAGGGAAGATTCTTCCCACAAACCCCCAATACAACTCCTCGAAGTTGTAAGAAAAAAATAATAGGAAGGTTAAGAAGGACACTGACAAGTGATGTGTGTTCCATAAAACTCCCACTCACGATACAAATGAATGCAACACAAAGTAGATGTTGGTGGCAAAGCTTAAAGATTCAAAGACACATGCATGCTTTGATTCTTATCCATAACTCCATAAGGTAAAGGATAACATTCATCCATAACCCACTACAATGGTAGGAACCACCAAACTCCAAAAGGTAGAACCTAAGGATCCAGAGTAGGGGGGGCACCTATTCCACTCACAGATGTGGGTAAAGGGTTCATCGGTGAATTTCGTTATTAATAGTGAGAGCCAAAAGAACCTCATCTTAGCAGAGGAAATTAAGGTATTGAAGCTACCAAAAACATTTCACCGACAACCATACACCATTGGGTAGCTCCACCAAGGGTTAGATCTCCATGTTAGCTAATAGTGTGACTTTCCTTATAGCATCAAGCCCTTTTCAGATGTGGTATTGTGTGACGTTGCCCCTCTTGAAGTCTGTTAGGTTTTATTAGGTTATCCATACCTATGAAAAATTCATGTTGTATATGAATCCAAACCTCATTCTATTATTATTACTTTGGGTTTTATAGGATAGAAGAGGTTGAGCCACCTACCGCCCTTTCTTTGGTATCTTCAAAACAACAAATTAAGATCATTTCCCAAATTAGGAAAATTTTCTTCGTTATCATTCAGCCTCAGAACAAGAGGAAGATTATGGCCATATCCGCTGCATATAAAATGGGCTCCTCTGCATGGTATCAACAGATGGACAAGGTCATGGGGGAGTATAATGACATATTAACCTCTCCCATAGGGGTATGCCTACACTATCACGTCAAGCACTCCATTGATCTGAACTTGGTCGTACTGCCACCCAATGAAGTGAGATACTAATGCTTTGTTATGAGGAAATATGAAATTAAGAGATATATTCAAAAGCTATTATAGAAGGGGCAGATCAAGCCAAGCTCCTCACCCTGTGGGAGCCTAATCGTGTTGTTACAGAATAAGGATAAAATTTGGAGGCTCTGGATTAACTATCAGGAACTAAATAAGATCACTGCCCATAACAGGTATCCAATCCCACGGAACAATGACCTTATGGAACAGCTCAAGGGGGCCAAATATTTCAGTGATATTTTCTTGAACTCTAGCTACCACCAGGTACTAATCGAACCCTCTGATGTCTGAAATATTGCCTTGAAATCCAAGGAGGGCCTTTTTGAAACCGGTAATGCATTTAGGGTTGACGAATTCCCCCGAAACCTTCATGAGGCCAATGGAAAAAATATTGTAGCCCTTCACCAACTCGTTCATGGTATTATATTTGGATGACATCTAGATATTCAGTCGAATTTAATATCACCTACACCATATTCAACAAGTCCTCTAATACTTGCGACAAAATATGGTGCATGCCAATTTGGAGAAATGCACATTTGGCATGACCCAGGTTCAATATCTGGGGTACATCATTGATGAGTGGGGTGTGCATGTTGACCTAGCCAATATATAGGTTATTTGGGATAGGCCAACCTCGACCACTCTAAAAAAGCTCTGCAGTTGTATCGGTCTTACCAATTTCTACTATAGGTCTATGTTGGATTTCTCTTATACCACTCGGACGTTGAGTTAAGTCACTGAGGGTAGAGTGAAAGAAAAGTATTTTTGTTTGAATCAAAATATAAGGCATGTGTTGATTTGAAGCTTTTCCTTTTCTGTGCACGGGTACTCACATTACCAGACCTACAACAGGAATTTGAGAATTCGATAGATACCTCTGACGATTTTACTGTCGTAGTTATTAGTTAGTAGCGACATCCATTGTCATATCATAGTTATACATTTTCAGACATTGTCCAATAGTATCCCAACTATGACAAAGAGATGTATTCCATTGTGCAGACTTGCCAAAAATGGAAGAATTACATTATGGGGAAGGAAATGGTCATCCACACACACCACCCACCCAATGTAGTTCATGCAGGCATAAGGATAGTTGCAGAATGATCACCATCATAAATGGTCCACACACCTGCAACAGTTCCGTTTCAACATTAAGTACAAGAAGGAAATCACCAATAATGTTTCATAATGCCTCATCTAACCGTTGATCATGGCGCTGAACACTATGCTCGACTCTTGTGGACACGAGACTTCGGGGTGGTTACATCTTTTTAAGAGCGATCCAAGATTTGGCAACACATACCAGATTATATTGGAAGACATGAAATTTGGGGATTTTCACCTCAAGTGCACATTGTTATGCAACCTCAGACACCTCTATGTTCGTTGAAGCGAACACCCCAAGATGATTTATGAGGCACATTGTAGTCAAGTCGCGACACGTTTCAGAGTTGAAAATAATGGCAGTGTTGTAGAAGTATTTTTAGTGGTTGAACCTTTGACAATATGTTGGGAAGTACATCAAATCATGCACTACAGGCGCCATTTCAAAATTGACAATCAAGAAGAAAGGCTTGTATACTCCTTTGCCTGCTCCTAGTCAGCCTTGGGAATCCACTTCTATGGATTACATGTTGGGACTTACTTCTACTAAGAATGGAAACATTTTTATTTTTTTTTATCATTGATAGGTTGTCTAAGATGGCCATTATAGTGGTCTGCAAGAATATTATTAAAATATAAGCCACTACTAATCTCTTCTTTGAATGAGTGTGGGTACACTTTGGGATATCACAGTATATTATCTCATATAAATATAGAAAGTTCCCGAGTACATTTTGGTCAAGCCTATGGTCGATGTTGGATACCAAGCTCACTAAGTCCACAACCTTTCATCCCCAAATTGATTGCCAAGCTGAGGTCGGAAACAAAATGATCGTGCACATTATGTGCGTGTAAAATTGAAAGCATCTGTGCACATGGGATGAGTGCATTAAACACATCCTCTAGTATGTCCGTGAAAAATAGGACATATCCAATTCTAATTATAAGCAGTGTCATGATCAACATCGTGTGCCACACAAGTTCCAAGTCAGTGAAAAAAGTTTGGCTTCATTTAAAGAAGGAACGCCTCATTGGGCCCCAGTGCAAGCTTCTCCCGCTCCGATATGCACCTTACACCATCACTAAGGTTTTATAGGACAATTTATTCGAGCTCAACATTTTACCATTCCTTGGCCTGCACCCCATATTAAATTTGCACTGGTTGCGACGATGCTTTCCCTCAATGGTTGGACACATTTCACATTGATGAGTGGCTGACACCCATAGAGCTCAAACCAATTTGCATAAAAGAAATCACAACTAATAGTATCAGGGACACACAAATTAAAAACACTTTCTAGCAGACGATCCATCCATATTATGTTGTCAAACCAAGAAAACTCCTTCACTAGGGAAAGTGGTTCACTGGGGACAAGGTTCAATAGAAATTTCCTCACCTCATGGAGGCTCTACACACAATGGGTACTATTGCTTCCTAAGGCGAGAGGATAGATCCAATTGGATATTGGTGGTCACCCGTCTATTCCACCAAGTCCTACAGTCATCTTTGTTAGCACTCCCTGATATCTGTTAGGCTGAAAATAGACTCAAGAAGGTAAACACATACCACTTTTGGTCAGGCACTGGTATTTTCTGTTTGGAGGGGGCTCCTTCGCTTAAAAAACTAGATATTTGACAATTATAAACCTACATATACTAGGTCTGTTGTAAATGTTTCACGATTTTTTTGGGGGTAGCTAAAGATTTATCTAAAATTACTATTTATAGTTCAATAACCTTGCTCAAATAATGGCTTATCCTTAAACAACCACTCGTTCTCACAAACGCTCGATCAATATATCCTCTCAAACATTTAGAAAATGTAGCGTAGGGGAAAATGATAGAGTAAATACTCATTCAAAATGAAACAACATGAGAAATTCTAATACTGCATTCATATGAAATAAGCATCTTAGAAGAAATGAAACGCAGATAAATTCACCATCATTGCAACTGAAACAATGTTGTAACAACTAATTTGGAGAAATTCTTTATTGAATTCCAAACAACTACAACTTCCTTATGACAGACAAATAGATAGACTTTCAGTGAAAGAGAGACAACATAAATGTTTATAGGATAAAAAAAATCTTTTATAGGAGAAAAAAAAATAATAGATTCCATACCATGAGTATCTTTGCTAGAAAATTAATGGACCCAATGAACCATAAGCTCCATGCATTAAGAATCCAGGCCACAACACAATTCACAGTAAAAACCTTGTAATGTATTTTTCCAAAACAGCCAACCCTTTCTTCATTTACTTTTCCTTATTATATAGGCAATACATCATAGTGTAATAAGGATTCACATACAAAATATGTTTCATCCATGGAGAGGAACAACACCAATTGGAAAAGTAGAAACATCATAACTGTTTACATCCTTTTCATAAATGAAAAATGAAATCCTAAAATAATTAACCTCATCCTAAAGAAATAATATATTGGAAACAATTTCTATATTAGAACCTCATCCATCCTCAATAAAGAAATTAGAAGCAGCAGAAAATCATAAAGTTGCCATTGAACTGGGTAGCGCACTGCCAAGTCATCTTTCCTTTATGGCTCACACTTGTCCGACGAAATATGGTCTTATATGGAATCCTGATATATTACAAGACAAACTCTAAAATCTCTATCATTTGGTAGCTCCAAAACATGCACAAAACTCTGTAGGCAAGGATTACGCAACACCTATGTAACACACTTTGTTTTGGGTATATCTCTGAAACTGTAACATATTTTTAACAACTGAAGGAGGTTGTTTTATATTAGATGATTATGAAGAAAAACCTCTCTTAGTTTCTCCAAAAACCTCCCTAACTTCTCAAAACATTCTCTTCAAAACCATGACTCAATACCAAAAATTTACAAAATACGAAAAATGAGCTTTAAAGATGCATTCATAATGCCTGATCTATGACACCTGTAAAAAAAATAGAAGATTTTTTTATACTTTGGCCCATTTTTAAGAAAAAAAAACTCTCAGTGTTCGTTAATTGGCCTTTATGTGGTCATAATTGTCGTTGCAAAAGGGTGTAAAAAACAGAGTATGCGCGTCACTGTGCAATGAGAAATCTAAGTAGCATTGTGATGGTTTGACCTAATTTTTTTAAATGGTCCACTTGACTTAGCACATGTATCACAGCATAGGTAATGATTAAGTATAAGGGGTATGACATCACTTTTGTATGGGGGTTTTATATATGGGAATGGTGTATTATGCATGAGGGTGATATGATATGAGGATGGGAAATGGTAATGATAATATATGGAATGGCTTAGAATGAAAGGGGGGGATAAAATTAATGTAATATGATGAGAGGTGAATGGTATATGGGAAGGATGTAGGATGAAAATTTATATGAAGGGGGATCAATGGAAGGAAAATGGGTAAATGGGAAAATAGGAGGTGAAATGGATAAGGATAGGGTAAATAAGAATGATGGATAAAATTGTAGGATGTTTCAAATTACCATACCTTGTAACCAATAGAAATATAACTACAAATGAGCTCAATTTAGACAATGTTGATAAAAAAATGACAAAACATCCTTTGACTTGACGTGGCTAAAACATGTGCGACCATGAATCCCATTAACTTGATGGAGACTATTATCCTATCCATTGGGCAACAGGGTCAATGGAAAACTGAAAAATGGGAGTATGACTAACAGACTGAAAATTCGACTATTGAATAACTCAAATTAATTACGAAAATAGACCATTGGTATCTTAGGGCCTTCACCTCGGGCTTCAAATCCTGATGATAATTTCCCACCTTATGAAGGTATATATACAATTATGTGAAATTTTCCCTCCATTGTAGTCAATCAAGCAAATGAATGTCTGACTTATGGTTGTATTCAGCTGCACCAGACATAAAGGAAAATTCTGAAAATGGCAACTCAAACTTTCCACTGAATATGTGCTCATGATCCTTAAATATAGGAATATTCATCTTCCCTGATGGCTGCAACCAATTGGCAAAAGGGTCTTCAATAATCTGGAACATTACCATGTCCTGAAATTCAACAAAAGTAAAAGCACACCCTTTATTTTCGAATGAAAAATATTTGTCAGGACGAAAGAAGGCAATATGTTCATCAAGTTTTTCACTTAAATTAGGAAAAACGGTAGTGTTTTCTTGAAATTATGCATTTTAGGCAGCCATTTTATCAACAACGAAAATGTCCACATCCATAGGATGCACGACAACCTTCTCTTATTCGTGAGACTCTTCACTTTCTAAAGATGGAGGAAGATCTTCATGTGCAAGTAGCTCTAAAAAAACCTTTTCTTTTTCACTACTTTCCTGCAGCTTATGATGGTTAATTTGAAGCCTAAAATCCTCAAAATATGAAGCTACATGCATATCTCCTTGAGAAAATTAATTCATGAGTAATACTTCATGTGAATATGAATTGATAGTTTCTAGAGAAACATATTCATCATAAATTTGAAGCAGATTAACTTCGATTAACTCTTCAACCATTGGCACTGTAAAATGCAATTCTATCTCACATATCTTTTAAACCTCATCATATTGGGATGCATTCTCATGCTGTTGAAAATAAGAATTTTCAAAAAGATTTGTAATTTTATTTTCCACAATCGTTGGCCTAGAAGATTAATAAACCAATGGCTTCTCCATTTACTTTTGTTGTTTAAAACAATTCTCATACTTTTAATCATGAAAATGTGCACAAGTCTGTTGCAAATTATCATCAATTTCAGAGGATAAATCATAATTGTCATCATTAAATTCCTGCTTGTTTTCATTTTCGTCCAAGAGAGAAAACACTATGTCTTCTTGGTGATGAAAAGGGTTCTCATACAAAGCCTCCAAGATCTTTTCATCCATGAACTCTTCATCACCATAACAATTTTCCATATTTTGAATGAAATCCTCCAAATGATCACAACAATTATGAACCAAAGATAGAGAAGGATGAGATTCTCTGTATTTTTCAAAAAAATCGACATGAAAATAATTCAAGGAACATAAACTAGAAAATGACATTCCTTTATACCAATATCTTGCTTTTCCTTCGAGAGTAGCCATGAACATCTTCATGAAATTGAAACTTCAACTTGCATGCATGCATATGAAATTTAACCAAATGTAGAGTAACATCTTATCCCTTTCCATCTCTGAGTATTGGTAGGTAACTTGACTAATAAATAAGAGGCATGGGCTTCGAAAACCAGGAATATGAGATATGTCCATAGGTGCATACCTGGCATTTGTTCTTGAATCCTTATTAAATGTAGTCAACCAAAATTAATGACCTTTGACAAGTGGAGTCACCATGAAATTACAATCTATTGGATCCTTTGAACTCGGAGTCGGAAAGTGAATGATTCAGCCTTCAGAATTCCAAATTTTGTTCACCATCAACAATTAGATTTTATCTTTGTCATTTATACCTGGAGAAAATTTGACTTTTCAGTCCCCGACAATGACACCAATATGTTAACACTCCCTGAGATCTATTAGGCTGCAAATAGGCTTAGGAACGCAACCACAAATCACTTTTTGTCGAGTATTGGTCTTTCCTGACTGGAGTGGACTCCCTTGCTTAAAGAACTAGATATTTGACAATGATAAACCTACAAATAACAAGTCTGTTGTAAACGTTTCACAATTCTATTGGGGGTAGGTAAATATTTATGTAAACAAATTTTCATAGTTCAATAACCTGACACAAATCATGGCTTATGCTTAAACAACCATTCGTTCTCACAAAGGCTCGATCAATATACAATCTCAGACATTCATAAAATGTAGCATAGGGAAAAATGATAGAGTCATTCAAAATGAAACAACACAAGAAATTCTAATACTAAATTCATATGAAATAAGCATCACAAAAGAAATGAAAGACAAATAAATTGACCATCATTGCAATTGAAACAAAGTAGTAACAACTAATTTGGAGGAATGCTGAATTAAATTCCAAGCAGCTACATCTTGTACTTATGAGAGGGAATCGATAGAGTTTTAGAAAAAGAGAGACAACATCAATGTTTTCAGGAGGAAAAAAAATCTTATACAGGAGAAAAACAAACCTGAGATTCTATACCATGATTATCTTTGCTAGAAAATTAACGAACCAACTGAACTATAAGCTCCATCCATTAAGAATTCAGGCCACAACACAATCCATAGTAAAAACTCTTGAAATGTATTTTTTCAAACCAACCAAACATTTATTCAATCAATTTTCCTTATTATATTAAAAATAAATCATAGGTCAATAAGAAATTTCACACAAAATATTTTTGTGGATCCATGGAGAGAATCAACACCAACTGGAAAAGTAGAAACATCATAACTGAAAAATAGAAACATCATAGCTTTTTACATCATTTTCAAAAATGACAAAAGGAAATCCCAAAATACTTAACTTCATCCTAAATAAATAAAATATTTGAAATAGCATCTATATTTTAACCTCATACATCCTCAGTAAAGAAATTAGAAACAACAAAAAATCATAAAATATGTCAGTGAACTGATAGTGCTACGTAGCAACTGGGTAGCACACTACCAAGTAATCTTTCCTTTACGTATGACACTTTTTTGATGAAATATGGTATGAGATGCAATCTTGATGTATTACAAACCAACCTCTAAAATATTGTACAATTGGTAGATCGAAAACATGTGTGAAACTTTGTAGGCAAGGATTACACAACACCTGTGCAGCACCTGCACAAGACCTGTGTAGCACACATTTTTTGGGTTTATCTCCCACACTGTAACATATTTTTAACATATGAAGGAGGTTATTGTAAATTATATGTTTTTTAAGAAAATCATCTCTCAATTTCCCCAAAAAACTCCTCAGCCGCTCACAACATGCTCTGTAAAACCATGACTCAAAATAGGAAATTTAAAAACTAGGATTAATGAGATTTAAAGATGCATTCATAACGCCTGATATGTGGCACTTGCGATAAAAATGGAAGAATTTTTTGTACTTTGGCCCATATTTAAGAGAAACCTCTCTATTTTTTCCATAATTAGCCTTTATGTGGTCACAATCGTTGTTGCAAAATGGTGTAAAAAATAGAGTAGCAACACAGCGCTTTGTAGCGAGCAATCTAAATAGCATTGTGATGAGTTGACCTGATGTTTTGGAGTGCCCCACCTGACATGGCATGTGTATCCCTTAGCATAGAAATTCTTAAGTATAAGGGTATGATACCCCTTTGGTATGGGAGTTTTATATATGGGAAAGGGGTATTATGCATGAGGGTTATATGATATGAGTATCAGAAAAGGTAATGTTAATATAGGGAATGGTTTATAATGAAAGGGGGGAATAAAATAAATGTAATATGATGAGAGGTTAATGATATATGTGAAGGGTGTAGGATGTAAATTTATATGAAGGGTGATGAATGGAAGGTAAATGGGTAAATGAGGAAATAGGAGGTGAAATGGATAAGCATAGGGTAAATAAGAATGAGGGATAAAGTTGTAGGATGTTTCAAATGAATATACCTTGTAATCCTTAGAAATCTAGCTAAAAATGAGCTCAATTTACACCATTCTGATAAAAAAATTACTAAACCCCCTTTGAATTGAGCTGACAAAAACATGTGCGACCATGACTCCCATTAACTTGACACTCTTTTAGAATTTGAATGAACCCTTCATGTAAGAAAATTAAAGATGTCAGACAATGTTCTAGAGGCTATGACAGTAGTATTAGTCATAGGCTTAACTACTAAAAACTGAAAATTAAAGGATAAGGAATAACATTTGACAATAAAACTTATGACCCTAATAGGTTTCATCAGTTTCCTTGTTTATAGAACAATTTACTATTTTTAGCAATTTTTCGGGTCCTAAACTTCGAGAGCTGTTTTGGCCCCCTAAACAAATTTTTTTTTAGGTATGTAGTTGGTCTATGTGAAAATGTTGTAGTACTCAGAGAGATATTTCTAGCAAGGTATCATACATGCCAAATGGAGATGATATGAATAAGTTACGACCTCTAGAAGTTGGCTACCCAACTAACCCCAATGGGGCCCAGAAACTCTTAGTATTCCATCTCCTAGGGTTAGGTTTTTGGTTGTTTATGGTTCCCTTGAATGTTTAATTATAAAAAGGTGCTTGAGCCTCATTCTGACACAGTTCAGAGGAATGTGGTTGCCACATCTATTCTCATAGATAAGCTACCATTGCCCGATCTAGTTATTTTGTTTTTTATGTAAGCATATTATAGTTCTATCATATTAATGAAATAAGAATGTATTTCTGCTGCATCTCTAAATTTATCCTTATTTGTATATTATTTTTTGTTACGTTGTAAGTCTAGGTCAGGGATAGTAAAAATTTATGTTTTAGGAATTTAACTCTCATCACAAATTGAGTCAAGGATCATATTCAAGTGCATAGTACTATTTCCCCCTCATTAAATAATAATTTGAATGAGATTTAAAAACAATTATAGGAGTTATCTTCAAGAATGTCTCAAAGGAAATCAATTCTTAGGATGAAACCCTCTCTAAATGTTCCTTACACTTGACAAGGAATGAAAACATTGAAGATGAATATTAGGAGGAGATTTTAGTGTGCTCTAGTTCCACAAATTTTTTTTAGCTTTAACATTCTTAGTGGGTGGGTTTAAAATAAATTTTTTGATTGAATTTGATGTGGTAGGTTGATAGGTATTTTGTTAAAATTAAGTTTAATTCCTTTGGACAAGTCAATTTCCTGATCATATTTTGGATGAATAATGGGTAGACCTTGCTATCACTCCAAAATTTCCCAAAGGTTGTTCTAGGCATTAAAAAGAAATATTAGAGGTAACTATCACCCACTTTTGGAGATTATGATCTAGCCTTCCTAATGCTCAGATAGGGATCTCTCTTAATGATTTAACTTTGTTGATTTAATATATTTTAGGCTAGTTATGTATTTTTAATTGGATTTGTTTTTTATCGATTGATTGGTTGGTTGATTGGTGAAATTAATGATTTAGATGAATAGATTCTTTTCCATTTTCCATTGGGCTATGGATTCAATACGCTTTTAAAACAAAACAGAATCAAATTATAAAGGAAGTGTTACAGGGAAGGATAGGTGAGAAAAATCAGATCTTAAGGCTGAAAGGTGAAGTGATTTTTCAATCGGAATAAAGGAGCAATTAAGAATTCCTTAAGCCAGATAATGAAGGAAGGTGAAAGAGGTCAATCATGATTGGAGGGAAATTAAGAATTCTCTAAACCAGATATCAAAATAAAACATAGATATGTATAACATTTCAAAACAGAGTGTAATTAAACAAATTCTCCAATAAAATTTCAGTTATAACATTCAAAGTTAGAACATATTAAATTTTATGGAATCCTTAAGAAAAGAATATGGACAATTGAAATTATACTTCACTGTGATAGCTCAACACATGAATCCTGTAAAGAAAAGCCTTTATTACTTGTCCTGTATGTCAACTAGAAATGGCACAATAACCCTCAGGTAAATAGATCAGTCAGATACAAAAATGTTCAAAAATCCATATTGATCGACCCTTGATACTACAAATTGATGATGTATTTATACAAAATATTACAAAAATATCCTATCAATTGACTATGATTTATTCTAGGGAAATAAATATCTTTATGTAAAAAGATAGTGATACATATTAACTCACTGAAATCTATCCTATTTTCTTTGATTTTTGTTTAGTTGTTTGTTTCTTTCACGTTGTCTTCTTCTTTCATCTGTATTTCTTTCACGCTATGCATACTTTCACCTGTCTGCTCTTTAACCTGTCATAGTAAATCACACCATTTTCCCCATTTTCCTTCATTTGGAAGTTTGTTTTTGGATAAGGAATTTGATTATTTCAAATGATTCCTCTTCTTTCTTTCCAAGACTGGCTCTGAATTTCTGAATTGCTTCACTATATTCCTTTATCAAATCATTATTTTCAAATATAACTTGTATAGAAGGCCAAATATCATTAACTGAGTTAATGATATTGGCCCACAACTATTGTTTTGCTTGAGCTAAAGGCTCTTTTAGTGATAACTCTTTTTCCAGCTTGTGGATTCTTTCAGTTAATATATTGGCTTTTTGTACTTCTGCATGATGCATTACTTCTGCCAATTTCTTGCCATCTTTTAAACTTTTTACTTGTTCTTTGAGATTGTTAATTTCAGTAGTTTGTATAGACATATCTTCCATTGCTTTGATCAGTTTGTTGGCCTCATCAGTGGGATGGGTTGTTGGTACTGTTGATGTTGTTTCTGATGTAGTTGCTAGAACTGCTGTTGATACTGGACCTGTTGTAGACAATGAAGCTGATGTAGAAGCTATAGGAATAGTGGTAATGGGAACTGCTTGCATACTCGCTTTCTTTTTCTGCACAAGTTTGTCCATTTATGTTTCCATTTCTTTCAGTTGAGATGTAAACTGAATAATGAGATTCATTATTTCATTTTTTTTATTATTAGTTATCAAACCTCTTTGGTTATGGATGCTCTGTATTTGGTAACTTCAGTTGTTTATTTAGTGCAGCTATGTCTGCATTCTTCTTATTTTTTAATTCTTCTTCTACTTTAATTTCTTTTGGATTATAACCAACTTCCATTAGCAAATATTCAAGTGACTTTATCTGGTTATCCTTTGCTTTTGATGAAGATTTATCTATATTTAATTGTGTCTTTATATTTTATACAGAATTTTGTAACTTCTGGACACTTAAAGCTCTATGTGTCATGGTTGAATAGATCATTTCAACTACTTGTTTGTGAAACTGAATCTGGTCTATTGGATGCACATATTTGGCAAGAACTTCAAAGGTTGTCTTTTTATAACCTTCTGATGTTTTTTGGGCCTTCACTTTTGGCAGTAGAAATGTCATTTTCATCATGCTTGTTTTGTAGTCAAAAGCTGAAATAAATATATTATGATCACTGGGAGTTTTTTTCCAGTATTGTGCATATGTTACAGCCTTTAATGATTCGTTTCTGATTTTAATTTCTTTGTATTTCTCCATGATATCTTTCTCTTTCTCCACTAAATTTCTAGATGATGAAACTTCTGCACTATTTTGTTTCTGAATTATTTGTGAACTAAAAGTTGATGGAATATGTGTTTCTTCAAAATTGTTGGAGGTGCATCATATTTAACAACAATATCTATTTCAATGTTTTCAACTGTCTCAACTATATCTTTCTGATCTATCACTAGATTTAGCTTTGTATTCTTTCTATACATAAGCTTCAATTTTGTATTAGAAGTAGTTTCTGTAGAATAAGAGCCTTCCTCTCTTGCCCTCTTTGAATTTTTTCCCTATGGGGTTGGATTAAGCAGGATGGAACTAGTATCAACATTCTTTTCCACCTCTTGTAAAGTATTTTCCAATCACTCTGACTAGTTGGAATAGTTTTCAATTTCAAGCTTTGACTCATGAATGAAAGGGGTCAATTTGAACTTGAATCTTAATTTACTTATGACACCCATGGGGTCATATTACAATTTGAAACTGGTACTAAAATTAAACTCTTGCCAACATTTGTCTGCTTGTTGTCCAACATTCCTATTATTACATATAAAAGGCCATAGCTAGTTTTTAATCTTGAATTGAGTCTTCTTTTTAGCTGAAAGGAAATTGATATCATTTGAATTCAAGATTTGTTTGATGTATTATAAAGAAAATATCATCATTGGGAGGTATTTGGGAAGCTTGGATGGAATTACCTGTCTTCCATACACTCTGATTTCAGTATGATTCTGGTATAAATACCAGTATCCTGTTTT
Organism: Pinus albicaulis; assembly: GCA_034641835.2. Classification (NCBI taxonomy): domain Eukaryota; kingdom Viridiplantae; phylum Streptophyta; class Pinopsida; order Pinales; family Pinaceae; genus Pinus; species Pinus albicaulis. Next base: position 1,220,962,890 of record CM076575.1, on the reverse strand, counting down.
GATCTAATCTCATAGTTGTAAACACTTTTGGATTTCTTCACTAATTCTAGGTTGAATGGTACTGCTAAGCAGATTGAATACTGGATACACAAAATAATTAGCACAGTCCTTGAAACTAAATCCAACTGAATCCTTTCTGATCAAGGATGTCCAAAATACAAAAAATTGGGGATTACCCTCTGTGTCCAGTTTTTGTAGGTTAAATGCAAACCTTTCTGATTGAAAATATATAAAAATATGAAACAAAACTAAGGAGTATTTGAATACACCTTATTCTAGCAGTTTGACCAACTGATCATGGATTGCATATGCCAAGTATTGGGAAAAAATGAAGGTTGTAGCTAGATGTTGACCTAGGCAAAAGATAGATAGGAAACCAAGAATAGATGCATCTACATGATCACCAGTGAAATATCGTAAAATACATGAAAACATGGTAACAATTTGTCTGGTTCTTTCTGAAAACATAAGAGCTGAGTATGGAGGATTGTTTTTAGGGGTTTCTACTGATGGAGGGAGGAAAGTCTGAAAGATTTGGAATCTTTTAGGAAATTCCAACTTTAAGTAGAATTCAGTAAGGGTTTCAATAGAGAAAGGCATTCCCTCTCATTTTGGTTGATTTTATAGCATTTGATTGATGGATTGAGCAGTGATTGTAAAAAGGATTTCTTGGTTTGGAGTAACTATAGCTCTTTCATTGGGAAAATAGCTTATTTGGCACAGTGTGATGAGTCCTGGGAACTGATAGGTCTGTGGGAATATGTATTTGGGTAGGTTTGAATACCACAAATGAATGTCATGTTCTTGATCAACAAATTTATCATGCCTCCAACAATGGAGCTCCAAAAGGCTGCAGTCAGTCATCGTATCATTTATTTTGAATAGGGTTTATAGTTATAATGCTCTGCGAAGCCAGTAATTTGTTTAATTATTGAGTAAATAAAAAAATAGATGGATTCAAGTACTTAAGATTACCTAGAATATTGAAAATTTTGATTGCAGAAGGGTCCAGGTGGCAACAAAGGCTTTAATTCCAATTGGTGAAGAATTTTGGTATTTTTTGGAAATAAATAGAGATACGAGAATAACGGTAAAGAAGCGAGGTTTTATGCTTTTGAACTTTGGCAGTTTATCTCTTGGCATGGGTGATTTTTTTATTCAAATAGTGGTGGTTTCATTGCAAAAAATAGAATTGGTTTATCACACAATAAATATTGTTTGGTGGTTTGGGATTTTGGGGATGCGATATAACATGGAAGTGCCACATGGCAGGGGAGCGAGGGTGTGTAACCACCCATTTCGCACACCCCCCCCCCTCTATTTTAAATTTCGAACAACGGGGGGTGAAAAATGGTTTAGGGGTCATTGGATATCATCTAAGGAGATCAAGCCGTAGATGGATATGCAGGTGTTCAAATATGTGGGGTCAGGTATTATATATATGTATGGATTTAGTAAAATTAAATGGGTTTATGGAATATACTAAGCGTGGTGGGGGGCTAATATGATATAAGGTTGGGAAATATATTAAGCTTGGAGGTTTAATTCAAACGGAAAATGGGACCTGATTAAAATTTTATTGCATGCTTTGAAACTTTTGATAAGTGGGTCTATTGTATTTTTATGAAAAAGGCAGAGTTACTCAAGGGGAAGGGGTTTTTGTAATAGAAATGGGTTTTTCAAAGGGGAAAAGGGTTAGGATAAGGGGGAATGGTTTCCAGAGGGGAAAGGGGTTTTTAGGATAAGGGGAAACATTAGAAAGACATTAGTGACAAGAGATAAATCAAATGATTTTTTCGATAACTTTTGAAATTATCCTACCTACCGTTTATTTATCCTAACATTTTTTATTTCCTTTATTGGGTGCATTTGAGCTTGCTGACCCTTCTATTTTATTTTGATAAGAAAACTAACTTATTTCTAACCTTATATCTTCCAATGGCTCTAATTAAACATATGAGCTCATTTTTATTCTCTACCTAACTACTGATCTGCCAAGATTAAATGGTTTGGTTGGATCTTTATTCGCTAACTATCATGACATGAAATTTAAAGGCATGAATAATAAAGACTAAACTGTATGATCATCATGAATTGTGGCATTTTGGATAAGATGCACACAATTTTATTTGCAAAAGTAAAGTAAACTAAGAGTAGTGGCATTTGAATGTGCAACACTTTGAGAATTTATTTTTGTTTCTTTTTGTGGGGTTCATATTTTATATCCTTTTTTGATATTATTCTCTTTCGGTCCTTTGATTATTCTCTTAGGACATACCCTCTTTTCATTTTTTAATATGGAAAACATTTTTAGAAAGCAAAGGTATCTACTATATTACAAGGTTTAACATAGTCAATTCAAAATTATAATCCCTATTATTATAGGACCGTAACAGTGGCTCCACTTGGGGATGGAATCTCCTGGTGAGATGTCAAGAAAATTATGATTAGTGTCCTTGGAACATTAACTTCACTTTTATTGGAACTGCTTTCTGTGATCTCCTTTATTTAAAACATATGATTTTATATCTTGTAAAGCTTAAGATTTCCTTTTCAGGCTTCCACTTTAGAAGATAATCATCCAATACAATCCAAACTTTGCTATGATATTTAGAATGAGAAAAATATAATGAATGAATTAATCATTAATCTGGTGAAAAATAGTGCTTCAACATTCTACCATTGAATGGTCCACCTGGTAGATCTATTCCATCTAACTCTTTCAAGAAAAATGCATTCTTGCCTCTGTAACCCTAAATAATGTATGGGCCCTTCCATAGAAAGTCAAATTTTCTCATGTTTTCCTTTGTCTTCTTTTCTAGAATCCCTTTTGAGTACTTGATCACCTATGAAAAAAATAATCTTCTTTAGTTTTCTTATCAAAGGTATTCTTTATTTTGTCTTGGATTACTTGGAATTTGATATAAGCTTCTTCCCTAGTTTGTTGCAAATGAATTATTTGATTTATCCTCCTTTTGATGTCATTTGGTTCTACTTGCATCTCTTGAATCATTTTCATCACTGGCACTCCTAATTAAGATGGAAAAACAATATCCATCCCATATACCAATTGAAAGGGAGAGGTACCAATAGATTCGTTTGTAGTTAGTATGTCTGCCCATAAGGCATTGGCTAACCTTTTATTCCAGATTTTCTTGCTATCCTCTAATAGCTTTTTGATGATGTTGACTGGGCTTTTGTTTAAGAATTCTGCTAGTCCATTACCTTGAGGGTAATAGGCAGTGGAATGGCTTACGGTGATGTGGTATCTGTTACAAAAATCTACCATTTTCTTGGATTCGAAGGTAGTAGCATTATCAATAACGATATTTTGTGTGCATCCAAATCTTTAAGGGATGTTGTTCTCAAGAAACGAAATAATGACAGAGTCTCTGGCTTGTCTAGAAGGGATGGCTTCGATCCACTTGGTAAAATAGTCAATGGCTATCAATATCCATTTATGTTGGGTTGAGGAGGGTGGGTGAATTTCACCAAAGAAGTCTAAACCCCATTGTTAAAATGGAATTTCTACTGAGATGGTTTTGAGGGGTGATTTTAAGAGTTTCTTCTTCCCTTCAAATATTTGACATTTTTGACCAGAGGTCACATAATTTTGGACATCTGCAAAAAGGGTGGGCCAGTAAAAACCTACCCTTATCAAAATTTGTTTTCCAGTATAGGTGTCCGCCACAATATCCTGCATGAAATTCCTGAATGACTTTGTCAGCTTCATATTTTAATAAATAGTTTTATAGGATGCCACCATGATCATTCCAAAATAAAACATTATCTAAGATACAATATTGAATTTCTTTCATTTTTAAGGATCTATCTTTGGTTCTAGATAAACCAGGAGGAGATTGTAAGTTGAGAAAAACAAATGTAAGGTCTCCATACGAGGGTGAATCTGTAAAATCTTCACTGATTTGTGGAGTCGCCATCTCTTCCTGATCATCTATGGTAGCAATGAAATTGATATCTAATGCTCGACAGTTCGATTCAGCCATGAGTTTAGCTAAACCTTGGCCTTTAATTAATTTTGTAGGCTTGATCTTAATGTCATATTCTAGTATTGTGTCGATCCATTTGCCTCTCTTTCCATCCAGCCCATTCTGAGTTAGAATGTCCTTTATAACTGAGTTTGCAACATATGCTATTATGTGAAAGTATAGAATGTATACTCTGAAACATTTTATGGCTTTCACTAAAGCAAGAGCCTTTTTTTCCATGATATTATACATTGGTGTTACATCTCTCAATTTTTTACCAAAAAAATAAATGCGTTGTTCATAGCGCTCTTCATTCTTTTGCAACAAGACTGCTGCAATGGTGTGTTCTGAAGCAAATGAAAAAATTAAGAAGTCTCTGTTAAAATTAGGACTTATGAGGATAGATGTTTTAGTAAGTGCTTCTTTGATTGCTTCAAAAGAATTCTTAGCCTCTATTTTCCACTTAAGTATTAAATCCTTTTTTAACATGCTATTTAAATATCTAATTAGTTCTGGTGAGCTAGAGATGAATCTTCTAAGAAAATTTATTTTACCTAAAAATGATTGTAATTTTTTGATGTTCCTATGATGATCGATATTTAGGATTGCTTCTATTCTATCTGAATCAATTCTAATTCCCTCTTTTGAAATGATATGTCCCAAGAGTTTTCCTTCTTCTAATCCAAAAATTGACTTTTTAGGATTTAGGGATATACCAAATTTTCTACATTTTATGAATACTCTTCTCAAATGATCTAGATGTTCATTATCTGATTTGGAAAACAATGTGATATCATCTAGATAAATAACTAAAAAGTCACAGATTACCTTTGCAAAGGATATGTCCATAGCTCTTTCGAATGTAGCTCCAACATTCACCGGTCCAAAGGGCATTTACAAGTACATGAAAGCTCCCCAGGGAGTGGTAAATGCAGTCTTAGCTTGATCTTAAGATTGGACTAGGATTTGGTTGTATCTAGAAAATCCATCAAGTAATGAAATTGTGGATGACCCTACTAACATCTATAGAATGTGGTCCATTTTAGGGAGAGGATAGTTATCCTTTAGTGATACCTTGTTTAAGTTTCTGAAATCAATACAAAGTATGAATTTTCATGTTTTCTTTTTAGTGGGGACTAAATTAGAGACCCAATCAGAATATATAATGGGTGCTATGATTTGAGCATCATATATTATTTTGACTTCTTTTTCTATTAATGGCATAGGAACATGGTTAATTATCCTAAGATTTTGTTTAAAGGGCTTCTGATTTTCTTTAACTGGCATCTTATGCTAGATAATGATGTTATCATAAGACTTGAGGTCTTCATAACTCCAGGTAAAGATGTCATGGAATTCTTTAAACAAGCTAATGTACTTTATATTTTCAGTCATAGGTAATTTCTTAGATATTTTGATAAGCTTGGGATTTTCTTTTGTTCCTATGTTGCATTATTCTATATCTAACCTTAGAGGCTCCATTCTAGGTTTTATAGCTACATCATTGGACTCAAAGAGGTCTTCTAGTGGGGCTAATCCCTTAGGAAAAATGTTGTCTTTGAGATTTAAAACTTCTGATTCATCATTGATTAATTCCTTAATTTCTACTATTTCTAATTTTTCTATTTCTACTTTAGTGAATTTAGTTGTTTCTATCTTATTTACATCATTTACATATATATATCTATTTGTGGTATAATATAATGTACATTGCATGTCTATATTACAGTTTTGAAGTCTCCCTTAGAATTCATGAAATTGTAAATTTGTGAGTCTTGTGAAGAGATTTTCCAATACTTCAAATTATCAGGTATGGTTGGCCTATGTATTACCTCAGGAGTGCACTAATGATTTGGCTGAAAGGGTAATCTGCATGTGCTAGAAAAAGTGGCCAAAATAATGTGCTAGCAAAAGTGGCCAAACTATGTTCTTGCATATTCTGCTTTCTTGGAATGACAACAAAGTAAGTTTCAAGAAAACAATTTATCTAGTCTAGAATGGTTTCTCTGTAACGGCTAAGTCTAGCGTTATTCACAAGACACTCTCCCTTGACTTTTTTATGATGATTTTTGACTCTCCCATGATGGAAACTCTTTTAGCTCGAAGTTTTCTTATGATTTGCAGGCATAGCACTAATGATTCATATTCTACCATGTTATTAGTGCATTTGAAATTTAATCTAAAATCATGTCCTTCTGAATGATAATTTTCTAAATTGTAGATCCACACTCTAGCTCCAACTCCTAATTTGTTTACAAAGCCATCAAAATCTAGATTCCACATATATTCATGAGTTATATTTTCATTATCGATTTCTTTGTGTTTTTATTCTACAACTATGATTTTATCTTTGTCATTGTCTGAATTTGTAGAAATTAGTATACACTAAGAATCCATACATCCATATTCCCCTGATCTCACAATATTTAACTTCTTGCAAAATACAGAATCATTCCACTGTTAATATTCTGTGGAAAATTAATTACAAACACATGTGAAGCATAAATAAAAATAGTTGCACATAACACAGTTGTTTAACGAGAAAGATGGAAACTTAAAACCCCAAATATCATATATTATGTATCATGGAGATCATGTAACAATCTCATAAAAATATTAGTACATCAAAGTCTTAGTACAATCAATCATCACACACTAATCAGGAAAAATATGCAAATCCATGCACCGATCTTTGCCCTCCTGCTAGCCTGCCTCCACTGTGCAATCCAAGATGATTACAAAGACCAATTCAATGCAATCCCACTCTCCTTGAATATTTAATCCTCATTGGCAACTCCAATGTGTGTGTGGTGCAATAAATTCATCACTATAGTCACAACAGATAGTCCATCTTACCCTTTCACCTATCTCTCCACTGGGTCTCCACTGGAACTGCCATGCATTGTAGTTAATTGTTGTATTGTTCAGTTTATTAATGAGTTATTATTTTTGAATTAATTAAATAATTAATTCACTCCACTCTCACTAGCATATCATTCAGTTATACTAGATACAACTAGCTCAAATAAGTCTAACTGAGTTAAACTGAATACAACTCCATGAACTACTCTTCCAACTCTGTCATAACTTTTCCACTTCAGTTCTAACTGAGTCCTCCATGCACGAACCACCAGTTTCCCTTGGGAATTGCGTAATTCCCTCAGTGCACTGAAATTAAGTGCTCCAAGAGAATAAGTTTTTGTTTATTGTGAGATTATTATTAAGAGCTAATAATAATCGAAACTTTATTTTTAGATCAACGATCTATATATAGACTTCGTCCAATATTCTAAAAATAGAATTTCATCTATTTTTCCAACTTGATCAACCATCCACAAATAGCATCCTGCAATTTCTGAAATTTGATAACCATGTCTAAAAATAGACTTGCGCCAAAAATAACCTGCGGGCCCACTTAGTGAAGGTGACTCGTTTCACTAAGCTCATCATATTGTTGAATCTCAACATTCCCTATCAATAAGATAGGGATTATCCTTCACCCCGATCTTGCCTCTATGGTATTCTAATTTTCTCTTGGTGAGCGCCTTCGTCAGAATATCTGCATCCTAATCTTCCATAGGAATGTACTGAAGCAACATGATCTTCTGCTACACACAATATTTGATATGATGATACCGGATATCAATATGTTTAGATCTATCATGAAACACATGATTAACCGAGAGTTTAATGAAACTCTAATTATCACAATGTATCACTGTAGGATCTAGATGTGAACCGAAAAAACCGACTAGGATCTTCCTCATCTAGATAGCCTCACATGTAGCTTGACTTGCTGCCAGGGATCTTTGTTTCCTACTGTACCAAGAAACTGTCATAGATCTGATACTAAAAATCCATCTTGATGTTCTCTTTCTGTCTGTTGGGCTTCCTGCCCAATCTACATCCATGAATCCATGCAACTTCAGCTCATATTTCTGTCTGTACCATAAACCATACTCAGATGTGCCCCTGATATATCTTAGGACATGCTTGCCCGCCTTCCAAAAGAGCTTGGTAGGCTTAACCATCGCTTGTGAAAGTTGGTTCACTGCATAGCATATGTACGGTCTTGTATTGACTAAATACATGAGCGAACCCACCAATTTTCAATAAACAGTGGCATCCACTACCTCTGCCGATGTTGCATCCTCTTTCCTCCAATTTCCTAGAAGAGGAGTGTCGACAGGCTTGTAGCCTTGCATGTGAAACTTCTCTAGTATGTCCCGGGCATACTTTCCTTGAGACACAAAAAATTCACCTTCCCGCTGCCATATTTCCAATCCAAGGAAATAATGAAGGAGGCCCAAATCCTTCATCTCAAACTCCTGTGCAAGATCTGCCTTGCATGAGTGTATCAATTGCTCATCACCCGTTAGTATTAAATCATCAACATAAAGAATAATGATTAAAATCTTACCATCCACCACAATTTGGTATAGGTTTTCATTCGCCTCACTCTTGGTGAAGCCAAGTCCAGTGAAATAGCTGTCGATCTGAGTGTACCGAGCACCTGGTGCTTACTTCAGCCCATACAATGCTCTTTTGAGCCTGCACACATGCGACTCGCTGCTGAAGATCTCAAACCCTTCAGGCTACTCAATGTACACCTATTCCTCAATGATCCCATTAAGGAACCACTAGAAAATTTGGCAGAAACTCTGACGGCCAATTCGTCGCTATTCCGACACATAGTCGTCGCAAAAGAGACAGTTCGAGGGTGGGAAAAACGTGGTTTTCCATACCATCGCAGTTCCGACACAACTGAAAAGTGTCGCACTATCGACACTTTTTCCGTCGCTTCCAAACAAGCGTCACTCTTTCGATGTTTCCCAATCCGTCGCACTTCCGACCTTTGTTAACTATCACACTTCTGATGAAATGTGGTCTGACATTTTGAACGTTTCTCTTCTGACGTTTGTGAACTGTCACAATTATGATGAAATGCGGTCCGACGTTTGAACATAGCTCTTCCAACGTTTGTAAATTGTCGCAATTCCGACGCAATGTGGTCCGAAGATTTGGACGTCGCTCTTCCGAAGGTTGTAAACTATCACAATTCTGATGAAATGTGGTGCGACGTTTTGGACGTCGCTCGTCCGACATTTGTAAACTATCGCAATTCTGACGAAATGTGGTTCGACATTTTGAACGTCGCTCGTCCAATGTTTTTATACTATCGCTCTTCCAACGTTTTTCATCTGTCGCAATTTTGACGCTTACAAGGCGTCGGTATAGCGATAGGGGGGTTCAATTTAAAAAAAAAAATTGAAACTTTAAAAGAGGAAAAACGCTATTTTGAATATATTATATGAAGTAAAACAGTCCATGAAGTCATTACATTTTCACAACTGAAGATTGGAACCCAAATATCCATCCAGAAAATTGGAAGTCCCACCCCAGAAAATGATAGAAAAATACCCCATGTCACATATAGGGACATGATATAAAACCCAGTAACGGTCCACATGGAGATTATCGACAATCTGAGAAAGCATCCAAATATGCCCGAGGAATCTATAAGAAAGTGAAATAGCAGTATGTAGAATAGTAAAGCAACAGATAGAGTACCGACGTCCATTGTTCCAAATACAAATTAAAGTACCCAAAATCCTTGAACAGAGAAAAACGATAATCATGTGAGGAGTGTGATATGTCAAAAATATAAAAAGACCATTAGACCATATCAATAAACCAGCAACATAGACCAGCATAGCTAGTTTTGAAGGCAGAGTGATAAACATTAATATTTTTTTTTTCACAAGAGAAAAAACCTTGTTTTGAATATATTATATGAAGTAAAACAGTCTATGAAGTCATTACATTTTCACATATGAAGATTGGAACCCAAATATCCATCCAGAAAAGTGGAAGTCCCACCCCAGACAATGATAGAAAAATGCCCCATGTCACATACAGGGACTTGATATAAAACCCAATAATGGTCCATATCGAGATTATCGAAAAATCTGAGAAAGCATCCAAATATGCCCGAGGCATCTATAAGAAAGTGAAATAGTAGTATTTAGAATAGTAAAACAACAGATAGAGTACCGACGTCCATTGTTCCAAATACAAATTAAAGTACCCAAATTCCTTGAACAGAGAAAAACGCTAATCATGTGAGGAGTGTGATATGTCCAAAATATAAAAAGACCATCAGACCATATCAATAAACCAGCAACATAGACCAGCATCGCTAGTTTTGAAGGCAGAGTGATAAACATTAATCATTTTTTTTTCACAAGATAAAAAACGTTGTTTTGAATATATTATATGAAGTAAAGCAGTCCATGAAGTCATTACATTTTCACATCTGAAGATTGGAACCCAAATATCCATCCAGAAAAGTGGAAGTCCCACCCCAGACAGTGATAGAAAAATACCCCATGTCACATACATGGACTTGATATAAAACCCAGTAACGGTCCACATGGAGATTATCGACAATTTGAGAAAGCATCCAAATATGCCCGAGGCATCTATAAGAAAGTGAAATAGCAGTATGTAGAATAGTAAAGCAACAGATAGAGTACCGACGTCCATTGTTCCAAATACAAATTAAAGTACCCAAAATCCTTGAATAGAGAAAAATGCTAATCATGTGAGGAGTGTGATATGTCCAAAATATAAAAAGACCATCAGACCATATCAATAAACCAGCAACATAGACCAGCATCGCTAGTTTTGAAGGCAGAGTGATAAAAATTAATCATTTTTTTTTCACAAGAGAAAAAACGTTGTTTTGAATATATTATATGAAGTAAAACAGTCCATGAAGTCATTACATTTCACATCTGAAGATTGGAACCCAAATATCCATCCAGAAAAGTGGAAGTCCCACCCCAGACAGTGATAGAAAAATACCCCATGTCACATACATGGACTTGATATAAAACCCAGTAACGGTCCACATGGAGATTATCGACAATCTGAGAAAGCATCCAAATATGCCCGAGGCATCTATAAGAAAGTGAAATAGCAGTATGTAGAATAGTAAAGCAACAAATAGAGTACCGACGTCCATTGTTCCAAATACAAATTAAAGTACCCAAAATCCTTGAACAGAGAAAAACGCTAATCATGTGAGTGTGATATGTCCAAAATATAAAAAGACCATCAGACCATATCAATAAACCAGCAACATAGACCAGCATCGCTAGTTTTGAAGGCAGAGTGATAAACATTAATCATTTTTTTTTCACAAGAGAAAAAACGCTATTTTGAATATATTATATGAAGTAAAACAGTCCATGAAGTTATTACATTTTCACATCTGAAGATTGGAACCAAAATATCCATCCAGAAAAGTGGAAGTCCCACCCCAGACAATGATAGAAAAATACCCCATGTCACATACAGGGACATGATATAAAACCCAGTAACGGTCCACATGGAGATTATCGACAAATCTGAGAAAGCATCCAAATATGCCCGAGGCATCTATAAGAAAGTGAAATAGCAATATGTATAATAGTAAAGAAATCGATAGAGTACCGACGTCCATTGTTCCAAATAAAAATTAAAGTACCCAAAATCCTTGAACAGAGAAAAACGCTAATCATGTGAGGAGTGTGATAACCATCTACAGAAACTCAGGCTCGCTTGTAAGATCAGGCTTGCTTGATTCCAAAATTGGTAACCATCTGTTGCATCTAAGATGTAAGGTTTAGGCTCGCTTGTTTCCATTAGTAGCCCGCTATAACATCAACCCTGTTCATAGCAAAAAGGTTCTTGTACTAGATATACAGAGAAAGAGTATAATACGTAGACCATATAAACATGGCCCTGTATTTCAAAAAACAGGCTTAGAATAGAAACAGGGCAACATTTTTTTTCTAAGTAAAGTTAATCTATTAACAGTGGGAATAAAATTACACCGAAGTCAAAATCATTGCCCAGACTCATGGCAAATTTGTCATTAAAAAATCAAAAAATTAAGAAGACTACCCTCATACGGGGAACCAATCTTGAACGTTTAATTTACAGAATTCAAAAATATTAGAAAGGTCCAGCATAGTAAAATAATCTAAAAGTAGCCAAATTAAGTGGGCCGCGAAGCAAGAAAAACAAATTAACCAAACTACTCCTCCGACTCTTCGACGATTCAGCACCATCCTTCGAAAGGTCCAGGATCACTAGGTGCTACCTCCACATCCATGCCATGGCTCCCCTCCTGAAGGCCCAGATGCTGGCCGGCTTTTTCCGAGCTTAGAACTGCCGAACGGGTGCATTCTTCCTCCGTTTGGGCCTCCTCATGGAAAACCACAATGACTGAAGCTGTAATTCGTGGGCGGTTGACAAAGAAATTAAAGGAAAATTGTGCAGTGCGCGTCATGGGAGAAGGTGAACTAGTGGTGAGGAAATGAGGAGCAGGGGAATCCATACAGTGGCCAGATCCTACAACCCGACCCCGCCCACTCCTAGTATTTTGATAGCGACCTGCGTAATAATCACTGGACTGGCCAGAAGACAACTCGGTTGAGGGGCTGGAGGGAGCACGCAGGATTTGACCTCTAGTTCTCCCCCTACGGCAACGAATCCTTTGACGCACGTGAGGCATGGGTGCAGTCTCACTAGAAGTGGGCACAAGAGGAGACAGAGAAGCAGAATTCCAAGAAACAGAGGAAGAAAGAGAAGGACCATACCGAGAGAAATGCAGATATGCAGCAAGGTCTATGCAGCAGTTCAGCTGGCCACTTCTCCTTCTCGTCACAGTGAGAAGGCAGTGTAACCTAGCAACCGGCTCATCTGAAAAAACATAGCGAAATGCCATTTTATCGTCCCGACTATAATGCAATCGAAGGATGCCCATCATAATTAATCTTTGATCATTAATGAGAGCCAAAGTCCGGATCATATTGGAGCATGCGGAATCGCTAACAGGAGTGGAGGTTTGATCTTGAACAATGTTAAAATTTAATGCGATTAGATGTGAAAACCTTGGAACTTAATTGAACAGTGTTAAAACTTAATGAGATTGATATGAAATCGCCACATCCATGTCCCATCACCTTAAACGCCATCAAATGCACCCACAGCTGGGAGCAGGGCAAGTTCTGATTGAGGACACGTGGCAGAAATTGATTGGAGCGGATCTTTGTTTGGGCCACTTGAGCAGTGGAAATCCGGACCCGAAAAAGATTAGGGAGAATTTGATGAGAAATTCACGTCAAAACTCTCCCTCCGTACACCAGCCCAACTTCGGACCCAAAAAATATTAGGGCAGAGTTGATTTCGTTTTTGTGTCACAAAATTGGCCGATGTCAGCAGGCTACTTTGGAACATGAATTTGGTTTGAATTATGGTTTATTGCCTTTTGAAGTCCGGCGGGCTCGACTTAAGAACAACTTTGTTTGATCCCATATTATAAAATTTGTGTTGGTTTTCTTTGATAATAGACATATTTATAATAAATCACGGGAATACAACACTAGTAAACATGTGGAAAAGTTATATAAATTATTGAGAACAATCATTTTTATGTAAAAATATCCAAATGTGCTTTTGGGAAATAAGAATTCGAGTATTTGGTTCATATTGTTTTAAAGGAAGGAGTGAAGTTGGAGCCTCAAAATATGCAAGCTATTACAAAATCACCTATTCCTAACAAAATCAAGGTTCTTAGAAGATTTTTTAGACTTACATGATCAGTATGATGATAATTATGATAATTTCACAAAACAATCACTAGCTATTTTGAGGGATGAGATATTAGAACTTCAGCTTGATGAGGATTTTTTAAGAGCTTTATTTCTTCTTTTGAAATCAAGAAAATATTCTCCCAAACTGAAAATATGTGTTCTTGGGATAATTTTTGAAAATTATGAAAATGAAATTAAACTTTTTCATTCTCAAATTCAGTCATACAGTTTCCGAAATCCTAAAGAATTCTTTGAAAATCTTTCTTCTCCTAAGCAAGAGAAAATTGTACTATATTTTGATTTGCATATTGAGAATGATTATTCTTTCAAAAAAAATATAGAAGAAATAGTTTCAAGGCTTAATATTCATAATACAACTAAGCAGCCAGTCATTCAAGGCCTAGAAGTAAATAACATACATCATACTTTTATTGATCCTATATTAGATTATATGGAGAATATTTTTAGCCCAAATATACAAACATGTTTTCTCTATAAGGATCAAATACATCAAAAGTGGCCTTTACACATAATATCATTTATTATAAAAGCACATGATCATAATATACTTCCAATTTTGATCACAAGAAATCAAGTTATCCATTTATTGTTACAGCTACTTGATTGGTTTCATTGGAATTTTTGTATTACCTGATTCAATAAGATTTTTAGTAGATTGAGTAGGTAGATGAGTGCCAATAAGCTCAGAATTTTGAGCATTTTTTTTTTTTTTTTCAATTTTCAGCTAGTTTTTCATTTTGTTGGTTTGAAAACTTTTGTGTGTTGTTTTAGTTTCAGATCAGATTTTAGTTTCCAGAAGACAGAAGACGTTTACAGGTTCACCAAGGTCAATGGATGAGGACAACTGACCTATTGTTCTTGACTTTTCACCAGGAAAAGCCATCCCCAAGTGGATCCAGTGTTAGACTCCTATACCAATAGGTGTCATATTTCATGATTGACTTGATGGGCTATGTAATATTTTCATACCTTTTCTTGTTGCAAAGGTTTTCCATATTATCAAAAAATCAAAAAAAATTAAAAAAATGTGAAGAGGGTATACCCTAAAAGGAAAATCAAAGGGTAAAAAGAATAAAAATGGCCAAAAAAGTAAAAGAAAATGAACCCCACCAAAAGAAAAGCCAAGGAAAGTGTGCAAGTCTAAATGCCACTACTTTTTGCTCTTATGTAATAAATAAAATTGTGTGCAACTTGTATCTTATGCCACAATTTATGAATAGTCAAACAGTTTAAGCTTGGCTATTTCATCTTTCAATTTCATGTTTTAGAGATAGAGAATAAAATCTGACCAAACTGTTTAATCTTGGCAGATATGTAGATAGGTAGAGTAAATAAAAGGAGCTCAATAGCTTAATCTGAGTCCTTGGATGTAATAAGGTTAGACTTAGATAGATTTCTACATGTAAAAGAAAAGAAAGTGTGATAAGGGTTTTCCAGTCTAAGTGCACCCTAATAAAGAAGAAAAAATGGTAGAGTAAAGTAGGTAGGATAGGTAGATGATGTTGCAGAATTGCGTGTGATGGACAATGACTCTAAATGTGTTAATATTTACTTTCATCACAAAGTGCAAAGGCAGACACTATACTAGAAGAAATTCAAAGCAAAGCAAAGTCAAAGTTATTAACTTCCCTTCTCATCTTCCCCTACATATTTCACTAATTTCCCCTAAGTACTACGGTATTTGAAAATTAGAGGGGCTCAAGACATTTCCTTGACTTTTGGAGGGACCGAACCCTCGGCCCAATAATTGGAAAAGCCCCCTGATGAGATTAATTAACGTTTAATTGCATTGAGCCCTCCATCTTAAATCCCCGTCACTTCCACGTCCCTATCGTCGTTTGATCAACCCATCTGAGATCAATGATTATTAATGATATCACTAGCCATCCGCATCTGAATAATAACACGCAATGGCCCGACGGTTTTCAAATAGTGCCATGCCACGCATCAATCATTCTATGGAATCGCTCGCCCTCCACCCAAAACCACTTTTCCCCAAAAGCGTTGCGATGGAAACCGCTTACCGCTTGCCTCTCGTGACTCATCCTCCGTACCTGCTGGCATCATCCATTAAATAAATAAATAAAACCCCGTCACCCTTTGGACTTTGTGAATAAAACAATTTTGCTCGCGTCATTATTCTGTGAACGACCAAAGTCTCATGCAGAGAATTTCAAAAACAAACTGTCAAGCGCCATCAACTGTATTTTTCTGAAGACAATTGCATACTAGTAATCTAGAGTTCGTACGCCATAGCCTGTACCTGTTTAATCACTGTTCATCTCCCAAAAAATAGGTATTTACCCCAATTCCCGTTAAAAATCTGTGAAATCCTAGCTTTTGTTTTAAATTCCGCACGAAAGACAGAAACAGAGTTCAATTTGGTCTTGTTCAATCCCCAGAATTGTAAATTGCATTCCCAAAATTTGTAATTGTGTTTGTTCTTCACAAAAACCCGAAATTCATTTCTGAATCTACAAGAACCAGAAATGGAGATTCCAGTGGCTCTGAACGTCACACCTTTTAATGCCCCTCACAGAGATTTAGACTATCTGCCCCTAGCAGATAGAGATTTTCAAATTAAAGACCTCGTTCTTAGTGATAATTGTCTTCAAACCTTTTGCCCCTGTAGAGATAACTTTATAAATGGTTATGATATTATTGGATTATGGGAATCCAATCTCCCCATGTATCTTCTCCCCTCAGTCCATATTTTTCCTGAGTTAATTCATTACTGCCATGCAAACTATGACCCCAATCAAAGAGCAGTTTTGTCCTTGAGTCAGAACATCCTTTTCCCAATCACTGCTCAGTCAATAAATGAAATGCTGCAATTTCAACCTGGTCAAGCCCTCACTCCCGTGTCCATGGGAGAATTACTTGAAAATTCTGCCAATTTGTCCCATGAAGAGTTAAATCACATTTTTCAAACCTTCATGTTACTAGAGCATCAGCCCAAAGGCCCTCCCCCATATGGTTATAATTTGTTCACTGATGTGGGCAGGCTTATTCTGAATATGATATCCTTTATCATGGGTTTCAATACTAGTGAATATGTTGATCAATTAACCCTAGTATTGTTGTCTATATTTACCCCTGGACAGTCCCATGCTGTCAAGTATGATTTTGCATCCTACATTGCTGATAAAATCCATGATCAGTTCATGAGATTTGAGAATGAAAAAGTGTTCAAATATTCTTCTGTTATATATCATCTCATGATTTATTACCAATCATAAAGTTTCCCTTTCCATGTTCAGAAACTTGATGCCAAAGGAAATCCTAGGTCTGTGATATTTTGGTCTGCCATCACCCATAATTCCTCTGATTCTCCTTACTCCTATAATGTGTTTATTGGCCTATTTGTACACCCTGAACCCACTTTTTTAACAGGAGTTTCCCCTCCTAGATTCAATAATGAAATCAAGAAAATTATACAGCTCTCAAAACAATATAGGGTAGGTGACTGGTACTTGTATCAAAATCACACTGAGATCAGAATATATGGATGTGAATTGTGCCCATTCAAGTTGCCCAAATATGTCCCCATGAGACTCTTTTCACTAGAGTATTTCAGGCAGATGATTAACTCAGATATAGTTCATTTTTGCAATGCAAAGAAAAAGGCTCTACTCAGGATCAAAATTCAATTAGGTCCCTTTGTTTGTAACTCTAGAGATGCTGGAAAGGAAGCAGAAAGAATCTTAGAAGAATATCTCAGATTAAAAAAAAGTTTTTACTGGGTGCCTTATGACCCAAATAGCTTTATCTGTGATAGAAGAATCAAAAATAAACTATCACCGTACATTCATCACAAAATTCCAGAAATTGAACAATATGCCAATATGGATGAATGGATGGAAGGAACATTGGTAGAACAGGATAGTGAGCAGGTCAATGTTTAAAATGTAATGAAAGTCCTTCAGAAAATACTTGACCTAGACTCTTTTGGACAGGTGCAGATACCAGGTATTGGTCCTTCTTCTGCAGGGACTTCTCAGCAAAATTTACAGGAGATCAGTGCATTGGCCACAGTACAATCTAAAGGAAAAGAAAAGGAGCCTGACATACAAGTATTTGAAAAATTCACAATGACAGAGCAGCCTGAGATTTCTAAAGAATAGGTTCAAGTACAAATTCCTCCTATTCAAATCAATGAGCCAGAAATTTCAATTTTACAAACTCTTATCAATATAGAAAAAGGCAAGAAGAGAGATGTTGAAGTTGCTACCCTTGTTGGTGGATCTTCAAAACAGCCTCATGCTAAAAGAAAAAAATTAAATCCTCTTCTAGAAGTAGATTTTGTTCAGGAAATTCTTGATAGCCAGAGAGAATATTTGGATAGTTAACAAACAGGTACAGTCAGTGAGGCATCCACTACTTTAGAGAGAAAAGAGCTGCAAAAGCAACAATGTTGAAATATCTTCTTTCAAACCACCAGTTAAAGATGCAGGAGATATAAAGAAAACCTTTATCAATATAAAGGCCAGGAACGATCCACTAAGACTCCAGGTTTACAATCAGTATTTGAAGATGGCTCCTAAGAATCAAGAAAGATTGATGTCACCTTATGACATTCAACAAGGAAAAATGATAATGAGTCACTTCAAACCAAAAGTACAGTAGCCTCAAACAGCTGCAGATTATATTAGAACAAATTTTGAAGTCGTAGAAAAGGATATTCATCCTTTATATCAGATTGAGTTACATAAGCACACTGGTGAAATGATCTATTCTACTCTAACCGATAAAGCAATGGCAACTCAGAAGTTGCAGGATTCTTTGTAGAACACTAATGCACAATTGCATCTTTAAAAAGCCTCTTCTCAGGCCAAAGACAACAGGATAAAGACATTGGAGGAAATAATCATTAGATTGGGTAACAATCCTAAAGATTTCAAAGGTATAGAGGCCCTAATCAAGAAAAAATATGATGATATTGTAGCTTTGAGAAAGCAGTTGAAATTGCCAGCTTCAAGACATCCACAAAATGAAGAGATGATAAAGAAAAATTGTGAGGAAGAAATGATGGACTTGCTTTTGAAACTGAATGAGCAACTAAATGAAACAGAAAAAGAGCTTGAACAGGCATTAAAGAACAAGAAGTCTACTATTCCAGCATCAACAACAGAGGCAATTATAGGTACAGGTACATCCACAACAGGTCAGCCAACAGAGCTATCACAGGTAAATACTTCCAATTTGAGTTCTGAAGAATTAATAAAGTCAATGAATGAATGAAACTTCAAGTAAAATAACTCCAGCACACAAAGTTACAGCTTACTAATTTAGAACAAAGATATGATCTCTCAAAAATTAGTGTTGCTGATAAAACAAGAGAGGTCAAAAGATTAGAAAATTTGGTTAAAGCATTGGAAAAGGATCTCACATTGGAGAAACCTTTAAAGGAAATAAATGAAATTATTTGGGACAACATTATCCAATCAATAAAGGATGTCTGGTCTTCAATTTAGATTATGTATGAATAGAACGATTTAGTCAAATTGGCTATAGAAGAAGTTCAAAGTACAAGAGAAGAATTGGGAAATAGGCCTGAGGAAGCCAATCAACTCATACAGTTTCTAAACACTCAAACCAGACACTAAATTGCAGAACTTGGTATTGAGGACAGGACCGAAACAATTTTGGAAATAAAAAGAGTTTTTACTAAGAGAACCCTTATGCAGAATTTAGAACGAAGGTGCTTAGATATGCAAGAAGAAATCATTGCCTTCAAAGAAAGATTTGATATTTTGTTGAAAAAAGGATTGCTCAGTCCTATAATTTCAGAGGATAAACTAATGGACCTTGAAAGCTATGTTGAAAAATTGGACAAGTATGCTGACAATCAGGCCAATTCTTCAACCAGTACATCAGAAGTAGCATTGCCAATAGGAAAAAATCTTCATGATAGATTGGAAAATTTATTTTATCTTGAGCATGAAGTAAAGCATTTGTTTCCAATTCAGCCTACCTTTTTTAGATATAATGAGGCTGATGAAACATTGAGAAAACTTCAACAGACCAGAATACCAGAAGATAAATGGTGGGAAGAACTGTTGTAACTTTTGTAAAATTTATCCTTATATGAAATTTTTCCTATTTACTACAGTATACCATGATAAAAAGGATAAACAGAGGTCAAAGTGTTTCAGTGAAAACAAAGAGTATCAGTAAAGCAAGGCAGTCAGAACAGAATTACTGAGGACGACAGCAACAAGCCAAAACATAGGGCTTGCCTCCAGCACATTCTCAAAAGAGGGAAACAACACAACATCAGTTACTTTTTATCTTATCTACGAGACCATTTGTCTCTATTTTTATTGTAACTTATTCATGAGTCACCCTAGATTATATCTCAATTTGTTATGAGATATTTTTGATAATTTTTTGTATAAATACTCCCTTAATTTCTCCTGTTTCACTAGTTTAAGCATTTTTATTATTTAGTGAAGAATACTTGAATGCTCTTTATTGATAATCACTCAATTTCCCTCTTTTAATGTGTTAAAATATTCTTAATTGCCTTTCATCCATTTTAATTCCATCTCATTCGCTTTAAAGATCTAAAATTGTTCTATGTTTGATTATCTTTCCCTATAAAACCATCTTTTGTTTAGAAACTTAATCCAGTGAAGCCATATTTTTGACTCCATAGCCCAATGGCCTGAATTACTTCAATCTTGCCCTCAGCTATCGAATTCCACCACATAAATTCAATCAAAACCCTTGAACTTTATAACTAGCCTAATATCTTTAAAAACAAAGCTAAATTTTAAAGAGAGAGCCCTCTCTGGGTACAGATTGGCTAGATTCTATATCTAAAAGATTGGTTTGTGGTTACCTCAGACCCCTTTCCTCTTCTCTACAACTTCAAGGAAAATCTGAGTGATAACATAGTTAGTGTTAGACTCCTATACCAATAGGTGTCATATTTCATGATTGACTTGATGGGCTATGTAATATGTTCATACCTTTTCTTGTTGCAAAGGTTTTCCATATTAACAGTATTGATGGATCACCCCACACCATCCCACCCACTAGAAACGGTGAAAAAGGAAACTCGAGAAAACTTCTAAAATATCTCAAGATGACTATATGGGTGGTTCTTATGAATCAACCAACCATTCAGAACATGCTCATCAATCCAAACCATGAGTATTATGTGACAATATTCAAGCAGGCACTGAATCGGATTTCTGAAGCTATGTTAGAGAAACCCTAAACTCTCACCGAAAATAGGTGAAATGTGGCACCACTCAGAGATTGACATGTGCCAATTGGTACAAGTGGTAGAAAATTGGCATGCTCAAACAATGAGGTGATGCATGAATGACATGAGGGAGAAAATATCAGAAAAGCCCCAAATCTGGAGAACTAAAGCTCATCACCAACCTGAGATTGACAACTTTACATGATGTAACCTATGAAATCGTAAATGGAGAAATCATAGTAACAATAAAGTAACCTATGTAACAATAAATTCGGATTCATCCCGGGAGTGGTAATGGGAGAAATCATAGTGAACAACAGGAAACATGCAAAGTTGCTTACAATCAAATAGATGAAAAAACACATACAAAAAACCTAGATAATAATCATGAACAAGCTTAATATTGAATTATGAACTGTAAAGGAACTTACAAAATGTGACATTATGAACATGGTCAAGCGCACAAGCAAAAATATCCTGGACATGACCCTGGTTGACAAGTTGTATTGCTCATGATGCAAGAGGATTTGTACCTGCACTTCCAAGTCAATCAAAATCCATCATTATCTATACAATAAATACAAGTAATTGATGTAGTATTTTTTACTCTAAGATGCATTCTTATGAAAATGTTAGAACATATGTTGAAAATGTCAAAACATACCTAAATAAGCTCCTCTTCATTTCAAGAACAATTTATTGGAGTCGCATGAACTTGGAACAAGCCTCCCACGATCTGAAAGAGTAGCAACTAAGTTAATAGTGACTTTTTTGTTTCTACGCTGGATCGAGGGAGGTTTTCTCAAAGATTAAATCGCTCCAATAAATTATTCTCTACTAAACAGGGCCAACCACGTGAAGGTGGAAGCTCTTATGGCCCCTTCCCCCCCCCCGCCCACCCTCACATCACTCTCAATTCCACAATACCCAATCTATATTTCATTTTTTACTTTCATGAGCATAAAAAAAAATTCAATAACTAATAAAAAAACAATTCAATAAAAAGTACGCAAGGAAACATTGCAATTAATGCTTGACATAAAAATAGTATGATAAATGAGTTTTTTATATAACACAAAAACCGTTCCAATTATGGTAACGTTTGTCTTCTAATAATACAATATTTTACATTATCGATTTTTCTTTTTCTTCTTCCTATTTCTAAAGCTCCTAATTACATCATCAATATCATCATGCTCTGCTCCTGTTTCATGCCTTTCGACCCACATTGCTAACCTAGTTGCATAGTCACGATGTCTGGTCTCATCCAGTGATGGGGCATCGCCTACAAAAACAGATAATATTAAATTTTAATTGTCAGTTTTTAAATATCATTGAACTAGTTCGGTAATATCAATAAAAAAAATTGCAATGAGATTATTTACCTGGTGCACCAGTTGTCGTCACTGACGTAGTTGTGTAGTCACGATGTCTGGCCTCATCCAGTGACGGGGCATCACCTACAAAAACAAATATTATTAAATTTTAATTGTCAGTTTTTAAATATCATTGAACTAGTTTGGTAATATTAATAAAAAAAATTTCAATGAGATTATTTACCTGGTGCACTAGTTGTCGCCGCTGACCTAGTTGCATAGTCACGATGTCTGGTCTCATCCAGTGACGGGGCATCGCCTACCAAAACAGATAATATTAAATTTTAAATGTCAATTTTTAAATATCACTGAACTAGTTCGGTAATATTAATAAAAAAAATTGCAATGAGATTATTTACCTGGTGCACTAGTTGTTGCCGTTGGGATTTTTTCCCTGTATTCCTCTCTGGTGGAAAGATCCTCAAGGGAAACATTCTTTGTCATTTAAACAAAAAATTTTATAAGGACAAACATCAAGGTATAATTAGAAAAAATTATAAGTGGAAATTAATTACTGTCATGGCCCTCACTGATAGTAGCATTGTCGGCCTGGTCCCCACTATAATGATCAGGTTGCACGTGAGGATCATCTACATCTGGCTCTAAAACTAGGTTATTTGCCTCGTCGGTAGTGCTGCTCCCCTGATTTAAACAAAATTGTTAGACATTAAATTTATGGACGAAAACAAACATATTGAAAGGTTAATGTTTTACCTTATCAGGCATTATGGATCTTGGGACCTGCCCCAAGCTTCTGCGACATTCAACTACAGCTTGATAGCCAAAATGGAAAGCGATATTTTTATCTTCCTCTGTAGTTTCTGTTCTGAAGCCATCACCCTACATTACATATGATTGTGTATTTTTAATCATATTTGATAGGATTACAAAAATGTTGGAAGGTGATACAATTAATTATAAGATGTTTAGCTACTTAATTACAATTCTTGCATCTAATTTCAAGTAGCCTCCCTGGCCTAGCTTGTGATGGCCCTTTTTTTCAATCCTAGCTTTGGTTGCTTTTGAGGTGTCAGGCAACCTAGCATCAAAAGATTGAAGTTAGATATGATGTAGCACACTTTTATTTTAGACACAGAGAAAAATAAAGCTATTGAATTAAAGTTGTAATTTACCTTGCGGGTCTAGTTGGCATTTTTCCTTCTTTCTTTTCCCTTTTCTATTTTCCGTCATGGATGAGTGCTCTCCACTCACTCTCTGGAACTGTGAGAGGACGCTCATATCTAGGGTTAAATTGCAATTGCATCCTATAGGTGTCCCTGTTATATTTCAAATATTTTCCGGCTACCCGAGCCACCGCTGTTCTGTCAAATGTGCCGACCCCAAAAAGGGCTTCTAGATAATCTAGAAGTTCTTTTCTCAGGTTGGAATTCTAGGAATTCCACCCTGTGCGTATGGTTGGTGTTGGAAATATGATGCAGGATGTTGTCCTTGATGGCAACCCTCTGAATGAAGATGAAGACATGCGACTGATGACATGTGTTGTCCTTGATGGAAAACCATTTGATGAAGTTATTCTTGACTTGATGGACTTAGTAAATGATGTAAATCTGATATGATATAATGTTTGTTGACAATATGATGCTGAATTCTGTCCTTGAAAGACAACCCACCTGATGAAGATGATGACAACTTAATGAAGTTGTGCTTGAGAGAATATGTTCCTGATGAAGAAAATATGGTGTTTCTACAGTGTGTACAGAAGGCAATGAAGAAAGGAATTCAGAATGTGCTCAAAATATGATGAAAAGAGTATGTCTCTTTGTATACGTGGATTGGCCTAGGGGAAGTCGCGTATGCACGCGGAAAGGAACGTGCCAAGTAGCGTATGGGCTAAAGCGCTCAAAAAGTGCAAAACCAAGGGTAACCACCATGGTATTGACCCATTGTATTGGGTAATGATCCGCCTAATTGACCCCGTCCAGGTAGTTTTGGGCTCATGGTATTGTTTTGGTCCATGGTATTGAAAAAGGGGCTCATGGTATTGTAAAAGGGTAAACCTATATAAGGAGAAGAAATTCATTGTGCAAAACATGAGTGTGGGTGCAAGATGTCTGAGCTTGAATGAATACTTCTCTCTGAAGTATATCTGAATGGAAAGGGTTACACTTGAATGATAGATCTGAATGTATGATGCACCAATGATGAAGAAGAGGATCTAGATCTGAATTGCTCTTGTATTTGCTAAGATCTGTTTATGGAAGGCTTAGATCTGTGATGAGGCGAGCATCTAGGCGAACATCTGTCTGAAGCAAAAGGGTAGATCTGAACTGAATATCTGATCTGATGAAGTATGTCGTCCGTAATGATTAAAGATTCATACGCCATTTTGACGCGATGAAGCGCGCGTATACTACCGAAGAGAAAGCGCGCATGCGCAATAAAATATACACCGAAGTATATGCCGGCTTGTGTGGATTCGGGCGCGCAGGCACGCCACACTCCAGTGGAAAGCGCGTATGCAAACTAGGGTTTGTTGAAGCAAGGGGTATGAAATATCTGATCTGTTCTGCTGTGTTTCTGCTATCTGATCTGTGTTGATAAGTATCTGTTGGTGATGTATGTTTGTGCTTAAAAGTATGGAAAGGGTCCAGTCTGAAAATATGATGAAACGTGGCCTGCAAGTGTTGTTCTATTGAAGTTGTTGGATCCAGTGTAAAAATTGATGAAACGTGGTCCAAGGTGGTGCTGAGGGTTGTAGCCTTCAGTCAGGGGGTCGTAGCTCCCTTCCAGGTGAGGCTGGTAAACGAGATCGGGGGGTCGTAGCTCCCTTCCAGGAGAGGCTGGTAAACGAGTCGGGGGGTCGTAGCTCCCTTCCAGGAGAGGCTGGTAAACGAGCGCAGGTGGGTGCCTACGAGCGCAGGTGGGTGCCTGCGTGCTGGTCAAGTCTGCACCAGCACATATGTTGTAACATGTTTTCTCTATAATAAAAATATTGAAGGCTGAGCAACTGCAGCGGTGGTTTTCTCCCGATTTGGGTTTCCACCTAAAATCCTGGTGTTCATGTGTAATGCTTTGTGTGATGGATTATTCTGTTATTACTGCACATGTTTACAGTTTATTGAACATCTGATAAATGAATGATGGAATGATCTAAGTGAAGAGTTAATTACATATCTAGATCTCTGTATACGCGAGTTTCATAAAGGGGATCCGCGTATATACGCAGATTTACTGAAGGAAAGTAGCGTATGGGTTTTAAGGAATGAAAAAGTAAAAGTTTTGATTATACTGTAAATACTGATTCACCCCCCCTCTCAGTATTTTTCCCAACAATTGGTTTCAGAGCAGGTCCTTGTGCAGAAGCTTGATCGCTTAAAGGAGATCCGTCGCAATGGGAAGTCAAGAAGGAGTAATGTCTATAAAGCCACCTCTATTCAATGGAAGAAATCTGATATTCTGGAAGGTACGTACAAAATCATATCTGCAAAGTCTTGGTGCAGATGTATGGGCAATCGTGGAAGAAGGTTATCAATACCCGGCAAGTATTCCTACTGATGCAGCAGAAAGGAAGAAGTATGAAACCAATGCCAAAGCAATAAATGTCTTATTAGGAAGCATGTCTGAACCAGAATTTTCTAAAGTGATGCGGCTACATTCAGCAAAAGAAATATGGGACAAAATCATTCTAAGCTATGAAGGAGACACAAAGGTAAAAAGTGCAAAACTCCAAACTCTTAGAATTGAATATGAAAATTTGAAGATGCATAGTGATGAAAGTGTTGCCAGTTTCTTTCTTCGTCTAGATGATATTGTAATTCGGATGAGAAATTTGGGTGAAACCATGGCTGATACTACTCTGGTGGAAAAGGTCTTGAGATCTTTGACTTCAAAATTTGACTCTAAAGTTTCTGCTATTGAAGAAAGGCAAGATCTGCAAACTCTTTCTATTGTTCAATTACATGGTACTCTGACTACTTTTGAAATGAGACAAGGAGGTCCTTCTCAAATAAGAGAAGTTGCTTTTAAGGCATCTACAAAAGGAAAGGAAAAGGAGGTTATCAAAGAATCCAGCTATGTATCCGATGAAGAAGAAGCAAATTTCGTGAGAAAGCTCCAACTAGGTACAGAAAGATTCAAAGGTAAGCTTCCCTTCAAATGTTTTGAGTGTGGTAAAGTTGGTCATTATGCTGCAAAATGTCCTTATAAAAGAAAAGAAGTAGTAAGAAGGAATAAGAGCCGATCTAGCTCTAAGAAAAGTTACTATGCTAATGAAGATAGTGATGAGTCATCTAATAGTGAGGAAGAATGTGAAGAAGATCTTAGACTTCTCATGGCATTTGAAAAAAAAGAAGAAAAGGATACTTTTATGGATGCTCTAGAGGAGAACGATTTTCTTGAAGAAAATAATCAACTCAAACTACGCTTAGAAGAACAAAAGATAATCAGAGAGACCATTGAAAAGCAGCTTGAAGAAGCAAAGAAACATATTGAAAAACTAGAATGTGAAGTGGTAAGTCAAAGAAAAGAAGTTGAGAAAGCAAAAACCTTGAATCTTAGATTTGCTAAAGGATCTGAAACCTTAGATGAGATCATCAAGGTTCAACGTTCTCCTCTTATAAAGACAGGTCTTGGATATACCGGAGAATCTTCTCAAACTTCAGCACCAAACTATCTAAAAGCAGTTACAGGTGGTTTACATCATTCAGCCACTCAACAAGGGAATAAAGGATCTCTACAGGGAAAGCAGGACCATCTCAATTCAAGGAAAACTAACAGGGATAGCTTTCAAAGACACTTCAAACAACAGGTAAATTCAAATAGAAGATTCCATGATCGCAGAAATTTCTACTTCAATGGGCAATGTTTCACTTGTCACAATTTTGGTCATAAAGCTATTCAATGTGTTGCATATAAAACCATCATGACAAGAGAAGCAAGAAAGAAAAGGTTGGATACTGAACCAAAGAAGAATGCCTATAACAATTTTTCTCCTCTTCAAAGTGAAGTTGAATGCACTTATTGTAATAACTTTGGCCATGAAGAATCTGAATGCAAGAACAAGATCCAGCCAAAAGAACATGTTCCCTCAAGCTCTAAAATATGGAAAAAGAAAGAACCACCAGTTGAAAATTGTGGGATAGCATTATTTGCGGAAGGTGAAGAAAATCAATGGTACATCGATAGTGGGTGCTCAAGACACATGACAGGTGACAAAAGCAAACTTCATACTTATAATGCTCTAGAAAAAGAAAAAAAAGTTACATTTGGAAATGATACTCCTGCTGTAATTAAAGGAAAAGGGTCAGTTTTTCTAAAAGAAAAAGTGAAGGCTAAAGATGTCATGTATGTGGATGGATTAAGGCATAACCTATTAAGTGTTAGTCAAATGTGTGATCAAGGAGCAGAAGTGGTCTTCAGTTCCAAAGAATGTGTGGTTCGTGATCTTGATACAGGTAAATCATTATAAAAGGAAAAAGAAATCCAAGCAACCTGTATGTACTAAACGGCATAGATCAATGTTACTTAAGCAAGTCTTCAGAAAATTGGCTATGGCATAGAAGGCTGGGGCATCTAAGTTTCTCTCAAATCAACAAAGCAAGCAGACTTCAAGCTATTCGTGATCTTCCCAAGGTCAATCTTCCGGAAAGTACCATATGCAAATCTTGTCAATTTGGTAAGCAGACCAGAGTACGATTTAATGCCAAAGAAGGATCATCAAGTAAGCCTCTTGAACTCATTCATACTGATATCTGTGGACCTATGAGGAAAAAGTCTTTACGTGGGGAAGAATACTATATCTTATTTATTGATGACTACTCTAGAATGTGTTGGATCGGGTTCATTAAACACAAAGCTCAAGCACTTGAAAAATTTCAGAGCTTCAAAGCATTGGCAGAAAATGAATTAGATCTAAAAATCAAGTGTCTTAGATCTGATCGAGGAGGATAATATTCATCAAATGAATTCTTTGATTTTTGTGAACAACATGGCATTAAAAGACAGTTCTCTGTAGCAGGCACTCCACAACAAAATGGTGTAGCAGAAAGAATGAATAGAACAATTGTTCAAATGGCTAGAGCTATGCTTGTTGATTCTGATGTTCCTGACATGTTCTGGAGTGAAGCAGCACATACAGTGGTTAACATTCTCAATAAAGCTCATGTTCGGGTAAATAGTGACAAAACTCCATATGAACTCTGGTATGGCAATTCTCCCACTGTGAGGCATTTTAAGGTTTTTGGAAGTAAATGCTTTATCAAAAATAATGATGAAAAGCTTGGCAAATTTGAACCTAGATCAGATGAAGGGATATTTCTTGGTTACTCATCGTCAAGCAAAGCATTCACATGTTACAATAAAAGGCTTCGAAAGGTTGTTGAATGTATTGATGTTGTTATTGATGAGTCTCCTGCAGCTCCTAAATAAGAAAAACAAACAACAAAAGAAGATGATAGCGACATATGGCCTTCTACATCAGATAGCAATGATATAGACAGTGGATCCAATGAAGAACCTGAAGATGATCTATCTGAAAAAGCTCCATCCAGATATGTTCAAAAGAATCATCCCGAATCTCAAATTTTGGGTGACAAGGAATCTGGTGTACGAACAAGGAGAACTCTTGTAGGATCTTCTAATCATTTGGCACTCATATCCACAATTGAACCACACAATGTCAATGAAGCTAGCAAATATGAATGTTGGAGGCATGCCATGGATGAAGAACTTGAGCAAATTGAAAAGAATGACACTTGGGATTTGGTACCAAGACCTTATGATAAAAATGTCATTGGAACTAAATGGATCTTAAAGAACAAGTTAAATGAGAATGGGGATGTTGTAAGGAACAAAGCTAGACTAGTTTGCAAGGGGTATACTCAACAAGAAGGTATAGACTTTGAAGAAACTTTTGCTCCTGTAGCTCGACTTGAAGCCATAAGAATGTTTCTTGCTTTCTCAAGCTATCAACGAATCAAAGTTTATCAAATGGATGTTAAGTCTGCTTTTCTTAATGGTGACCTAGAAGAAGAAGTATATATAGAACAACTGGAAGGATTCATTTTGGGAAATGATGCAAATCTTGTTTGTAGACTTAAAAAGGCTCTGTATGGACTCAAACAAGCTCCAAGGGCTTGGTATTATCGTCTTGACAAATATCTTCATCAACGAGGATTTTCAAAGGGGTCTGCTGATAGCAACTTATACACAAAAGTTGAAAATGATAAACTATTGATTGTAGTTGTATATGTTGATGATATCATTTTTGGGAGTAACGAAGAATCTATGAGTCAAAAATTTGCTTCTGTCATGCAACAAGAATTTGAAATGTCTTTGCTTGGGGAACTAACATTCTTTCTTGGCTTGCAAGTGCATCAATCTGCAGATGGTATATTTCTATCACAAGCAAAATATCTTAAGCAAATTCTGAAGAAGTATGGCATGGAAGAATGCAAACTTGTAAGTACACCAATGATAACCAGATGCAGTCTCAGTTCTAATGATGATTCTCCCACTGTGAATCAACCAGAATACAGATCGATGATTGGAAGTCTACTTTATCTCACTGGGACCAGACCAGACATTATGCATGCTGTAGGGATTGTTGGACGATTCCAAGCTAATCCAAAAGAGTCTCACCTTCAGGCTGTCAAAAGGATATTCAAATATCTACAAGGAACTCAAGACTTTGGTCTATGGTATCCAAAGGATGCTGATCTTACTCTTCATGCTTACACTGATGCAGATTGGGTTGGAAGTGTTGATGATCGGAAAAGCACTAGTGGTGGTGCATTTTACATGGGGCCCCGGTTAGTATCTTGGTTCAGCAAGAAGCAAAATTCTATTGCCTTATCAACGGCTGAAGCAGAGTATGTAGCTGCCGCATCTTGTTGCACTCAACTCCTATGGATGATGCAAACCTTGCAAGATTTTCAAATCAAATGTGCAACTCCTATCTCCATCATGTGTGATAATACAAGTGCCATCAGTATCTCAAAGAATCCTGTTATGCATTCGAAAACCAAGCACATTCCCATCAAATATCATTTTCTACGTGAACAAGTGCTTGAGAAAAAAGTGAAGTTGGAGTATGTCACCTCCAAAGAACAAGCTGCTGATATCTTTACTAAACCTCTGCCCAGGGAAGCGTTCGAGTATCTAAGACAGAAGCTGGGAGTGTTCTCTGCCAAGAACAAATCTACATAAATTTTAGAAGATGGCTTGGGATACGCGGCTTTCCTGAAACACAGTCGCGTATGTACGCGAGTTAATGCAAAGAAAACTGCGTATGCATGATTGCTGACAATTTTTGCTTGGTTCAGCTCTCTTCAGCACAGCTGCAGTGTTGTTTTACTGTTTGGTATCTCTGGTGGTGTTCCAGTTCTCATAATTCTGTTTCTAATGTTTTGATGAAGATGCCTTGATGATTTGTTGGTAGAAGTTTTCAGGATGCACAAACTAAGGGGGAGCCTTAGTCTTTTTGAAAGGTTGCTTGGTTGCACAGATTCAGGGGGAGCATTAGCTTTGCTGAGTATAATGCATTGTTGGCATTGTGGTGTTTCTGATTTATAATCTCTCTTGAGGTCTTTCCGGTGTTGGTCTTAAAGTCATATTTGTAATTTGATGAAAAGATCTTGTTAAGACCCATGATGTAAAATTGTAATATTCAGTCATGTAAGGACTTGTCAAATTTGTAAACCCACTTGGTTGGGTACTTGAGTCTCATATGTAAATCCACTTGGTTGGATATTTGTTGTAAGTATGAGTCATTGGTGATAGGAAAGTCTTTGAGTCATGTAATTTATTGAAAAATATGTTTGAAGATTCAGCATGAACTCAGGGGGAGCTTGGCCACTTTAGCACATATCAGATCTGCAGAATGTTTCTTCCACATGAGGAGAAAAGGGGGAGAATGTTGGTTTTTGATCCGCCCTTTGCCCTTGATGTCAAAGGGGGAGAGTGACATGGTGTTTGAATAAAGAGAAGATAGTGACATGGTGGTTGAATAAAGAGAAGATAATGATGTGACATATTTGGGAGAGTGACATGATATCTATCTGCTGTGGTAACCAAACACCATCATGGTTGCCATCAAGTCCAAAGGGGGAGATTGTTGGAAATATGATGCAAGATGTTGTCCTTGATGGCAACCCTCTGAATGAAGATGAAGACATGCGACTAATGACATGTGTTGTCCTTGATGGCAAACCATCACATGAATTTATGCTTGACTTGATGGACTTAGTAAATGATGTAAATCTGATATGATCTAATGTTTGTTGACAATATGATGCTGAGTGTTGTCCTTGAAAGGCAACCCACTTGATGAAGATGATGAAAACTTACTTGATGAAGTTGTGCTTAAGAGAATGTGTTCCTGATGAAGAAAATATGATGTCTCTACAGTGTGTACAGAAGGCTATGAAGAAAGGATTTCAGAATGTACTCAAAGTATGATGAAAAAGAGTATGTTTCTTGGTATACGCGGATTGGCCTAGGGGAAGTCGCGTATGCACGCGGAAAGGAATGTGCCAAGTAGCGTATGGGCTAAAGCGCTCAAAAAGTGCAAAACCAAGGGTAACCACCATGGTATTGACCCATTGTATTGGGTAATGATCCGCCTAATTGACCCCGTCCAGGTAGTTTTGGGCTCATGATATTGTTTTGGCCCATGGTATTGAAAAAGGGGCTCATGGTATTGAAAAAGGAAAACCTATATAAGGAGAAGAAATTCATTGTGCATATCATGAGTGTGGGTGCAAGATGTCTGAGCTTGAATGAATACTTCTCTCTGAAGTATATCTGAATGAAAAGGGTTACACTTGAATGATAAATCTGAATGTATGAAGCACCAATGATGAAGAAGGGGATCTAGATCTGAATTTCTCTTGTATTTGCTAGATCTGATTATGGAAGGCTTAGATCTGTGATGAGGCGAGCATCTAGGCGAACATCTGTCTGAAGCGAAAGGGTAGATCTGAACTGAATATCTGATCTGATGAAGTATGCTGCTCTGTAATGATTAAAGATCTATACGCTACTTTGACGCGAAGGAAGCGCGTATATACGCAGCTTCAGCGAAGAGAAAGCGCGTATGCGCAATAAAATATACACTGAAGTATACGTCGGTTTGTGTGGACGGAAGCGCGTATATACGCGACATCAGTAAAGGGAAAGCGCTTATGCAAAATAGGGTTTGTTGAAGCATGGGGTATGAAACATCTGATCTGTTCTGCTATATTACTGCTATCTAATCTGGGTTGTCTGAATTGGTATGTATCTGTTGATGATGTATGTTTGTGCTTAAAAGTATGGAAAGGGTTCAGTCTGGAAATATGGTGAATCATGGCCTGCAAGTGTTGTTCTATTGAAGTTATCGAATCCAGTGTGAAAATTGATGAAACGTGGTCCAAGGTGGTGCTGAAGGTTGTAGCCTTCAGTCAGGGGGTCGTAGCTCCCTTTCAGGTGAGGCTGGTAAACGAGATCAGGGGGTCGTAGCTCCCTTCCAGGAGAGGCTGGTAAACGATTCAGGGGGTTGGAGCTCCCTTCCAGGAGAGGTTGGTAAACGAGCGCAGGTGGGTGCCTGCGTGCTGGTCAAGTCTGCACCAGCACATATTTTGTAACATGTTTTCTCTATAATAAAAATATTGAAGGCTGAGCAACTGCAGCGGTGGTTTTCTCCCGATTTGGGTTTCCACCTAAAAATCCTGGTGTTCATGTGTGATGCTTTATGTGATGGCTTATTCTGTTATTAATGCACATGTTTACAGTTTATTGAACATATGATGAATGAATGATGGAATGATCTAAGTGAAGAGTTAATTACATATCTAGATCTCTGTGTATACGCAAGTTTCATAAAGGGGATCCGCGTATATACGCCAGTTTGCTGAAGGAAAGTAGCGTATGGGTTTTAAGGAATGAAAAAGTAAAAAGTTTTGAATATGCTGTAAATACTGATTCACCCCCCCCTCTCAGTATTTTTCCCAACAGTTGGGCCAAAAATTACTAACGCATGGCTCCTCAGAAACCTGTAGAACTCATTGTTTCCTACACAGAAAAAAAGAAGAAGAAATTATCATTAATTTAAAAATAAAAATCATGATAAATATGTTTTAGATAAAGTACATGAAATAGTTAAAATATTAAAATTTACTTGGGAGTTGTACATGCTTTATAGGGACACCTTCATCGTTCACCAACAACGTGCCATTAATGGTCCCTGTGGAGCTGACACGTGTAGCTCCAGGAAAAGCAATAATGTAGTTGGCCATATCAGCCTCATCATTGCCAAAACGTTCAGCGGTTGGCTAGGTGTCTGCTTGGGCAGGGTGTGTTTCTTGGCTGGCACCTAAAGGAGTAGAAGGTGTATGAGAGGGTTGTTGGGAAATCTCTTGCCCTTGTGTCCCACTACCACCAACACTAAGTTCAGCAAGTGCCAGAAAATGCTACATACAAAAGAACTTTTTGTTATTTTAGTCAATGTAACAATTAAAAATCAAACTATCACAATTCATCTCATGCAAAACAAAAAAAAATCCTTTTGACTTTTTATTATTACCTGATATCTTTCTAGCTGGCTCATAAGATGTTTTATCCTCTCTTCTGTTTCAGGTATTTGAGGCACTTCTATCAAAGTATTAAATTCCGACCTTGCATCTTGTGCCTTTTTTCGCAACAATAACACTGGAGATAGGGATGAAGAAGCTCTTCCTCAAAGAGGGAATCATCAAGCGTACCATGGCTAGGTGTCTGCATATTTGAAAAAAATTAATATTATTTCAATTATGTAAATAACTAAAATACCTGAAGATAGAGCAATGTTGGCACTTTACATGTTCTTCCGCTGGCCTCTTTCCGCGATCATCCCGTCTCGGGGTTGTTCCTGCACTGCTCTGATTAGTCTGCCACATTGCAATAGAATTATAAATGTAAAAACTTGAAAACAATATATAACTTGAAAACACAAAATTAAAACTAAAATAACTTCTAATAAGACACCGGAAGACAGAGTTAGAGTTTCAAATATGCCTTGCATTGAGTTCAGTCCTGGAAACATGTCATTGCACATTAAGGCACCCAAACAAGAGACGAGTTGATAATGAAGACCTTATTGAATATATTGTTGGAGCAACTTTTAGTAAACTTGTTGTGAATACCTTGAGGATATTTTTGGAGCAAAATTGTTGAAGCTGATGGTATAGCATTGTTGGAGACGATCTTGAAGGGTCTTGAAGTGAAGCTTTTGGAGCAACTATTGAAAAATCCTTAGAGCATTTAAGTAAGGCACTTTCTATCTTCCATCACCTTTTTCCTTTCAATATCCTTTAAACGATTTTGTTGATATTTAATGTTTGAAATCACGTTATAATTCCTTGATTATATGTGTTTGGGGACTTTCCCTTTGAAGTTACCCAAAAATACCCTGGCAATTTTATCTTCAGGGTGCATGTCTAACCCTATTGTTCAATATTTTGATTGACAGTAGTAAAAATAGGGAGTTAGGGGGCTCTTGACTTGGTTTGGTTGGGCCATTAGATCCCTAACATCTACTAGGGAGAACCCCCCTTGAGTTGGAGGAGAGCTAGCCCGAAGTGAAAAGAGGTTGGTGAGGTGATAATGGGGCTATTGAATTACGCATGGTGTCACACTTTAGCTTTAGGACTTTATCTTGAGAAGTGCGAGATTTTTCTATATCAATTCTCAAATTGTTTACAACACTATTGTTAAGAACTAATAAGAAGTGATGTTGAGAGGTTTTTGGGTATAAGAAACAATACCATTTAAAAACTAGGGTTCTCAGTCCTTGGCATTCCTTCACGTGGGCCTAGGGGCACACTAGAATAATTTCACACTAAACCATGAAAACTTAAAAGTAACTTAAAATATCCATAAAATAATAATAATAATAATTCCTGATTTCCTATTGTACAATATGATGCAAATTATTCAAACATGAAGCAATGAAGACATGCAATGTCTGAATTTAAATATTGATGAACCAATACAAGAAATTAGAAACTACAACTTTGATTCAATAATCTGTGTCCTAACTCCAGGAAGGAATCTAGTTTGTAGTACAGAACATGCATCGTGTATTATCAATTCTTAATTGACAAAAACTAAAGGTCATCTACCTCATCAATTCCTTCCCATTTTGTGTTTTTATGTTATATTCCTTATAAAAGTGTCAAATTTCGCTCAAAGTAAGCAACCACTGAATAAAATAAAAAATAGTTGAGATATGATTGAGAAATGGTCATTTATTTCTTGAAAGGATCTTCACAATTTCTTTGGTTTGTTTTCATCTCAAGAAACAAGAAATGACCTAAGAAACTATCGTGATGTAATATAAGAAACAACACGGTGCAATGGCCATTTCCAAAGCCAAATGATGTCCATTGAGGACATAGCCTTTATTTGGTTCCTGTTTCATAGGAGTTTCGGGTAGAAATGGAACTTTGTTGTACCATTTCCAGTAGTAAAAAGGGAAAACCTTCTTTTTCCATGGGAAATAATTTACCTTTCCTTTTTCAAGGTAATCTAAATCACAAAAAATATGAACTATACTGCACACATTCTTGGATAATGTGAAAGTGGAAAAGGAATACCCTACACAAGTGATGCACACATGTACATTTGAACACTAATAGATTTTTGTAGTTGAAATGCAATGCTTGTTTTCATTAAAATGTAGGGTTTTTAAAGCAGGGATAAATAATGGCTGCCAAATTAATAAGCGTTTCTTTGGGAAAAATTTAAATCTTGTATTGGGTGATGAAGATAATAGAGGGTATTGAATCTTGATTCTTGACATCTAGAGAGAACCATACATCCTAACACAATCCAATGGAATTGACCAAAAAACCCAAATAGAGTCAACCCTACTATAGGAGGAAGGGCCTGCAGTAAGAACTTACCATTTTGCAAGAGCTGAGGGCGAATGTTGTTCTGAAAGAGCTGAGGGCGAATCCAGGGTGAATGCTGTTCTACAAGAGCTCAAGGTGAATGTTGTTCTGAAAGAGCTGAGGGCGAATCCAGGGTGAATGCTGTTCTACAAGAGCTCAAGGTGAATGCTGAGGGCGAATGCTGAGGGCGAATGCTGTTCTGCAAGAGCTGAGGGAAAATGTTGAGGGCGAATGTTGTTCTGCAAGAGCGGAGGGCGAATGCGCGCGTGATATCAGATGTTAATGTAGCACACATGTACATTTGAACATTAATAGATTTTTGTACTTGAAATGCAATGCTTGTTTTCATTTAAATGTAGGGTTTTTAAAGCAGGGAGAAATAATGGCTGCCAAATTAATAAGCGTTTCTTTGGGAAAAATTTAAATCTTGTATTGGGTGATGAAGATAATAGAGGGTATTAAATCTTGATTCTTGACATCTAGAGAGAACCCTACAGCCTAACACAATCCAATGGAATTGACCAAAAAACTCCAAGTAGAGTCAACCCTACTATAGGAGGAAGGGCCCGCAGTAAGAACTTACCATTTTGCAAGAGCTGAGGGTGAATGCTGTTCTGCAAGAGCTTAGGGCGAATGCTGAGGGTGAATGCTGAGGGCAAATGCTGTTCTGCAAGAGTTGAGGGTGAATGCTGAGGGCGAATGCTGTTCTGCAAGAGCGAAGGGAAAATGCACGCGTGATATCAGACGTTAATGTAGCTATTGCAATGGATACGAAACAATAAAATCATTTTTATGTAGCGCGCATATAAGTGTCTTTATACTGATGGCGGAAAAAGCGTCGCTATTGTGACGGGTGCCTCCAAACGTCGCAAATGCGACACTTAGACATTGTGTCACACTTGCGACGTTTGGAGGCAGTCGTCGCCATAGCGACGCTTTGGGCCATAGTGTCGCAATTGCGATGTCTTCCTCCAAACGTCGCAATTGTGACACTTTTCTAAGTGTCGGTATTGCGACACTTTTCTATAAACGTCGGTATAGCGATGGTTTCGGGTGGGATGGAAAAAATTTGGGGAAATTTCCGACATTTGGTCAAAAGTGTCGGAACCAAGTGTCAGAATTTCCGCCAAATGTAGTAGTGAACATAGTATTTACATCCATCTGATGAATGTGCCAACCCATCTATGCTAAGAGAGCAAGGATGGTCCGTATGGAAGAATATCGTGCGACAGGTGCAAAGTTTTCTTCATAGTCAATCCCCTTGATCTGTGAGAAGCCCCAGTCAAAAAATCTTTCCTTATACTTCTCGAGGCTCCCATCAACAGCTTTCTTTACCTTGTAGATCCATCTTTATCCTACAACTGATTTTCCCACCAGCCTTGGAACAATCTCCCAAGCACTGTTTCTGACAATGGAGTTATACTCCTCCACCATGGCATCTACCCATGTGGGCTCCTGCACCGATTCTTCAAAATAAGATGGCTCTGTCATGATACACTTGCTCATAAGAGCCATGTATCTAGTAAATAGGTCAGGTGACTGTCTCTGTCTACGCTGTGATGTAGGGACTCCTACATTCTGTGCCGCATCAAGCTTTAGTCTCTCAGCTTCTGTGTTACGCTTTCTGCCTTGTCTGATGTTTGGTTCTGCATGAGTGGACTCCTCCACTCCATGAATCTCCTTCTGTGGCTGATCCACATCTAGAGGCTCATATTTGGGAATAAGAATTTCCTCCTCTGCATGCAAGTGTAGCTCCCTCTCAAGCGAGAACTTCATGTCTTTCACCTCATTTAATTTTATATCCCGTCGCACCACAGTCATCTGACTATCTGGAAAATTCACACAATAATTATGGGGTGTTTCTATGTACCCCACAAATATCCCAACTTCTGCAGTCGGCTCCAGCTTCTTCCTAGCGTCTTTTGTCACATGAATGTAAACAGATGAGCCAAAAATCTTCAAATGAGAAATATTAGGCGTCTTACCAGTAAAAGATACTTTAGGTGTACTCATGCCAAGTACTCTATGAGGGCAATGGTTTTGCACATAAACCATAATGTTGCATGCTTCCACCAACAAGTGCATCGGTAGGCCTTGGTCATGCAGCATTACTTTTGCAACACCCATGATTGTTCTGTTCTTCCTTTCCGTGACCCCATTCTGCTATGGGTTATGAGGCACTATGAGTTCTCTTCAAATTCCTTCTTTGCTACAGAATTCGTTGAATTCTCCCGAGATGTATTCACCACCATTATCACTTCATAGAGCTTTCACTTGCTTCCCCGACTCCTTCTCCACCAATGCTTTGAACTCACATAACTTTGAGAACGTTTCACTCTTGTCCTGCATGAAGAAGATCCAGCATATATGAGAATATTCATCAATAAATATAACATAATACCTGTGTTTTTTTGTTGAAGCAACCGATAAAGGTCTACACACGTCTATGTGAATTCTCTCCAGGATCACTGAAGCACGATTCTCCTTCTCATGAAAGGTGGTATTCACAAATTTACCCATAGTACGTCCCTTGCACTGATATGATTGTGCAAGGGTACCCTTCGGAAGTCCAGTAGAAATCTGCTGCAAAATATTCAAAGTGCCATGGTGAAGATGGCCCAATCTCCTGTGCCATAATTCGCCCTCATCCCGACTCACCACTTCTTCTGCTTTGGCCACCATTGCAGCGCAGCCATCTACCTCTAGCTTGTAAATATTCTTAACTCAAATCCCTATCTTCTTGGTTTGACCCATTGTTTTATGTCGAAGGAAGGCTTTTCCCTCACTGCAAAACAACATCATAACCTTTGTCTTCCAGCATTGTGACTGAGACTAAGTTCTTCTTCAGACCTGGAACATGCATAAAATCCTTCAACAAGAATGGATTGCCAGACTCCCTCTCAAAGGTAATGGTCCCAATTCCAGTCGCACAGCATGGACCATCGTCGTCCATCTCTATATGCATCTAGAGGTCCTTCTCCTCCAAGTCACTAAACAATTCCTTGTATCCTGTCATATGGAAAGACACACCACTATCAAGATACCACACCGATCTCATATAGCTTGAAACCAAGAATGTGATAAAAAAGAAATAATGTTCAAATTGTGAGGGTAAGGCCTCTCCAGCTGCAGCTCCAACAGCCTTCTTGTTCTTCTTCTTCTGTGGGCAGTTAGTGGCGAAATGCCCATGTTCGTGACAGTGAAAACACTTCACTTTGGACAAATCTTTCTTCTTGCCTTTAGCTTCAGATTTTGAAGGAAATTTCTTCCCTTTCCCCTTCCTTTCTTTGGAAGCCAAAGAAAAATTCTCTTCATCTTTATTCTTCGATGAAGAACCATCCCTAGTACCCCGCCTTATCTCCTCCTGCACAAGATCCAACCAAAGTCGCTCCCATCCCGACAGTTTCTCCCGTCCATTAACAGAGTCTTTGTAGCTATGCCAGCTCTTCGAAAGCCCAAGGAGAGCCAATATCACCAAGTCTTCATCATCAACAGTAACCCCCACACTTCCCATTTCATCCTTGGAGTGGACAAACTTCGTGAGGTATTTTGGAATACTGTCGCCCTTCTCCATTTTTATTTTTCTGAGCATGTATTTAAGCACCAAATTCCTCTGGTCACTTCTGCTTTGGAACAAAACTGTCAAAGCCTTCCACATTATGAATGGAGTGGCTTTCCTGTGAAGGTTGGATACAATATGGTCCTTCACACCTTCCAATAGAATTATTCTTGTCTTTGCTATCTTCTTTTTCCATGCGTCAAATAATGCAGCATCGCTAGATCTCGGCTTAGGAACATCGCTATCGATGAACTACTTCAGTCCATTATCCTCTAGCACCACCTCTGTCTTGTCCTTCCAAGCTATCTAATTCAAGCTTCCATCAACGGCATACTCCAATCGCAACCCATTGAAAGGCATTTCAACGTATACTCAACTTCTACACAAAGAATCTTCTGTAGCAAATTCAAATTGTCCACCAGCACAAACTCAACAATTTTTCATAATTGCAATCTTCAAGAATTAATAATGCTCTGATACCCTGTAGAAATTAGTATACACTAAGCATGCATACATCTACATTCCTCTGATCTCACAATATTTAACTTCTTGCAAAATACAGAATCATTCCACTGTTAATCTTTTGCGGAAAATTAATTTCAAACACATGTGAAGCATAAATAAAAACAATCACACATAACACAGTTGTTTAACGGGAAATCATGATGCTGAAAACCACAACTATCATATATTATGTATCATGGAGATGATGTAGCAATCTAATACAAAGCTTAGTATATCAAGCTCTCAGTACAATCAATCGTCACACACTAATCAGGAAAAATCTGCAAATCCATGCACCGATCTTTGCCCTCCTGCTAGCTTGCCTCCAATGCGAAATCCAAGCTGATTAAAAAGACCAATTTGATGAAATCCAACTCTCCTTTATTGCGTAATCCTCATTGTAAACTCCAATGTGTGTGTGGTGCAATCAATGCATTACTATAGTCACAACAGCTAGTCCATCTTACCCTTTCACCTATCTCTCCACTAGATCTCCACTGGAACTGCCATGCACTATAGTTAACTGGTGTATTTTTCAGTTGATTAATGATTTATTATTTGTGAATTAATTAAATAATTAATTCACTCCACTCTCACTAGTGTATCATTCAGTTAGACTACATACAACTAGCTCAACTGATTCTAATTGAGTTAAACTGAATACAACTCCATGAACTACTCTTCCAACTCTATCATAACTTGGCCACTTCCGTTCTAACTAAGTCCTCCATGCATGAACTAGAAATTGCCCTTGGGAATTGTGTCATTCCCTTAGCCCAGTAATTTTCCAAATCTGTCCACAGAAATTAAGTGCTCCAAGAGAATAAGTTGATGTTTATTGTTGGATTATTATTAAGAGCTAATAATAATCGACACTTCTATTTTTAGATCGATGATATATAAATAGACTTCGCCCAATATGCTAAAAATATAATTTCATCTATGTTTCATCTAGAGGTGTGACCATGGGTGTAAACCTCTCCATGTGAAATCTATGAAGTATTTCGGTAACATACTTGTCTTGAGACAAAAACAGTTCGCCATCACCTTGCCATAATTCTAGCCCAAGGAATTAATTCATCAGGCCCATGCCTTTCATCTCAAATTCCCTTGCAAGATCCTCTTTACAAGAACATATCAGCTTCTAATCACCTGTAGATATTAAATCATCAAAAGATAAAACAATAATAAGAAACTTACCATCTACCACAATAGTGTAGAGGTTCACATATTCTTCACTTTTGGTGAAACCCGATCCACTGAGATAACTGTTGATCTGAGTGTACCATGATTGGGGTAGTTGTTTGAGACCATACAATGATCTCTTTAGTCTGCACACATGTGACTCTTGATCCTATATATCAAATCCTTCTAGTTTCTCTATGTAAATTTCCTCCTTAACAACACTGTTGAGAATGGAAGTCTTCACATCCATCTCATGGATTTTCCATCCCATCTGCATAGCTAATGCTAGAATGGATCTAATTGAGGAATATATTGCAAAAGGTGAAAAAATTTCCTCATATTCCACTCCCTCTACCTAAGAGAATGTTTTGGCCACAAATATGGCCTTGTACTTCTTGATGCTCCTATTTGTTGCATGCTTCACTTTATAGATCCATCTAGAACTCACCACTAATTTCCCTTCTAGTCTCAACAACACCTCTCATACACTATTCTTCATGATGGATTCATATTCTTCCACCATGGAATTAACCCAAACAGGTTGAGAAACTACTTCCTTAAATGAAGAAGGCTTTGTCATGAGGGCCATGTAACTAGTGTACCTATTAGGTGACCTCCTCTGCCTTCATTGTGATGTAGGTGCTCTGACAGTCTCCCTAACATCTTGCACCAAAATATCACCTTGTATAGTTCTCTTTCTCTACTATCTATAATATTATGGTTGAGTGTGTGCCTCCACTTTGCCTCTTGTTTGGTCATATGCATGTGACTTCTCCAGAACCTCCTAAAGCTCATTCTGAGGCTCCTCCTTTGGAGCTAAAAGCTCCTAATCTAGTGCAATACTCATCTATCATTCCAAAGATCATCGCATAGCCTTGTGGTCATCGAATTTGAAATATCTCTTTACAAATGTCATTCTTAGTGAAGGAAAATACACTGAATAATTATATGGAGTTTTTGTGTATACTACAAAAACTCCTAACTCTGTTGTAGGCTCAAGTTTCTCCCTCGAATCCTTGGAGACATGACAATCAACTGAAGCTTCAAAAATTATGAAATGAGACACATCAATATTTCAACCAGAGAAGGCTTCCTCCAGTGTGATAATAGCAAGTATCCTATGAGGACTCTAGTTCTGCAAGTAGATTGTGATGTTGGATGCTTCTGCCAATAGATGTAATGGTAGCCCATGATCATGCAACATGGTGCTTGCTACTCCCACTATGATTATAATATTCCTCTCAACTACCCCATTTTTTTGTGTATTAGGGGTGTTGTTATCTCACATGAATAACTTCATTGGCACAAAAATCCTTGAAGGAATTCGAAAAAAATTCTATAGAAATTTGATAGAAATTGCAATTTCTCAAGATTTCAACCTGAAAAAAAGAGACACAATTCTAGTCTACTGATCTATGGAATTTAAATCACAATTTAGAAAAACATGTATAGTCCCACAATAATAAAAAACCCAAATACACAGTGATTTCTAGGGGAACCCAATAGGGGAAAAAACACCTCAAGCCATCTTTTCATTAATCATATGAATAAAGAAACTATTACAATTTTCAGCTCCAGCTCAGAGCTTAGCTTGCAAAAGCATAACTGTTATCACTTCTCAATGAAAAACTGTCGCCAACAATTATCCAATTATTTTCTCACCAAGAATTCTATTTCCTTGTGCAATTCACGAGGAAATTGGCCCCTAAAATATAGGAATTTCCTCCAAATTGATTTCGAAAATACCAAGGATTTATCATTCATTGCATGCAACACATGTACACTGAAAACTAGTTTACAATTGATGTTAAACCTCCTTGTCATATCCACTTTAGATGAGGAATTCGAATTCCTTGCATGCATTAGCTATTTTGGGTTGATTGATAAGTTAACTAACAGATATCTAAGTTAGACCAATGTCCCATCTCACCATTGACCTTCAACTAAATCCAACAATAGTTAGAGGTCACTTAACTGAATGCAATAAGAGATAATTGAACTGGATTACTAAAATTTATCAATCACAAATGCATAATTGAACTCC
Organism: Pinus albicaulis; assembly: GCA_034641835.2. NCBI lineage: Eukaryota > Viridiplantae > Streptophyta > Pinopsida > Pinales > Pinaceae > Pinus > Pinus albicaulis. The sequence goes on along the minus strand of CM076575.1, from coordinate 1,220,919,487 downwards.
AAGCCATATAACTCGAATTTATAGAGATAACTGAGTGACAAGATCCATGTCACACTATTTAAATACCTCCAAGTTGTCCTACTGATGTGGAAATTTTATGTACTCAATTTCACTACGTTTGAAGTCAAATTAATCCTTTCTTGCTACAATTTTTCAACACTCCCCCTTATCAAGAAAGGGATTTTCTACCGCTCGTATCTTTAGCACCTATGGAATTCGAATTTACCTCTTGAAAACTCCTTTGGTAGGATGTCAACCTACTGCTCGTCGGCTGGAATGAATTGTAGAAACATGATTCTCCTCTGCACACAGTCCCTTAATGATGATACCAGATATCAATGTGCTTGAACCTTTCATGAAATACTAAATTCTCATTGATCTTAATGAAAATATGATTATCAAAATATATCACTGTCAGATCCATCTCCTGAATGAAGAGTCCCACAAGTATTTTCCTCATCCAAATTGCTTCACATGTTTCTTGGATTGTAGCCATGTATTCGGCCTCTGCTGAGCTGAGTGCCACATACCTTTACTTCTTATTGTACCAATTTTCATGAAATTTACGGTAGTTAAACTGCAAAAAATTACGGTATTTAAACTGCAAGGCTTCACCAATGAAAATTTTCATGACTCCCTGCCCAATTTTCATTGGTGAAGCCTTGCAATTTCACTACTGTTGTCTGTCTGTACCATAATCCAAACTAGGTAGTTCCTCTGAGGTACCATAACAAATTCTTTTTTTCCCTCTAATATATCTTGGCTCAGCTAGTTGATTTCATAGCACATGTTGGTGCGTTTGTTCACAATATACATAAGTGAACACAAAATATACCTGTAAATGGTAGCATCCACCTCTTCACCTAAAGTGGCTCTCCTTCCTCCAGATTGTTGTTATAGGTGTGTCCATGGGATTACAACTCTCCATGTGAAATCTCTAAAGTATCTCGGTAGCATACTTTACTTGAGACAAAAATAATTCACCATCACCTTTCCATACTTCTATCCTAAGGAAGTAGTGCATGAGGCCCATGTCTTTCATCTCAAATTCCCTTGCAAGATCCTATTTTCAAGAGTATATTATTTTATCATCAGTTTTTAATATTAATTCATCGACATAAAAAACAATAATAATAAACTTAACATCTACCATAATATGATAGAGGTTCGCATTAGCTTCACTTGTGGTGAAGCCCAATCCACTGAGATAAATTTTGATCCGAGTGTACAATGCTTGGGGCGCCTATTTGAGACCATACAATGCTCTCTTGATTCTAAACAAATGAGGCTCTTGATTATATTTCTCAAATCATTATGGATGCTCTATGTAAATTTCCTCCTTAACAACAACATTGAGTAAGGTTTTCTTCACATCCATATGGTGGATTTTTCACCCCATCTGTGCAACCACTGCTAGAATGGATATAATTGAGGAATATATTTCGACTAGTGAAAAAAATTCCTCATAGTCCACTCCCTCTACTTGAGAGAATCCTCTGGCCATAAATCTAGGCTTGTACTTCTCGATGCTCCCATATACTGCATTCTTCACTTTGTAGATCCTTCTGGAACCAACCATTGATTTTCCTTCTGGTCTTAGCACCACCTTCGATACATTTTTCTTCATGATGGATTCATATTCTTACACCATGGCATCAAACCAAATAGTTTGAGAAATTTATTCCTCAAATGAATTAGGCTTCATCTCAATGAGCTTTGTCATGAGAGCCATGTAACTATTGTACCTATCAGGTGGCCTCCTTTGCCTGTGTTGTGATGTAGGAACTCCCAAATTATCCCTAAAATCCTGCACCAATCTATCATATTTGGTTCTCTTTCTCCCCTCTCTTGAAGAGTCTAGTTGAGTGGATATATCCACTTTGCCTCTTGTCTACTCCTCTGCATGTGGATGCTCCATAACCTCTTGAAGCTCATCTCGAAGCTCCTCCTTTTGATAAAGAAGCTCATTCTTCAGTGGGATACTCAATTCTCGTTCTAGAGAGAATCTCATGGCCTTTTCCTTATCAAAATTGATATCTCTCCTCACAAATGTCATCCTAAGTAAATTTAAATACACCTGGTAATTGTTTTGAGTTTTGGTATATTCTACAAAAAATCCCAACTCTGTTGTAGTCTCAATTTTCTTCCTCGAATCCTTGGAGACATGGAAATAAAATGAAGCTTCAAAATTTTTGAAATGAGACAAATTAGCCTTTCTCCCAAAGAAAACTTCCTCTAGTGTGATCATACAAAGTATCATTTGAGAACTTTGGTTCTAGAAGTAGAATACGGTATTGCATGCTTCTACCCACAGATGTCATGGCAACCATTGATCATGCAACATGGCCCTTGATTATCCCACTATGATTATATTGTTCCTCTTAACTACCCCATTTTGTTGTGGGTTATGGAGTATTATTAGCTCTCTTCAAATGCCTTATTTGGCACATAAATCCTTGAAGGCATTCGAAACAAATTCACCTCCATTGTCACTCAGATATTTAACCTTCTTCCTAGTCTCCTTCTCAACCAATTCCTTGAATTCAACAAATTTTGAGAAAAATTCATCCTCCTTTCACTTGAAGAACATCCAACATTTTCTAGAGAAATAATCAATAAAAATAACATAGTACTTATGTTTTGTTGTGGATGTTGTAGAAAAGGGTCTAGAAAAATAAGAGTGGACTCGCTGCAATATTGCATCTACTCCGCTATCTCAGTCATGGAAACTCGATTTGACATATTTCCCCAATGTGCAACCCTTGCAGACATACTTCTGGTTAAGGGAGCCTTTAGGGACACCGATGGTAATTTTTCGCATGCTTTTTAAGGGACCATGGTACCCAATATCATGTGTTAGAGTTCTCCAACATCTCAACTTGGCACTTTCTCAGTCGGGCTACTCAATGTAGTGGAATATCCAACCTTATGTTTGTATAGATTCTTCACTTGAACCCCAAGTTTCCTCACTTTCTCGATAGTTATGTGTCTCAGAAAAGATTTCCCTTTACTGAAATAGCATCATAGTGATGATCCTCTAATACTGCTATAGATATCAAGTTCTTCATCAGCTCAGGTATATATATATATATAAAATATTTTAGGCGAAGAGGAGAGGATTTTTCCCTCTCAAAGGTAACAATACCAATTCCAACATGGAAAATTTTAGGGGTGAATTTTAGCCCAAGGGAAAAATTTAAGGAGTTTTATAGTTTGGAGAGGCGAATTTTTTATATTGCACCCATTTTACCCATTTTATATAGTTAGCCCAAATTTTATTTAAAAAATAAATAATTAATATATTTTAGCCCAAAAAATTAAAGCGGATAAAAATTGCAAAGCTTGGATTCGCCCTCAATTTTCTTTGCAAAGGCTCGATTCACCCTTGATTTTCATTGAAAAGGCTTGATTCGCCTGGTTTGGAGGTTGGACTCATTGAAATTGGTTGCAATCACTTGGATTTACATGTTTTGAAGTTGGTTTTGGTTGCAATCACTGGATTTCTTGGTTTGCAAATTGAGGGAAAGGCTGAAGTTCGCCTCTATAAAGGATTTAAAGGTTTTGAAGTTGGTTTTGGTTGCAATAGCCAAATTTCTTGGTTTACAAATCGAGGGTGAGTTAAAATTCACCTCTATAAATTACGATTTCCATTTGGTAGTTTTAATTTTACATGAAATATTATAAACAGGTCGAACGTTTTCAAGCAATAACATAGGTCATTTTCGAGCAAGAGCATTGATCCTTCTTTCATTTTCGAGTAAGATACAACACTGATTCCTTTTGTCGTTTTCAAGTAAGAGAAAATGTTGATATTTCTGTCTGTTTGGTTCCCTCTGATCACCTGATAAGCACGTGTTCTTAGGTAAGAGGGAAGAGGGAAAGATGACCCTTAATCGTTGGTTAATAGTATCACCTCGCTAAGAATATTTCTTATATACATCGACCCTCCTATCATGTCCTCGGGTCTTTATTCGCTTTAAAAAGGAGTGTAAGGAAGGTCTACTGCACTTAACCTAGTGTCTCCTTACCCTAGGAGGGGTGCATACACATTTTAAGGCGTTTGATAGAAAATTTCAGCCCTTAATACTTTGGTCTATAGACAGAGCAACGTCAAGGAGACCATATCAGAGCAGAGCAGCACCGAGGAGACCATTAGGATTTTGAACCGGTCAATTTTCATATTTTTCAGCTTAATTCAGGTCGTTGAAGAGAATAGGTCGGAATGTGGAAGAGAAGATGTTATTTTGAAGGTGAGGCGAGATAATGTGGACTCTTGGTATAAATATTCGAGCAAGAGACTTTGGAAGTCATCTTTTTTCTTTGTGTAACCCAACATTGTTGAGCTGTAGGCATGTAAGTTGTGCGTGTGTAAATTCTACAACCTATGTGTGTGAATTCTACAGTGTGGGTGTGTCCTTTGTTGGATGCGCTCCTATTTGAGGCAAGTTGGACTGGTTACTACTATTAACAAGGTATTTCCCAGCCCTTGTACTCGGTTACTTTTTTTGTGGAAAATCCCTCTTATTTTTGCTTTTCATTTTTATTATTCCACAAACAGTTTCTCCAGTATATAAAAATACACTATATTTTTCAATGCCTCCCAGCCTACTAGACTCTAAACCACCTGATAAGAACTGTTAGACAAGTCAAAAACTATTTAATTTTCATATAAATAATAGTAGAGCTAGGGCCTATTATTTTTCATTTTGTAGTCACTCTGGGTCTGCACAACATAAAGAGTCCTTCAGTAAGCGAATAATCCCTTAGTACTTCCATTTTTTAACACTATTTGTGCATATATAAAGCAAAATTTCTCAGTATTATCATCTAGCATTCTAGCTTAGGCTAATGGATTTAGCATTGACTTCCCTCACCAATAAATTAGTCTACAATGGCACATAGGTTTATGGTGACATAAAGGGTCTATCACCCTGAGCAGAGCCACACATTCATCCCTACATGTGATTCAATTTTTTTCTCATATATTCCACTAGTTCAATGGCATACCCTTTTCTATATCTCTAACACATTCCCATTCCACTACTCACTTCCATCCTCTTCTCTTACTCTCTATTCACTTTGTTCACACACACCACACATGATCCCAACATTAGAATTTCTTTGGGTCCCTCCTCAAGTTGTGTGGTAAATCAAAGGTCTCTAGAATGGGTACATGGACATACTCTTAAAGCATATCAATACTACTCCCATTCTTTCCCATTACTACTGGTAGGTGGGTGGTTCAATATCATTTCAGAAAATTAATACATTTAATTCAGGTAAGGAAAGAAACTTCCCTAATCCACATTATAGCTTTTCCCCTTAAGAAATATTCTATCACAAGAATTAAGATCCGTGTTAGCTACTCTCTTCTTTAGTCTTTGGAAACATATTTCAAAAAATGCATATTACAGTTGTTCTAGGACATTTCGATCCATTTACATTTACTTTCCCCTACGTTAATTTTTAACATATTTAATGAAAATTATGGTATCTATGAGGAATTAAAGATTGGGGGAGTTATATCTACAAAGCCTAATGAACTTTCCTTCATATCACCCTCTACCTTTTCTATCCCTGGGCGACCAATATTGGACAAACTAAACCCTTTGGAGGCATACCAGTAGCACATATAGAGTACCAGTTTCAAGCACATTGAGATTAGGCTGCAACCATTTAATTTAAATATTTTTAAATTTTTATGTTTCTATACTTTAACACAATTCAAATCCAAAAAATTTCACTATTATTTCTCTAAATACTTATTCCTACACCTGTATCTATTTTCTATAAAAGCTCCACTCTACATTACTGAAAACCATCAAAAGGGGAAACTTGGTATGACCATGTTTATAGGCTAAAGTACCACTAAAGCAACAACAAAATACAATTAACTATTTCCTTTCCCAAGAAGAAAAGACTGGGGGATAATTTCCCACCAGAGGAGAATACAAGTGGCAAGGGTAGCATTAATATATGGAAATTACCTAATGATAGCAGAACCTCTTCAAATTCTAGTTGTTTTAGCATCCTATATACCTTGGCATAACAATTCATCCAACATGGAATTTAGGAGGATTTAATGCATTTCAAGAGACGATTGGAGATCCAAAAGAGATATTTTTGAAAGAGGAATGACATAAAATAAGGGTATTAAAATATCAGTGAATGTGCCTAAGAGATCATTAGAAGAAAATTTTTAGGTTGAACCTAAACTTCTCATATCCCTGGAGAAAAATTATAGAATGATTATGATGAATTCATTAGGACAATGAAACTACTTGTTACCATTAGAGTAGGCGTTGGATAGTTATGCAAAGTGCCACAAGATATAGTTCCCCTCAACTTCTTTAGTTAGAAAAACATTTTTTTTAGGATAGGAAAATGATAAATAAATAAAATAATGATAGATGAGAAGATGATAGTGGTAGCAACAAAGGTCTGAAAATAAAGAGAAAATGGGATTAAAGAAATGAGTTGGATAAGTTATGTTGTGAAATCTTTGGCAGAAACATTTCTAGAAAAGGTGAATTCCCAAACATAAGTAGTTGTAAACATCTAAAGTACTGATTGACTAGAAGGAGGTAGCATAAAATTTGATTCTAAGTAAGAAGCACATCTCCTCAATTTTTATTCCATCTCTTAGACTTCTTACAATGTGGAAGAAGAGTCTGGTAGTAAATTTGGTAAAGATTCTAAAAAATTCCATATGTCAAGATATGAAGGATTGGAATCCTATTATTTAATTCAGATGTTGATAGATTATTCTTTGAATTCCTTTGACCCAATAGTTTGTAACCATTTCACATCTACAAGTGGTGAAAATTATATCTGAAATTTCATGAGAAACCCTACAAAAATATGAAGGAAATAATGTTAATTTCATAAGTAGGAAAGGAATATATAGACTGTGAAGAACAAGATATAGATACAAGAGATGATCAAGTGGTGGACAGGAATACTGAAGAAAATATAGATATTCCCCTTAACACTTTAACTATTTCTGCAAAAAATTACAGCTTGATGAAGTCCAGGATGAAGGTACGACCATGGTGCACACTCCAAGTCTCTGGTACTGAAGAAAAAAATCCAGAAGCAAGCCATCTTATTAGAGAAGTAGCTGTAAAAAATGAGGAAACCCCACCTCAGTATGGAGAATGTTGAAAATCACTCTATACATAATTACTATATTTTCCACATTAGTGTGACAAACCAGTTTCTGGTTAGGATCAGAATTGCGTATTTTCCAATCTACACCATTTCTATAGGATGCTAGAGTTTTCTACCAAATTCATTCTAGGAAACGTGAGAACTATTTCCCACAGTAGAAAAAGGTTCTTGGCAAAGATAAATAGTAGGAAAAATCTCAAGCATGGGTATTTGAAGGGAAAGATGATGGGGGAAGACCAATTTTACCAAAACTAGTGGAACCGTTTGGTCTGATCGATTTGACCCTCAAGCCATTATAGTTTGAGGTCTAGAACTCAAAATGGGAGAGAAAACAGAAAAAATTATACTAATGATTCTTCTTTCTGGAAATATCTCACAAATATAGGGAACAAGGATGAAAGATCGGGTGGAAGCTGCTTATGGAAACAAAGCAAGTGGAAAAAAATGTTAACAGAGTCATATACACGGGTTTTTGGATTCTTAATGATTCATTTTATTTTTTTATGTGTATGAGCCAAAAGGAGGAGATATAATTTCAAAATCAACATGGTGAAGCACACTTATCCAAGGAAGAAAGGAGGAGAAACAAGTCTTAACATAGAAATACTCTAACATATTCAAGAATGGTACAACAATTTTCCCTAGTTGTTGAAGATTCCAGGAAGAGATTCAACATTAAAAGTTTGGAAAAACATGTTTGACATGTGTGAGAAGGAAGAAACAAATAATAGAGTTTTCCAAGCCATATATGCATATGTGATTCCCTTCAATGTAGTTCGGGCTCCATCTTGGCAAGACACAATTAGAGCAGTGATTGAAGCACTTAGGGTTGCAAGGGACTGAACTTGAAAAGGTATGCACTATTCTTCTATGGAAAGGACATAGGGGAAGACCCCTAGATTGATTGTAAAAACAATTTCAAACTGTGTAAGGAGCTAATAATAAATCTCTATTTCTTAGGGATTTATTCTATGGAAAATGTGGGAACAAATGATGGCACAAATATTTGATCTCGTGGCTTAAAGTTAGCATGGGATTTGAAATTTCAAGGAGTAAAAATTGAGGGAAGGAACCATAGCTTAAATTTGAGTGCAATTAAAATTTTGAACAAGATAAGCTAGTTTAAATGGTAAAAAATGAGGGGTATGACAAATATATTTCCATAGTAGAATACATGCTAAAGATGGAAGAAGAAATGATGAGGGAAAGATCCTTGTGGTGGTGCTTAGTCTAAAAATTAGAAATTCCTCTTAAAGCTAAATCTTTCTCTAGTTAATTTCGACAACAAAATTTTAATTTGGGACAATTTCCATAAGATAAACACGCATGAATATGTATTTTGTGTAAGACAAGCGAGGAATCTGTGGATGAATTGTTTGTTTCCTGATTTTGGAGCTTGCCTATGGATAGCCTGTAATATATTTATTTATTGAGAAGCACAAATATAATATAGTTCCAGTAAAGATGGGCACAAAGATGCTGGAAATGATGAGAAAGCTTACATGTGACTAATTGATGCCAGATCAAATCAGCTTGGAATCCCAGTGTGAATATATAAATGGGGGTGGGTATTTTTCACCTTCATTCAGTAGAATTTCCAGGAGCAACCATTCATATATTAGATTATAAAAGGATGCATTAACTTTCCATCTGAGGTTTGAGGATGGAGAAACCATACCATTGTTTCCTTTTCCAATTGGTTCATTGATAAAAGCATGATTTGGGAGGTGGTGCCATAGGATAAATAAATGGCACAGAGGACTCTCACTAAATGTTTTTATTAAATGGAACAGAGGACTCTTACTGAATGTTTTTATTCTTGGATTTTAGAAAAATCTGTAAAAAAATTCAGGACTTTACAGTCCTTTTGTCATTTAAGGTATTTAGTTATCTAGAAACATAAAGATCTTCCCAGATCTAGATTTGAGACCAACACAAGTAGCCCATAAAATTAGGAATACCTGCAGTGGAAAATGATCTTCCTCGAAAGAGTAACCAACCAAAATTATATAGGAAATAATGACATAGCTACAAATAAGCCTGGGTGTTTTTCAATGAAGCTTTTCAAGGAGTTCCAAGTTTGTGTGGGTTGGTGTTATTCTATTTTTGGATTGACATCACCATTTCAAGCTAAATTTAGCATTAGTTCTTGGCACGAATAACCAAACAAATATTTATGATATGTGGCTCCTATAGAAAACAACAGCAGATAGGGTATAAAAAATTTGCAAGTGTTCTGAGACTCAAAGCTGATCGTGGATTGGTCTAATAATAAGTGCACGACAGATAATTTGTTAGTTGACCCTAGGGGATATTTGATCATCTAGCATTTTGACATATCTTTAAAGAGTTTAATACTCTGGCAGATCAATTATTAAAAAAAACTTTGTTATAGCAAGATGGGTCCCTTACTGAACAAGAGTTCAGGGAAGGGATATAATTATGAGATTTTGAAAGTTATTGTTCTAATGTAGGATTCCAAACCCCTAGAATTTGTTTAAGATGTCTCTATGTTGCTACTGCAGTACTTGTAGACTTTTGGCTTCATGTAGAAAGAGAATATCTAATTTTTTTAAGGCTTCCTTCAAGGAGACTAGGCAGACTGTTTATAGATAGTCATAGAATATAATTAGGGATAGTTTTAGGAATGTTTTAAAGACTGCTATTCTTGGAGCTTGAAAAGGAATAATTATTAATATTCTAATTTCACACAATAACTTTATTAATGTCCAGAATAAAAAAAGTAGATCAATGGGACTAAAACATGACATCCACTGTAACTACATAATGGAAGTGCTTACACCTCCTATAGCTACAATATCAGCAACAGAAAAAGAGCTAAGCACATAGCTAAAATTAAGAAAAACAAATGAATGTAGAAGAAAATCCACAAAAAGAGTGTTGATCAAAGTATTCACCAATGGAAACTACAAAAGATAAAATTTCCAAATATTAGCTTAGCTTAGGGTCTGACAACTAGAGAAAATATATTGAGTGAAACATTACGAAATAGTTCTCACAAAATATGGATTAAACTATAAAAGGAATAATTCTTCAAACATTGTAAACCATTAATGGAACTTGGTATAGATGAGATAATTACAAGTAACTGTGAGTTTTTTATTTTGATACTAAAGAATTGGTGTATCAACTTGTCAACATTTGGGTAAGAATTAGTAATCCCTTGTTCGATAGAAAGTAAAAAAGCCTAGATTTTTGGACTTCACAAGAATTTTTCCTCTCATAGAGAGGTAGGACATGACAAACATATAAAATAGAAAAAGATAACTTACTTAGAAGCCCAGTTACAAACTGGAAGGAAACTAGATTTTGTTGATTCAAAGGAACATGGTAAGAATAGGGGAAGATCCCTAGATTAGTTGTAAAGGAAATTCCAAACTGTGTAAAGAGCTAATAAGAGATCTCCATATCTTTGGGATCTTTTCCATGGAGATATAAAGACATCAGCAATATAATTATTCACAAATCCACAATAATTAGGGCTGATTTTTTAATGAAACCATGTAATAAGTCCACTGGTACATAATGGTTTGCATTATCAGCGATTTAGGAAACCAGATCCAATTGTAATTATGATATGTTAATAAAAAATAGGTAGGCCATATTAATCTAATATCTATTGTGTTATTCTCGCTTACTGTATAGGAGTCTAATTGTATTGAAGATAATCCATGGGCTTAAAGTATAGGAGCCCAACTATCTTTCATGTGGGTACCTGCGGCCCAAAATGTAGACCCACAGGTAAAACATCCCCGCTTCTAAGAAAATGTCCCCACTTCGCACAAATTTTGTCTCAACATCAAATAAATTCAATGTTGATTTCATGGACTTGATTTATTCTAAGAAATCCCACCAACATCAACAATAAAATAGGAATTATGGTCATCGTCGTGGCTTTCCTGGAGCCTTCCAAGGGTTTTCATGTAATGAACACGTTTTAGAGAAGCACTTGTTCTAGAAAACCAATTGGTAAGGAGGCTTTAAAAATCCACTTATCATTTTATTGCATATTTTATTTCAAATTTACACCAAAATCATCATTGTAATTTTCTAGAGTTACATAATCATAATATTCTTTTACTATGTTCCTGCATAAAGGGAATCAACAAGACAAATTTTATTGTCATAATGTCAAATGCATGTAAGACAAAGGTCTCTATCACTATATCCCTGCTATCCACAAAATCAACTATTGTCTATTGAGGAGAATCTTCAACCACTTCCTTACCAATACAAGACATGTTGAAGCCATATACATTTTCCCAAAACGATAAACTAGTTCCACCTTTTCCAACACTAGCCACATACATGTTAGCTATGTCCGGAAGGGTTTCTCCAGCAGGTTTCAACCAATGATCACAAGCATAAATAACTGAGCTGATAATTGATTCATAAAGCAGGCAGTATACCATCCACTCACTCACTATCACATCTACAGTTTGACTTTAAATTTCCATGCATTTAACAATATCTTCTATCATGCTATGGACTATAGTAATAACTCCACGCAAGTTCTGATTTTTGGCATTATCATTTTCTTATTTGAGAATGCTATTTTATTTTTCAGCCTGAAAAGCTATAGATGCCATCTTCTCACTTGCTTCGACTGCAATTACTTTTTCATCTCCTGCCTGAGCTCCAAATAAACTTAAAATCCATGTTCCACATCCAACATCAATAACCACAACTCCCTTAAAAAGAGAAGGATTTTTCAAAATAGCTCCCTTGTATGCATCCATCCATACCTGATCACTACGAATTTCCCTGTGAATTGAAAACTGACTATAAGCACCAAAGTAACTCTCATTGATGCTCTTAATTTACTTTTCTACCACATTTGCAAAAGTTACTTTGGATCTTTTATCCTTTGTCTTCACAAGAAAATATTGTTGAGAAGTTTGCTCTGATATGATGACACCATTGGATTTATTATTATTTTAAGTGAGATCATACACATCTTTTTTGTTATTAGTTGAACTAGAACCTATAGCTTTACCATTTGAATCTTTGGTGCTAATATTAGTTAGAGCTAAATTTGAGAGTTCAACCTGGATAATATTGACTAAGCCATTAAAGTGAATGTGGCTCTTATTACATGCTTTCTTTAGGCCATGCCAAGCAACATATGCAGGCCTCTTCCCTGAGTGCTAAGGAATATATCTATCTCTAGCACATGTGGGGCATTACATTGGATATTTGGCTACACCTCATCTCTTAGCCCTACATCAAACGATTTTAAGTCCCAATTACTGGGAAAGCAAGGTTTACCATGAAAGGCAGAACATAAATAATTCTCATTATGGCACCTTTTTCCTCTACATACCACATAACACAACCAGATTCAGATCGAAAATGACTAAAACGGTTCATAGGATACACCCACTCAAATGTAAATATGAGACTTATTTAGAATCAACACTTCTATTACCTATTGCAATATGAGCCTGAGGATATTTTCATTTGAAAGTAGTTTTGTAAAAAAATTTCCCTATGATGCCCCTGTGGTAGTTTAACTTAGGCTTCAAAAATGCATTTTGAAAGCTCCCCAGACTTCAAAAATGCATTTCGAAATATCATCAAACTTCAAAAATTCATTTAGAAAGCTCAATATTCAACCAATTTATTGAAAATTAGTCATTAATTAACATAGTCAAGACATGTTTGAAAATTAGGGAGATTCAAAGCAGTGTAGATTGCTATTGTGAACTGCATATTTAAATGCTAAAAAATGAATGATTAGTATTGCAATTTGTAACAAATACCTGGATATGTAAGTAAAGTGAATGCAATCTCCTGTAACAACTTCAAACTTAAAAAACTACATCTGCAAATAATTTTGTAGAATGACATAGGTTTTAAATTATAGGTAGTTGTGAAACTCTAAAATTGATAGATGACATGGATGTAATTTTAGATTCATGGTAAAAAGTGATGCATGGAGGGAACTTGAAGAATTATACATTTTGATTCAATTTTAAGTCCACATCTTTGAAAATATTGTTTTATGTAGTAGATCCTAATCCTAACTCTTGTGCATATTTTCTAATAGTTTTTCAAAATTATAAAGTGAATACATAAGAACTGTTGTATTTAACATTCATAACAAAATGATGTTGTGAAGCAAGCCTGCTCAGTCCTTTGGTAGAAGGATTATGTTCCACTTCCACAAGATGTTATATCTATATTATAGTACTATACCAGACTAAAAATCATTATAGAAATTAGTAGAGCTATCATTAAATAATACTAGGATTTTGTTAATATTTAATAGATCAAGAAACATTGTAAGGTTTACATCTTACAAAAAGCAACTTGGTGAAGCACAATTAGGAAAAACCAGTGATTATGGAGACACTGCTGGAACCATTGTATTGCAATTGGAGACACTACAAGAGCTAGTGTATTACAAAGTTAATGAGAAGCTCAAGGAAAAAATAGAGGTAGAAAGAGAAAATAACCTCCTGGATTTATAAATGAATAAGGAAAAATAAGGATCCACAGGGAGCCACAGTAAAGTCATTAATAATTTTCTCTTATAGTTGAAAGCCTGAACATGATGAAGGGTGAGTATCATGACCTTCTATAGGAAAATGAGCTTTGAAACAACAACCCTAAGGAATGATCAATCTAGTAGCAATATGCCACCACCATTTGGATACAAATGAGGAAGAATTCAGTTTGAACAATTTTTGGTAGCTTTGGGAAAGACAACTTGAGTTTATCACAGTGATCCAAGCAAGTGTACGATAATGAAACCAATGGGGGGGAAAATGTGGCCTTGAGCATTTTTTTTTGAATTTGATGGTCTAGATAAGAAATCAAAAATTGTGTTAGTAGCCCACATCTTTTTTATAATGACAAGGTTGCACTATTGGAGATAAGAAAATCATTATGTACGGCTTGTTCATTACAATTAAATTTCCATTCAAAAAAAATATAAAGGTTTGTGGTTGGTATATATCATTGTGTCCTTCCCTAGAATATTCTTGCAAGTTCTTTATAGTTATGGATTATTCTCTCCATTCAAAATGTTTCTTCAGGCTTATAGGCATGCATTTTGTGGTTTGTGGATTATTATCTTTCTTGCAATATCTATGCTTACATATCATATGCATTACTATAATATCTAATGATGTGATGCAGAATATGTATTATCTTGACAATTACTAGGTTACCCTTGGTCCTCAGAGTGTGCCTTGGGTTTGGGTCGATACTGATTAGTGGACTATGTATGTAATCTTTGAGATGTGTTTTGAAAAGGATGATTAAATTTATTATAATACTTTTGTTGTTTTGTTTAAAGATCAAATGACTTATAGTGATTCACAATAAAAAATTAATCTCTCTAGAAAACTCATACTTTTGCAGAAGTAATATATCCAGTTCAATCAACTATTACATATATCTGACTTTCATGAATTTCATTGTCCTTGCTCCAAAAAATATTGAAAGTGAAAAGAAAGAGCATGATGCACCATTGAGATCCATTTTCCCTTAAAAAAAATACAAAATACCCAAGAGATATTGTAAAAAAAGGGCACATGCTGAAGATTTGGTTCAAAATCCAAACTATTGCATGCATTATGACAGACATTTTTATTTCTCCTCCACCTTCAAATGTTGTTCCAAACATGCAATTTCTAGACAATAACTGAATAACCCTATTGATTTTCTTACAATACAAAAGCCCACATTGAGTCGAAAAAAATTATTTTTATTGTTCAACTTTATATCAAGAATAAAATGAAAGTTTCCATAACACATGCTATAAATAAGAGATACAATAGCCTGCAACTCATGTTTACTGGAAAAAAAAAATATTATAGCTCAAATGACAGTGGGAAAAGTACATAAAAGTTCAGCTCTGAAGACAAAATCCTCTCTTACTGTCTAATTTTCACTAAATTAACAACAGAATTTAACTCCAAAAGAAGTACTACACGGCATGCATCTAAATGTAATTGAAATATTCATTATCAGATGTAATCTCTTGGTGCGACAATCTCTTTTGTTTATCTCAAAGTCAAATATTTAACACTAAAGGAGCTTGATGCTTTCTAGATCCGCATCTACATTTCTAGTTCCATTAAATGAGGGAAACATGTGATCTAAGGGAATTTTAAACTACTTCCATGCTTCAATATCTTGATTCTAAAATTCCCTATTAGTGATGGGGCTAGTAACTACCGATAAATTTGAAAAAAAACTGGAATATAAGTAAATTTAACTAAGGGAAGAACGAAATATCTGATTCCATACCACTATTATTTTAAAGGAAGAATGACCTTGCCTTAAAGTCTCAAGGTTAGCAGATAACTTTAATAAAACAAAAATTGAGCACATCTTGGTTCTCTCTTAATGAGGCATGGTTCCTTTTCCATTTTCTTAATAACTTGTTGCATTATTATGTAGATTTTTTTCGGTAATAATCACATTCAAATGAACACTGTCGACGCATTTTGAACCAACCAGTGTGGTTCATCATTAGGACTAGGTGAGAGATCAGATCCGGACGTTGAGTTTAAATAGATGTAGACATGGCTAAACTATCCATTAAGATAATAATAATAATAATAATTAATTAACTAAATTAAATAAAATATAAAGATTTATAAATATATTTTATTAAATAATTAAACTTTTAAATTAATTAAATAGAACTAGTTGTTATAATTTTATTTAATATGTAATTATATAATGAAATTAATTAAAATAGAACTAGCAGTTATTAAATTTCATAGTCAAACTAGTCGTTATCCTAATGACTAGTTTAGCCATGTATGCATCTATTTAAACTCAACATCCAGATCTGATCTCTCACCTAGTCCTGATGATGAACAACATTGGTTGCTTCGAAATGCGTTGACAATTTTCATTTAAATGTGATTATTACTGAAAATTTTTTACATAATTTTACGATAGATCACAGAAGCCAAAATTCTATAAAAATTTGTTGCATTTCATATGAATTTCTGCAACTAAATTCTTCCTTGGGAGCAGTTGCAGATATCAAAATCCCATAAACTCCTACTTTCTATTCAATTTTTTCCTCGTTTCTACTATTATACAGATGGTAGGTAATATGAATGCTTTATTTTATTTAATTATATTTAAGTTTTAAAGGACTCTACCCCTGCTAATTGAGTCTATATAAAATGTCAATAGGCCTAAATGGGAAAACTGAAAAGAGGTTCAAAATTTGAAAAGGTTCAAAATAAATAGTGTACTTTAAATATGATGATGGGAAGACCTTGATAGTCAAATGTTTCATTCTTACTAATATATAAATTTAAATTTAATCCTACAATGAAAACTCTACAACCACTGTGGAAACACAAATACAATGTCACAAGTGTCTCACTTAGCAACTGGTAATATTTTCTTTTAGAGAGAGAGAGAGAACTAAGTCTGATGGTTCCAATAAATCTTGCATATTTTTGTTTTAGGAAGGGCCTTACCATAAAATTTCGATTGTGTCTTTTGTGAAACACAAAAAGTATCACTGGAAGTTGGAATTAGTTCTAAAGGTTGTAATATGTTATACATATTTGTTGTATAGTTGGTGAACCACTGCAAGACTTGAATAGTTGGTGGCAGATCCTGGTGTTTGACCCTCCAACTAGACATCATATATCTAAATAAGAATAAGCATGCAAAAAATTATCTTCGTCCTTTCCAACTTCTTAATAATATGACTGTTAGATGGAAGGTAGCCTAAGAAAAGTGATACCCCTTTCAACTCCTATTGAGCTCAAAAATCCTCCATGTGTGTGATTCACAGAAAGAAGGCTAGACCTTCCGTTGCATTAGGGTTTCTTTGATTCCTCTTTGGATGAGCCATTGCTCCTCTCTCATCTGTGATTTATCAACCCAAGTATGAAGGAATTGTTGTTATTGAATTATCCCAAATCAGCTCTTTGATTTTTCTACAATATAGGAATATGAGATGTGCATTGATTCTCTGGAAGTGAGTGTTGCATTGTGGGTCTTTGTAATGGTTTCAAGCCTTTGCTTGAATATGTTAAATTATTTGTAGACATTTCATAGAGACTTAGGGATTTTTTGTACATTTTTTAAACTTAGGACTTTTAGTTTAAGTAAATTTAGTAAGATAAATATTCAACATTTCATATTTTGGGATCAATATGGGGTTTCATAAATATAATTTATCTCATTGTTGGGTATTTATCTATTTTAATCAGTAAGAGAAGTGCAACGGGACTCATTTTCAATAAATTCACTTACTGAATCGTGTTGTTGAGCCTTTTTCTATGAAATCTCCTCGTTACAGTTTCATCTTTCCAAAATTGAGTACCGAACATAAATGTTAGTGTTTTATGCAAGAAACTCTTATTTGTGTGAATGTTTGAGACTTTTTATATCATTATATTTTTTATTTGACTATTTTCTATGAATGGGGTTGTGCAATGTTGATTAATTTTAATTTTCTCTTTGTATTTCAACCCAAAAAGTGCAATGGATATTTTTGACGGTAGTGGTCCCATTGGTACATAAAATTCATAAGCCTTTGTTTCTCCCATGCCTTTGTTTCAAGGGACAAATTCTATCTGGAAACTCTGAGGCAAGTCATCCAAGGTTTAGAGGATTTATGAATTTGTTTGAGGCATATAAGAACAAACATCTTAATATCCTAAGGTAGGTTAGAACCTTTCTGATATTTGGATGAGTGGTTTTATTCATTGGTCTTTCTGTGATTCAAGGTTGTGGCATGCAAGTATGTTATGAGGTATAGAAAAAGAGAATTGTTTAAACAAGTCAAATTTTTGAAGTTGAAGATTTCCAACGAATTTATATAAGATAGGTCGAAGTACTCCTTGAAGCTAGACGTTCACACTTCTAGAAAAATACATTTTGTTCTGAGGTTATGCAGAAGACTAGCCGATCCTAAAGCAGATCCGAGTCACTTGGAATCACTTTGTTCAGAGACAAGTTCAGAGAGTTTTTGGGTAAAATTATGCATGAGAACTCATGTATCTTGTACAAAAATTTGTTGGTTATATGCGACAATGTGAGAGTTTTTCCAATGACTATATTAGATCGGAATTCTCTGAATAATTCCCAGAGGCATTAAAGTTGGTCTAGACGAATTCTTGAAGGGTGTTGAAGTGAAGAAAAAGTACTCATTATGAACTTTGTTATCCCTTTACAAATTCCTTATTATTTAGTGGAATATTCGCCAAGATCTTACAAGATTTTATAATTCAGTGAAATATTCACCATGATTTTATAAGATAATATAATAGCGTGAGAGATTCGCCAAAACATATTATATTATTGATAAAATTGCCTTCCTCTTTTCAAATGTATCGTGGAGATTCACCCATTTATTATACAAAAAAATTTAGGGGGGTTCTTAAAATTTTCCTTGAATTTCGATAGCACTATACCTCTCATCATCCCCCATTTCGATATGAATCTAGAGATCCTTCTCCTCCAAGATGTTGAAAAAATCCTTGCACCCTGTCATATAGAACGAGGCACTAGAATCAAGGTACCACACACTCCCCATAATGGTGCTAGCCATGCATGTTATCATGGTGAATTCTAACTCGAATTGTGAAGCCAATACTTCTCTTGTCACTCTTCATGAAAGCTTCTTACTAGACCTCTTGTGTAGAGATTTGCATAGTTCTCGTATTATTGCCAGTGGAAGAATTCTATCTTACTCAAGCTATTCTTCTTGCCATTATTTTGGCCAAATTAAGGTTTTATTTTGTAGTCTTCCATTTTCCCCTCTCCCCCTTTCAAAATAAGGAAAATATTTAATCATCCACAGCTTTGGATGAAGTTCCATCTCTATTATTTCTCCTAAACTCTTATTGAACCAAATCATGCCACAATATTTCCCAATTCAATAATTTTCCCTTCCATTTACAAAGTCATGGTAGTTGTGCTAGGATTTCAGAAGGCTTAGAAGAGCTAGGCTCACCAGATGATCTTCTTATACATTCACCCCAACCCCTCCAAGATCATCTCGAACTTGTGTAAAATTGGAGAGATATTGTGAGATAATGTCATTTTTAGGCATGAAAATGTTTCAAATTTTTTCTTTCAGGTCTAATTTTATATGTCCACTGCTATTTTTGAATAGATTATTTATTTTGTTCCATATGGAAAATGGTGTCTCTTTTCCATGGACATTTGAGGCCACATGGCGTCTCACACCTTCTAGAACAATTATTCTCGCCTTTGCAACATCCTTATTCCATTTGGATAATTTTTGTGCATATGGCTACTGGGGTTTTTCAATATCAATTTCACATATTTTAACACATAATAATCATTAATCAAAACCTCCATTCAATCCTTCCAATCCATGAAATTCAAGCTGCCCTTCAATATCATACCATTGAATGACATTCTCCCAATCCTAAAAAAAGTTGTTGCACTGAAGCTACTACATCGAAATTCCTGAGAGACAAGTTTGAAATACTAGTTCTAATGTGATTTTATGGCTTTCATACGACGTAGAAATTTGATAGAAATTGAAACTACTCAAGATTTCAACTTGAAAAAATGAGATACAATTCTACTCTAGTGATCTACGGAATGAAAAGCACAATTTAGAACAACATGCATAGACATGAAATATAAAAAAACAAAAAATACACTGTGATTTCTAGGGGAACCCAACTGGGGAAAAAAATCCCTCAAGCCTTATTTTTATTAATTATATGAATATAGAAATAGTTACAAATGCTAGCTCTAGCTAAGAGCTCAACCTACAAAAGAATAATTGTTCTCACTTTTTAATGATAAGCTCTGGCCAACACTTAGCTAATTTGTTTCTCAGAAAGCTCCTATTTCCTTATGAAATTATCGAGGAAATTGTGAACTAAAAGATATGAATTTCCTCAAAATTTATTGCGTAATTCCAAAGAATTGATCATTGATTGCATGCAACACACGTCAAACTCAAAACTAGTTGAAAATTCATGTTATACTCCCTTGTCATCTCCACTTCAGTCGAGGAATTCAAATTCCTTGCATGAATTAGCTATTTTGGGTTGATTTATCAATTAACTAACAAATATTTGATTTAGATTGTTGCCCCACTACAGCACTAACCTTCAACTGGCTCCAATAATGGTTAGAGGTTAGTTAATTGAAAACAACTAAAAAAAATGAATTGGATTACTAAAATTTAGTGATCACACATGCATAAATGAACTCCAAGCCCTCTAAATCAAATTTACTGAGCTATTATGTCACTACTTGCACAGTGCCATCTAGGATCCATAGAGTTGCATTAATTTGTCCATACTATACAATTTTTTAATTTTTTATATAGTTAACATCGAGTGTTTTGGTAAAATTTTCAATGACATCAGCTCACTGCCACATCGCCGACTACTCGTTTCGAGGGTGAACGTCATCCCCATATAGCAACGATTTCTTTTGTATTTATTGCATATTTTCCTTGGTAAATGTTTCATTTACGGTAGTTGGAGGTAATTTTTGTAATAAATACAAATTGAAAAACAAAGTTATGAATTTACATCACATCCTTTTAGTGGCTCGTACATTCCCAAATTCAATCCCATGATAATGTCTAAACAAGTCGTGTATGCCAATCTGTTTTTTGGGATATTAAAGTCCCAAAAGGAAGTAGTTGAAGATAATAATTTCATCAATTTTTTTTTGGTGAAATCGCTATCAGAGGCGACTTACAAGTTTTTAGACTCTAATATCAAACAAATTTCATTAAAACAATGAAGTATGGAAAAAGTAAAAAAAAAATATGCTAATCGAACAAATTGTCTGTATGTTGTGAGTATTTAGATATACCATGATAACTGAAAAATTCCTGTGGTTGATAGTCCATTACGTGTTTTAAAAGATGTGATAACTTCAAAATTAATTTTTAGGTGCACATTTTAGAGTCGAAATACACACAAAATTAGTGAGGTATATTCTTGATACAATGCGTGTGTGCATAGAATCAAAATATGTTTGAAGAAGGTGTGCTTTCAAAAGTGTAGTTTCTTAGATACGATCATTACAAATATTATGAATTTTTTCTTTAACATATCCAATGCCATGGTATGACTGTCATTAGTTGGAGGTGTGTTACAGTTACGTGATGTCAATCCAACATTTAATAGGGAATTCAAACCATGATCTGCATTTAAAATTTTGTTGGATTTTGGGTTTTCGAAATCATAGGAAACCAATGACACACTGTACTAGTGTTACTATTAACTCTTGCATCAAACATATCATTCATGCTTCCAAACAACCAATGTGGTAGAATATTAGCATTGAATTTCTGCGTCGAAGAGGTGGCATCGTTTAGCATGTTATCGATATGTATTTCATTTTCTAGTTTTTTTTCTTCATTCATTCCTTCAAATATGTATGCTTCCTCTATGAATAAGTGTAGTTGTTTCTGAGCATGTTTAGCATTATAGAGCTAATATCTTTTAACTGGTTCTGAGTGTAATTATATTTCTAGAGCTAAATTATGTGACTGTATTTAGCTCTATTAAAATTATGGTAGAACGCCTTTGAAGATTTTCTAGAAAGGAATCCACACTCAGATTCCAACAACCAGTAACAAATGCCCTGTTATCCAGATGGTGTTAATGATGGTGGTGTTGGTGTTAGTGGTGGCATTGGTGGTGGTCTTTTTGGTAGTGGTATGTCGGTCATATTGAATTAAATATGATAAAAATTCAGTTCAATTCAAATTCATACCAAAATCTAGACTAGAATGAATAATTTGTCAAAATCCTTTCACTAAGTTTGATATAGTGGTGGTAATTGTCATGTTTGTTTTTTTAATTTATATAATATGTTTCAGAGAGTAATTTGGTATAGTCTTGTGTTCTCTGTCACTAATTTTTTATGCATATAGGTGACATATGTATTTATCTATCATCCAAACCAACATGACTTCCCCATGGACATTCATGTGAGTATTCATGTTCATCAAACATATCATGAGCTATTATGTTTCATTGATATTTTGAAAGTCCATTTTTAAACCACAATTACTTTAATTTTTCTTTGTTACATCCAAAATTCACTCTTATTTTACTTGTGATTGTACTTTTTGTAGTTCATTCCAAGTCTCATTGATGTTATTGTGTTTCCAAGTGCACAATTTTCTTTCAGCAGCACATATATCTTTGGAAAATCTTGTTTCTAGGAACTTTGTTGGCACTGTTACTACATTCTATATAATTCTATTTTTTCATAAATTAGATGAAGTTGTATTACATTTCATAGCATTGAATCCCTTTTGGGTCACATGAGCCATTTAAAAAAACAAATAAAGGATTATCGTGATCAAATAAAAAAATATTCTACATAGCTAAACTAATTTTTTTACAGAACAACAAGATTTCTAAAGTGGACATGCTATTATTTAAAATTTTTTGTTTTGAATTTGAAAATTTGGACACCATTGTTTAAAATTTCATGTTTTGAGCTTGCAATAGTGAATTCTAACAACAAAAGTCGTCAATACATTAACAAAAACTTGACCCTTACCAAATCACAAATATCTATTAGTATTGACTTACAAACTATCAATACTAGTCATATCTATTTTTTAATTAAAAAAAAAACAAACAAAGGATTTTTTAATGCAAACACACAAAATACAAGTTTAGATACATAAAACTATATGCATAAAAGTCAATGTTCCATAAAAGAGTGACATGCCACCATGTGGCTTTTGTATTCATAATAGAAATACAATTTAATTAATGAATAAAATATATATTTTTTAAGAAGCAATAAATTTTGGATTTTTTTGTTACTATACTTGCCTCCTACAGGTATTACGCATTAGGTTTTTCCTGATAGTGACATTAATTCAGTTTTGATTCAAAAATTTTTAGAATTTTATACAGTTTAACTTTGATCATTTCAATTATTTATTTATTTTAATTATTTAAATTTATTTTTCTGGCATTCTATTGGTTTAAAATTTTAAGATGTTATTGCAAACTGCATTGTAGTTCCCGTCGTTTCAGAGGTACTTCTTATTTCCTTATTAAATTTCATGTCGTAATATGTTTATATCCAATCCATATATATTTATGAATGTTACTATCTAATACCATTAACTGAATGTAATATTTATTACGGATTATTAACTACGCTTTCCACCTGGCTTCCGGAGTTATTAACTCTCTGTCACAACTTTCCATAAGAAATACGATCTTGATTTCTTTTTGGTTTTGAAAGAGACATATCCCTTCATGTCATATTTGTCTTAATTTTTATTTAGAACTTCCAGATAGGATGTTTTCTCCTACAAGATAACTTTACTGGAGATTTCCTTGGGATTTGCTTGTAATTAATTTCACATACCATATCATATCGCTTGAGACGACATCTTTTTAAATAGCGAGAAACTTACCTACTCCCAATTTATGACACATGGACGTCTACTATTGAATCTGGCTTAGGGTTTGATGACTCTAGAAGACTTTTAGGTTTTAGCTGTCATTTCTCCTTTGGATCCATTGCGAAACGATTTTAGGATGTCGATGATACTTCTATCACCACGCAGAAACATTATTTTTAAAAATCTGATGATAAGACTACCATGTTCATGCAGGGCCAGGTAACACATTTCAACGGTTTCAATCACTGTATTCGAGTTTTGTAAATTCCTTCGTTTCTGTCTACTGTTGCATAATATTTTAACTTATGCCTCACGAAGTCTGTTTATTTTTTACTAGAGAAACATGAGTGACAACGTCCCTTTCTAAGGTGTTTTGTTTTCAGGAAAGTGAGAATTTTTTCCTATTTTCTTGGGCTTATATGACAATAAATTCTAGAGGATTTTAGTTTCTGAATATTTCGATACTACTGATGACTAAGTATGAACAATATTGTCTTATATTGTCATTCTGACCTATTTTAGCTTTCCTAATTCATCGTTATAAACTCTTTGGCCACAAAAGTCTCGTCCAGTCCCCTTAATTTTTTATTTTTATTTTTTTGTTCTGCTACTCCAAAAGAGATTTATTTAACATTACGTGAGAGATGAACTCTTTCCTATAATTTCATTAATTTCTAAAGGGGGATCTCGGTTCCACTTTTAAATACCTATTCCAATATTGTTTTTTTCATAATTTTCCTACTGTATAGCTTTCCTTTTTTGAAGTATGTTAACAACGTTTTTTTGAAGCATAGGAATGGTGAGCCAGCTTCCTACTGTGCCTAGGATTTTGCCTGCGATGGTCGATTTTACAATTGGTAAGCTTCGTGTATTCTTATTTTTAGTTTCTTTCAACCAAATATATAATCAAACCTTACTGGTGTTGCTATCCAATTAAAATCCATGACGGAATTTCTTTTTTGATATCTTCGTCTTTCTCTCCAATGATGATTTCCTCCTTGTTATTTTATTGGACATACTCCCTTATGAGCAATTAGGAAATTTTATCACTAACTGCGTTTCTCAAAAACGAAGATGGGATTTTGACCATTTCCTACCCCAATTGGCATTTAGGGTAGTAGAGATTATAAACCCCTAACCCTAGGTTTTATCTACACAGTAAATTCCCGTACTTAAAATTTCTAATCCTTAGTATGATTTCACAATTCTCCATACTAAATTTGCGTCTTAAACTTACTGATATCAAGTTTCCATTTCCTTGAAACTTTTCTTGTATTTTTATTTCACAGAGATTTCACTCTCCATTTTTCATATGGTAAATTAAAAATTGTGTTTTATTCTCTAGTTAAAATAAATTTAAAGGTGAGACGTTTCTCAATATATACGTAACCACTACATTGGTCTAATGTATATACATCATTCTAAATTGTTCTATCTTTCAGTTTTTTCATTTTGACATGAAAATAATCTATTTAAAATTTTATTTACATGGTGAGTATTGACTTTATCTCTATGGAATGCAAATATGACAAGGAGTCAAAATTTCTCAAGGTAATTAAATTCTGGTTCATTTATAGAGATGTAACAATTATTTTTAATTATAAATTTCGAGATTCTAACCTCCAACTATGTTTCTTCCAGGTATGATCATAGCCACCTGCTTATGGAATTATTAGGCTTTCACTTGAACTTATTACTACTTTGTAATACAAAGTTGTTTTTATACACAAGTTGGTCAATTTCCCATTGGGATTTCTACTACAGCGTTCTACACTGCCTAGACATATTACAATTTTTATAAGGAACAAAGGGTCTTTGTATAGAATATTTTTGCAATCAGATTTAATTTAGGCTCTCTAATTCTAATTACTGAATCCTTAATAAGGATGTGCTATATAAACCCTACTTTCTTATTGTATGAATATTTTCCTAAATGAAATTTCTTTTGAACCCACATGATATACTTATTATAAGAACAGAATTGGATTCATATACTGTCATTATTGTACAGAAATGAGGTTTCTTATTTATCTGTTTTTCAATGTAAGGAATTGAAATCCCCAGCTATACTTAAAATTACAGTACTATACTATCAATATGTTCTTTTCAAACATGTTTTCTCTTTTTTTCAATTTCTAATGCATTCTTTCTATTCTTCCACCTCTGATATAATACATAGCCCTTTTGTTAATATAATGCAGAATACTATCTTTTGCTTGATAAAATACATAGTTATTTTGTTAATATAATGAAGAATACTATATTTTGCTTCACTGTAATGAGTATATTTTATCTACTATATATCTTCGAATTTCCTTACTTTTCTTTTAGAGTGCTATGGATATTTCCAGAAGAATATGGTTATTATTTTTCAAGTTTACTTTAGCTCAACTCTATTGTAAGGATAAAATATATATATATATATATATACATGCAGATTGTATTATGTCTAATCACTTCTCTCCATAGGGAGACCATAATGTAATCTTATTATTATACCTGCTGAGCAGGTATATTGCATTAGATTATCTATTGATGTGACATTAATTTTAACTGTGATTTTTTTTTTTTTAATTTGACAAATTTTAACTTCAACAAAATATTTTTTATTTTTTATAAATTATTTTATTATGATTTATCTGGAGTCTAATTGGTTATTTATTTTTACATGTTATTGCCAAGCTCCTTGGAAAACCTGCCGCAGGAGTACCATGAGCAGAGTATGATTACCTTTGTCATTAGGTAGTATTCTCTCCCCTCATTAATACAACGCAAGCCACTGTACTAGGAAATTATTCTATTTTCAGACTTGGATTTACCACGATGGAATTTTATTTGACAAATGCTTTTAAAAATTATGGTATTGTTTTGCAAAGAGCACATTGGCTAATATACAACCCTTAAAAACTAATATACAACCCCACAGGCTTCCATATATGGTTAAGGTCATCCTGGCACCCACTACATTAATATTTTTACACCTTAAGTTAAAGGTTTCAAAATTAAATGGCTACGAATCAAACTAAATAGAACTCAAATTCTTAAATTTATACAACAAGAAACTAAATCACAAATGAACCAAATTTACGTACTAATGTGTCTCCACTTGGTAACTATGCCCTAAACTTTTTGTAATTCTTGATATTTTGAAATTAGCTTCTTTATAAAATTTTATAAAATCATTAAAAATAATACTTATACTACACCTTACATCACACAGACTAATTTGACTTGTCTTTTAATTCACAAATTAAAAATTTAATAACATAATTATTATATTAAATTAAAAAATAATATAAAACTAATTAATAATATAAAATAATTTATATATGGCCATAAACACAATTATATATATATATATATATATATATATATATATATATATATATATATATATATATATATATATATATATATATATATATATATTTCATGAAATTAAAAAGTCAATTTCATATTTTTTTATTTATAAAAAATTTAAATATAAAATTCGAAAAGAGTACAAAAGCACAATATATTTCAATATGAAAAAAGAAATTCACCCTATTGATTTTTAATGTATAGACCCAATTTGCAAATATTGCAACTCAAGAAAGAGCAAGGAAAGTTAGGATTTTAAATTCAAAACAATTTGGGTGTTGTGTAATTTTGACTACAATGAATTTAGTTTTCAGCCAATACAATATAATTTTTTTTTTCCCTTTCTTTTCCATTATAAGCATGAGTTCAGTGATGCATTTTAAAATTGCATTTATAGAGCATAATAAATAATTATTTTAGTATATAGCAATATTTTTCCTATAATTTCACTATCATTTACTAAGCGGCACGAATTACATATGCTAATTTATATTGTATACAATTTTTAACATGTTTGAAAATATTTATTCTCTAAATTAAAATATGTTAATTTATTATCCCCAAGCTTGGATTATATTAAGTAAGTCAAATGTTTCTAACCAAAGTAAAACTTTGGGAAAGTTTTTTATTTGTATTTTTTGAATTATCTAATTGGCATTTATTTTTTAACATATTTATATTTTTTATGGAATAATTATTTTTAAATAATTAATATATTTAACTTTTATTTTTCAGATATTTTATTAGCAAATAATTTTTCTTGATTTTTACATAATGAAAATTTAATATAATTCAATTATCAAATTAGCAATGTGATTAAAAATATTTATATTTTCATTAAATATTTTTTTAAATTATTAAATTAAGTCATATTATATGTTTTTTTAGGCATGAAGAAAAATTAGCATAACTTCATTAACACTAACTTGAATCCAACATTTCTAGTTTAAATTTAATTATACTTTATTACAAAACAAATCTTCATAAACATGCTCAAACTCAAATTGCAACATCTCTATAATTACATTAAGCCGCATGTAATAGCTAACCATAGATATTTTCAAGATCACATTGCAACATTATTATACTTAAATTAATTATTTCTAATTTAATTTAACTATTCTTTATTACAAAGCAAATCTTCATAAACATCGTCAAACTCAAATTGCAACATCTCTATAATTACATTAAGCGACATGTAATAGCTACTCATAGACACTTTCAAGATCACATTGCAACATTACTATATTTAAATTAAGCGGCAGGTAGTAGCTACCTTGTAGCCTTGTTTAAAATATAATTTGTAGATAGGAATATATATATGCAAGTAGATGTGTTTACTCTTATTTATTTATTTAAAAGGATGGATAAGATTGAATGTCGCATGAACATAATTAGGGTATCCTTTGTGTGATTGCTCGATCTGCGGTTGACATTAAAAGGAGTATGAAGCATTGTAACTAAAATCAATTAAAATCATTTTTCAATAAATAATGTTATTGCAAAATCAAAGACGTAGCCCGTGCACTCCATTGAATGTTACAAAGGCTATTGAAACAAATGCCATGTCATTTATTAAGGATCTCCTCATCTAGCTGATTGATCGTCCTCCTCCTCCAAATCCCTAAATTCATTCACCCAAAATACTCGGTTGAGATCTCAATGACTTCTTATGAGACCTGAATCCCCACTTGAATCCCTGCCTAGGCATGTGGCTATCGGCGATAATCTCTCAAGGGTATATACCACATCTCTAGATGTATGGAAGAACTCTCTTGTTTAGAGTTGCAATGTTTTTATGATATCCAACTCTAGTGGAAACCTTGTGTTTAGCATCAAGAGGTATCCTTTAGATCCAAAGAACGAAGTGTTAATCATGGATGGTGTAGGAATTACCCTTCTCAAAATTCTACAAAAGGTATATAAACATAATATTTTTAAATGGGATTCCATAAGAATTAAATATCTATAACCCTTGAAAATTAATTAAGTTGCATTACAAATCACTCAGTTCATATCTCGATTGCTAATTATGAGACTTGAATCACTGCCTAGGCATGTTGCAATCAAAGATAAGTTCTCAAGGGCCTCTACCACATCTCTAACAATATGGAAGCACTCACTTGTTTATATCTACAATGGTTGTATGATATTCAATTATAGTGGAAACCTTGTGTTTAGTGTCGAAAGGTATCCTTTAGATCCCAAGAACAAAGTCTTTCTCATAGAAAGTGCAAGAATGAATGGCATCAAAGATTTATTTTTACAATAAAAAACTGAATTTGTATTTTTCACCAGTTATTTATCTCTTCTCACCCATATAGTCCATGTTTTCTTTTAAATATGTTTTAATTTATGAAATAAGACAAAAATCTTTAGGACCAGTTCAATTTTAACTTGAACTGTAACATATGTATACAATCTTTCTCATTTTTGTGTTGTTGTAGTAAAACATCTTTCTTCGATCAGGTGCTATTTTTAGGCTCAAAAATCAAAGTTCTCATAATGGCATGAAACATGAACGACCATGTATTTCTCGTTGTTCTAAATCTGACACACTTCGTTGCATGCAAAATGGACTCTATATGCTCCCAGAAATTAGTTATGTCTATTTGCACAAACAAGAGATTTTTTTTTGGTTTTTAAGCTCCTGTGGTTATCATTTGAAGAACTTCCCAGATTATCCATAGTATTAAGGAACATTTTTCGATGTTTCAAATCCAAATGGGGATCCATCATCAGGACATTTGAATGATGATGGATCCCCATTGGGATTTGAAACATCGACAAATGTTCCTTAATACTTTGGATAATCTAGGAAGCTCTTCAAGGAAAAAAATGGTGATATGGAGCTCAGTCAGTAGTCCATACTACTGATGTGGCATTTTGACTGGGCAGGGTCAATATTTGGTCAATTTTCCACTGGTGAATTAGAGACTACCAAGTGGCGGCATTCGATTGGTTTGAATTTTTTTTGTTACATGGTAGTTTTTAAATAGTGAAGTTTCAGTTCAATGGGGAGAGAAAACATGGTGTAGCCTAGGGCTGCCATGCGTCGCCCCCTCTACCACCGCCCCCCACCCTTCCCCCCCCCCCCTCCATGGTGGTGTGGTGTAAAAAATTTGTACAAGTCTGGGCAGAGGTGCTGGGGTTCGACCCCACGACCTCCCACGCAACATGAATGCTAGCTACCTTTACACCATGCATTGAGTCTTAACCATAGTGGCTTGCTGTATATATTTAAAGTGTTAAATTGTTGTCGTCGGGGGGAGAGGGGGCCAGCTCCCAATGAAAAATGCAACCATAGCCTGTATCCATCAACAGAGCTAAAATTTAAGAGCACTATTAAACCATAATCCATCATTAATTAGCGCTAATGTGGATTATTAATGATAAGCTAGAATTAGGACTAAGCATGGGTTTAAAGGCTAACCACGTTTAATTAATGCTAAGCGTGCATAGTTAAGTTAATGAGGATGAGTTTCGTGGTCCACTAAATTCAACACAACTACTATTTTAATTCCATATAACTGGATTTAGCTCCAGTTAGCTAAATTTAGGCCATAAATTGTGGAAAAAACTAGAGATGGTCATAACATGGAGTTTTCAACCAAATCAGGCTCAGAAAGAGGATAGATAACCATCCTTGAGAATTTTGGACTCAATGGAAGAGGTATGAGGAGCGATTGAGCACATCTACATAATATTTTTGCAGGTTGAAAACGAAGGATGTATGGATCAATCAAGCTTTGGAGCATAATTGTTTGATCATTTATCCAAATTGAGGTCAGAAAGAGGCTTCATAGATGTTGGATGCTATGAATCCAATGGTGATATCCTTTTTCTGCTTTGAGCACATCTAGATGGAATTTTTCAATATTGAGGCTAAGAGATGTATGGATCAAGTAGGGTTTAGTTATAGAACCTGAGGGTGTTAAACATGAAGAAGGCCTTGTAGGGGTTTTCCTCACCTTCAGAATTCATATGCAGCAGTTGTAACCAACAGAGTTCAATTCAGGTTTAACTTCTTTCATTGTGAAGTTTTCATTATGTGCTTCAATGTGGAATTTAAGGATCCACATGATGTGTCTGACTCATTTCAGTGGAAGTATGTCATCTTTGTAGGAGATATTTTGAATTTTTGATGTTGTGAGAGTTCTCTGTAGGAGGAAATTACCTTTTATGGGTAATAGCCACATTCTATTTGCAGCAAAAATTTAATGTGCTTTAATACTGAATTATATGAGTGGGCTAGTCATGTTGACATGCCCAGAGGTGTAGTCAAGGAGGGGTGAACTCCATCAACAAATATTTTGTCTTGCTCTTCTTTATTTCTATGAATTATGTGTGTGTTTTTCATTAAGTTCAGTTGCACATAAGGAATGATTCATGTTGAACAGATATTAAACGAATATGTTTTTTTCGACGCGATCCCAAGTTTAGTTATCTAATTTTGAGGAAGAGGAAAGAGAACACCTCCTCCAATTACATATCATATTATGAGCATAAAAATTCTCTATATCTTGTTTAATCTCTTTTCAGATAGAATAATAATGATATTTTCATTTAAGTTGATAGGACTTTTAAAACAAGTAAGGTGTATTTTGGTTAGGGATCACCCAAGAGAATCCATTTTCATTTGTGGAATATTATTTTCATATATTTTTCATTTGGGGATCAAGTAATTTGATACTTAAGCTATTCCATGGTCTCTGAATGTTGTTGAATGGAAATGAAAATCCATTGGGTATATGAAGGCTGTAAAGATAAGTTTTTTACATGATAATTTTTGTATCCCCGATAAGTTTTTGCATATACTACGAGTAAAGATAATTGATGGGGCTAACATTTTAAATTTTTTTTACCTAAATTCTATGCGTTCAATCCTCTCATGTCCTTTGCAATATTCGTTTCACTATGATCTTTTAGAGGCACAAATAACAAACAAATATACAAGCCTAGTTCCATACTCATGCTTTACACTTCCAATCTCATAACAAATTGTATAACTTATTGAAAACAAAAATCATATAAATACTATGGTCAAAACAAAAGAAAATTGAACATTACAAAATTATTTATGTATTTTTAAAGAAGAAAAAGTGTAATCCAAACTACAGATCAAATAGATGGTGAAATAAAAATGACAAGTTGGGTAGAACGTTTGCTATTAAACAAATAATAGAAATTACTTGAAGCTTAATTACTTATCTATGGATTAGGTTTTTTCTCTCTGCCTTGCGTTTTATATCATTCTCCAGACTCTTCGATGGTTCCCATGTTATTAACAAACATATGCAATTTAAGATATAGAATTTTTCCTATGAATTGATAACAACTTTTCACATTTTTCAAAATTTACAACTTAAAAATATTTACCAAGAATAAATAAATTCATTCCTACAAATCCTCTACTCACTTCTGTGTAAATTTATATGCAATTTATAAAATAAAATAAAATAAAATAAAATAGAATTATAGAAATAAATATCACAAAATATTATCATCAATGGAGGAGGATGGAAATGTATCATCCTAGTCATTTCCCAATGATTAGAGTTTATAAAAGAGGTTGCCTCCAACTCCTATAAATGAGGCAAATACAGATATATACACATCATCCAAAAGAGATAAAACAGATTTAAATAAGACATAACAGTGGATGGGACTCCAGGCAAGATGACATAACATCATGATAAAACAGATTTATATAAGACATAACAGTGGATGGGACTCATGACAGACAGCCTGTGAGGATGAAAAAACCTAATCAAGAAAAAGGAATTGGAAATAAAAACAATTATGTCGAACGAAATGCATGCTCCTCCCACACAACGATTAATTTTTACCACCTACGTCCAAACACAAAAATTCAGATAATGTTATCATGATGAAAACGCTATCTTTGATAATTGTATTGGCCGGTGATTGAAAAGTTTTTAAGAGGTTGCCCAACTGTATGCTTTTTGAATTTCATAATAGATGGTGATAAAAAAGTTTGTGGACGTTGCACAACTGTATGTTGTTGTTTTTTTTAATTATTGTTTATCGTTTTGTATTTGGAATGATAAAGATTGAGGCCATTGTTACTACTATGTTGGTCTATTGTCTTTGAAGAGAAAAGTAACCATGGATAAAAAAAATTGAATTCTCCTTGATATTGATAGGATTTGAAAAAAACAATTTGGTTTGAGTGGTAAAAATATTGTAGATTATAGTGATTGGACTATCACAACCAGGTGACATGGATTACAAACTTAGGCATATTCTTATTGTTAAATAAAAATTGTTAAAATTTATGATCTGTGAGTTTTGGGGTTGTGAGAAAATGGGAGAATGGTCTTTGGTATTCATATTTAAATAAATAATATTTTTTTATTGATTTAAATATTCTACACTAAAAAATTTGGAGATAAATTGGAATATTAAATTAAAATTAAAAATAAAAGAATATAATATTGATTGATAAACATATATAAAATCTTGTGTATTTTTTTTACTATATCTAGTTTTATATACTTTAATAAATTTAATTAAAAATATATAATGTGAATTAGAAATATTTTTATATTAAATTGTGAAATATATATAAATTATAAATATTATCTATAAATTAAAATTTAGTTTATTATAAAATGAATTATATAACTAATATATTAATAATTTAATAAAATTAAAATTAACAATATTTATATATATATATATATGAAATTATTTTAAGGATTATTATAGCTTTATCTTTAATTCAAGATCTACCAAGTTTTTAGAGGAGTGAAAATTTTCGAGGTTTAAAATTTCTAGAATTTTTTGCAATCTAAAAACTGTTTGTATTTTGAAATTTTTCATCCTTCTCAATTATCTAGATTTAAAATGGATCTATCCAAATTTATAAATCATGATTATATAATAATTTATTGGTCTTTTCAGAAGATCTAGATTTAAAATGGATTTATGCAAATTTATAAATCATGATGATATAGTAATTTACTATTATTTTCAACAACATATGCAAAAAAAAAAAAAAAATGGGGGTGCAAGTTGATTATCTAAATAAAATTTAGATAGTTGATTTATTTCTTTTAATTATTTAGTGTTTAGATCATATTTAAATTACATATTCTAGTAATATAGATTTATAACTAATTTACATCTTTAATTTATCTAAATTTAATTTACCAATAAATATTAACATGTTGTTAGTAAGGATAAGTAATATTATGAATTGAAGGGATAAATGTTAATATTAATCCCAGGGTTTAATATAAACCCCTTAGGTTTATAATCATGATAAACCATGGTCCAGCACGATCCAACATCACATTGTGACAAAGATTGCCTCAATATGAAAATCAACCTTGTTCAACCATCATCAACAAACATCAACCATGGTCCAAAGTCGCATTGTGACAAAGATTGTCTCAATGTGAAAATCAACCATGGTCAAGCATGACCAATCATGGTCAACAATGGTCAATAACCATGGTCGCATTGTGACAAATATAATCCCATGGTCCAACGTCAAATTGTGACAACCATGGTCATCCTTGGTCAACCATGGTGCAACATCGCATTGTGACAAAGATTGTCTCAATATGAAAATCAACCATGGTAAGCCATTTTCATTCATGGTCAACCATGGTCAACCACGTTATGACGTTGAATTATGAGAAAGGTCCTCTCAATATAAAAATCAGTCATGGTCAACCATGTTTGTTTTATGGTTTATAATATTTATCTTAGGGTTTATATACCTTGGGTTTCCAATATTAATCCCTTGGCTTTAATATTATTTCCTTGGATTTTTATTATTATTCACTTGGGTTTATTAGTGCCTTGGGTTTAATATTATTTCCTTGGGTTTTTATTATTAGTCACTTGGGTTTATTAGTGCCTTGGGTTTATAATATCAATCTCTTGGGTTTATTAATTCCTTGTGTTTATTCCTATGCTATACTATTATTGATAGGGTTTATAATATTAATACTAAGGTTTAATATGAAAACCTTGGGTTTATAATCCATTGAATTTTTAATATAAATTCCTTGGTTTTATTAGTCCCTTGGGTTTAAAATATTGATAATTGCTTATGTTTGTAATATTAATTCCAAGGGTTTCTAATATTAATCTCTTGGGATTTTAATATTAATCTATTAGGTTTTATAATCACTTAAGTTTATAATAATTATCTCTTGGGCTTATTAATATTAGGTTTTATATTCCTATGGTTTTATATTAATTTGCTATGGTTCAATGTTACTTCCTTGGGTTTATAATTCCTTAGGTTTTTAATATTAATATTTTTGGTTTACAATATTAATTCTCAGATTTATAATAGAAATGCTAGGGTTTAATGTTTATTTATGGGTTTATAATATTTATCTTAAGGCATATATCCCTATTTATTGTAAGGTATAAATCCCTCACATTTATAATATTAATGCCTTTGTTTTGTGACAAATATTTTTCAGTATGGAAATCATTCATGGTCAACCATGGTCAATCATCGTCATCCAACATCAATCATCGTCAACATTGGTCAAACATGGTCTACCATGGTCCAATGCCACATTGTGACAAATATTGTCTCTATATTAATATCAACAATGGTAAACCATGGTCAAACATCACATTGTGAGAAATATTTTCTCAATATTAAAATCAATCATGGTCAGCCATGGTCATTAATGATGGTCCCATTGGGACAAATATTGTGTCATGGTGTAATGTCACATTGTGTTAACCATGGTAAAACATGGTCAATAATGGTCAACAATGGTCAAGTGTCACATTGTGACAAAGATTGTCTCAATATGAAAATCAAGCATGGTCAACCATGGTTTACCATGGTCAATTAAGGTTAACCATGATCTCCATGGTTATCTATGGTCCAATGTCTCATTGTGACAAAGATTATCTAAACATAAAAATTAATCCTCGAGAACCATGGTTAATGATGGTCCTATGTTGTATTGTGACAAAGATTTTCTAAATATGTAAATCAACCATGGTCAACCATGGTCGACCATGTTTATTTTATTGTTTATAATATTTATCATATGGTTTATATGCCTTGGTTTATAATATTTATCTTAGTGTTTATCATAGGATTTTCTCGATATGAAAATCAATCCTCGTCAATCATGGTCCAACGTTGCATTGTGATAATCTCAATATGAAAACCCACCATGGTCAACCATGGTCCAACATCATATTATGACAAATATTGTCTTGATATGAAAATAAATCATGGCCAACTGTGGTCCACCATTGCACTCCAACAAAGATTTTCTTGATATCAAAATCAATTATGGTCAACCATGTTTATTTGAGGGCTCAAAATATTTATATTAGTTTATATATGCATTGGGTTTATAATATTAATCCCTTTGTGTTTAATACTATTCCTTTGGGCTTATAATCCCTTGGAGTTTTGGTATTAATCCCTTGGTTTTTTAATATCAATATCGTGGCTTTATTAATCTAAGGATTCATATTCCTATGGTATAATATCATTCATATAGTTTATAAGATTAATCCTAGGGTTTATTATAAATCCTTTGGGTTTATAATCATGGTCAATGATGGTATAATTTCACATTGTGACAAAAAATGTCTTAATATGAAAATCAACCATGGTCAACCATCACAAACCATGGTCCAATGTCACATTGTGACAAAGATTGTCTCAATATGAATATCAACCATGGTCAAACATTGTTAACCATGGTACAACGTCGTATTGTGACAAATATTATCCCAATAAGAAAATCAATCATAGTCAAACATGGTTAAATATGGTCTGATATCACATTTTGGAAAATATTGTCTCAATATGAAAATAGACCATGGTCACCCATCACAACCAATGTTTTCTTTACCATTTATAATATTTATCATAGGGTTTATATATCTTGGTTTATAATATTTATATTAGGTTTATCATAGGCTTTTCTCAATATGAAAATCAACCATGGTCAACATAGGTCAAACAAGGTCGACCATGATCAATTATGGTCAATCATGGTTAGCGATGTTCGACACTGGTAAAATGTAACATTGTGACAAATATTCTCTTAGTATGAAAATCAACCATGGTCAGTCATGGTCAACCATAGTGAATAACCATAGTCACATTGTGAAAAAGTTTGTCTCTTGGTCCGACGTCATATTGTGACAACCATGGTCAACCATGGTCGAACATCGCATTGTCCCAAATATTGCCTCAATATGAAAATCAACCATGATCAACCATGGTCTAACGTCACATTGTGTCAATGTGAAAATGAACCATGGTCAACCATGTTTATTTTATGTTTTATTATATTTATCTTAGGGTTTATATACCTTGGATTTATAATATTAATCCCTTGGGTTTATAATCTATAAATCAGTTGGATTTATAGTCATGGTCAAGTATGGTAAACCATGGCCCAATGTCACATTGTAACAAAGACTCTCTCAATATGAAAATCAAACATGGTCCAATGTCACATTGTGAAAAATAATGTCTCAATATGAAAATCAACCATGGTCAACCGTGGTGAAATGTCGCATTGTGACAAAGATTGTCTCAATATGAAAATCAATCATAGTCAACTATGGTTAACCCTGGTCCAATGTCACATTATGACAAATATTCTCTCAACATGAAAATCACTCATGCTCAACCATGGCCAACCATGTTTATTGTACCATTTCTAATATTTATCATAGGGTTTATATACCTTGTTTTATAATATTTACCTTAAAGTTTATCATAGGATTTTGTTAATATGAAAATAACCATAGTCAACTATGGTCAAAATTGGCCAAACATGGTCGACCATTATTAATTACGATCAATCATGGATAGCGATGGTTAACAATAGTCGAACAAGACAATGTGACAAAGATACTCTTAGTATGAAAATCGCGCATGGTCTACCATGGTCAATCATGATCAACCATCGTCAATAACCATGGTCACATTGTAACAAAGATTGTCTCTTGGTCCAATGTCACATTGTGACAACCATGGTCATCCATGGCCAACCATGGTCGAACGTTGCATTATGCCAAATATTACCTCAATATGAAAATCAGCCATGGTCAACCATGGTCCAATGTCACATTGTGACAAATCTTGTGTCAATGTGAAAATCAACCATGGTCAACCATGTTTATTTTAGGGTTTATAATATTTGTCGTAGGGTTTATATACTCTGGGTTTATAATATTAGTCCCTTGAGTTTAATATTTTTTCCTTAGGTTTATAATCCTTTCAACTTTTAGTATTAATCCCTTGGGTTTATAATATCAATCCATTGGGTTTATTAAACTAAGGGTTCATATTCCTAGAGTATATTCATAAGGTCTTTAATATTAATCCTAGGGTTTAATATAAATCCCTTTAGTTTAAGGGTTTATAACATTTATCTTAGGGTTTATATACCATAAATTTACAATATTAATCCCTTGGGTTTAATAGTAATCCCTTGATTTTTTAGTATTAATTCAATAGATTTATTAATGCTTTGGATTTATAATATCAATGCCTTGGGTTTATTAGTCTAACGGTTTATATTCCTAGGGTATATTATTGTTAATACAATTTATAATACTAATCTGCAGATTTAATATAAATCCTTTAGGTTTATAATATAAATTCTTGGGTTTCTCGGATGCGGGTGGTCTTCATGCTTAACAGATGGAAAGGATGGGTCGGCGCATGGGATTCTACCACCGCCAACCTCCTTTACATCCTATGCAACATTCAACGCATTAAATTTTCTTCGTATGGGGCATTAATGTGGCACACTCATGCAGAACCACCCTCAATCCTCAGAGATATGGCTTCTCCAAGATGCTTCAGACCTGAATTTTTTCCCCTTAGCTCCTGCTGTGCTTCAGTGGTCTCTGAGCCAAGCTCTAGGACCATCACAGGGCGCATGTGTTGGATTTCTTGTTGTGTTAATCTTGCACCTGGATTTCACTTTTCACAAAGCTCCTTTTGCACTCAGAGCTCTAGATTTTTCCCTGTCTCTGTCCCTGCAGAGATTGATGCTCATCAAATTTTGGACCTCAGTCTCGGTGCTCCCTGCTCTTTTAATTTCTGCACTCCTCATCGAAATTCCATGCCGCGTTTGAGACATAGGATGCGAAGCCGGCGTGGCTCGAGCCGCGGTGGTCCTTCTCGTTGCCCTCCTCCCACCTCGCCTAGCGCGTCCTCTCCGCCTTCTGATTCCATGAGGGGTCATTATCCTGAGACTTGGAGTGGTAGGAGCTTTCTGATGGGGCGTGGGAGTGCTTGGCAGGCTAGAAACCTTTCTAGTCTTCTCCCGGGTCAGCAGCACAGCGCTCACTTTCGCTTCCCCTGCTTGCTCAATATGCCTACTGTCACTGCTACCAATACCATTGACTTCAAAGAACAGCTGCTTGATTCTACTGCTAAGCTTTCCGACTCTCCTCCAGTGCATTTTTCGCATGTTCGGCCCTGTTCTCCTCCTAATTCTGGTCAGAAGTGGATGCTTGCTGAGGGTGGTTCCTCGCAGGACCCATTTGTGGCTACTGTTGTGGGCGTTTTCAAAGGGGGTGCTTCTCCTGTTCCAGCCGACGAGGATAAAGCAGATTCTTCTAAACAGGTTATTATGGATGATAATGCTGCTTTGCAGGATGAGGATGACCACGACGCTCACGCATGCCCTGTGGTCGAGTCATCTCCTTCTTCTCAAGGTAATTAATGGCCTTCCTTCATTCAGGATTGTTTTTGGTTGCTCTCTATGCCAGGCACAACTCTAGTGTTCGTCTGCTAACAAAGCTTAGATGGCTCTACTTCTACTGTCTTTTCGATTGCCGGTTTCCCCTTCGTGGGCGGAAAATTACTCTGTATAAGAATGTTCATGTTTACATTTCTGATGCCAAATGTTGTAGGTTGATATACTGTTCAATTACTCGAGCCAGTTTCCTCTATGAGGGCGGCTTTTTTGTGCTTAGATTCCTATCTGTGATTCAGTATTGTAACCTTCTCGCGGCACTGTGTGTTGTTTTTTTGAAAAACAATCATAGATGTACTAGAATGCCCATCTCTTGGGCCAGAATCTTTGAGGCCTTGGCCTCCATGTAATCATTTTTGTATATTAATAGATTAAACTTACGAAGAAAAAAAAAATATAAATTCTTGGGTTTATCAGTCCCATGAGTTTATAATATTAGTAATTGCTTACATTTATAGTATTAATAATCACTTAAATTTATAATATTAATTCCAAATGTTTATATTATTAATCTATTTGGTTCGAAATACTAATCCTTTGCGTATTTAATAATAATTCCTTAAGTTTATAATAATAATCCTTTGTATCTAATACTATTGTTAGGGTTTATAATGCGTTGGGATTTTAATACTAATAATCCATTTAATTAATAATATCAATATTTACAATAATAATATATTATTATTATAATAATAAATTTTATAAATTTTAATTGTTATATTATTGCATTTATAATATAATGATAATCATTCTTTTATAATTGTTATTATCTATTAATTATTATAAAAAATGCCATAAATTATTACTAATATTATAATTATTTATTTTTAATATCATTATTTATATTATTTTTTAATATTTATATTTATATTTGTTAATAATAATAATAATAATAATAGTAATTAATATAAAATAAATATATAATTTAGAAATTACTAGTTACTAATGTTAATATTTAATTTACTTTAATTTTAGTTTTTATATTAATAGTATTAAATTATAATAATAGTATTATATAATTTACAAATAATAATTTAATTTAATTTATTATTCATATTAATATTAGTATTTATATTAATAGTATTAAATTATAATAATAGTATTATATAATTTACAAATAAAATATAAAATTATTAATGTTAATATTAATAAATATATATTAATAAATGTGGTTTATATATATTTATTATTTATCAATTATATTTATCAATGTAGTTGTGCTAATATATTTCTTTCAAAATATGAAAATATTTAAAAGTTTTAAATTTTATCATTTTAAATATATTTTTTTAATTTTTTTTATTAAATTTAATTAAAAAGAAAAAGTTAAAATAAAATTTTTTTATGCCTTAATACGAAAGAGTAGAGCGTCAATACGGTCCTTCTGTCTCCACATCATCAAACACCAATTCTGACATCCACATCGTTTCTTCTAGAGTGTAGTATATACCATATGACCGTAGGCCATACTTCTTCAACAATATGATAGAAGCTAGATGGTTCTCGAGAAACAATACACAATTACATTGGGGAAAGCTTATTTCTAAGTTTATTTATCCACAAATGTACTTGAGAATAAATTCCCACCCAATGGTAGGTGTGCATTTATTTTCTAGGTGCATTTATGGATGGATAGACTTAAAAATAAGCTTTGCCATGTAGGTGTGCATTTATTTCCTAAGTGCATTTATGGATGGATAGACATAAAAATAAGCTTTTCTATAGGGCTTAGCTAGAGTATGCTACAAATATGTATTTTGAAATAGCATAATAATGTTGAGAAGTCATTTGGATGCACTAAAAGAAGAAAGAAATGTCTCTAAAGGAAAGTGCAGTAAAAGAAAAATGTCTCTAAATGTCTGAAAGTGGAAACTAGAACAGGTGATGAAAATTCTTTATTTATACCACTCATATTTCAACTATTAGTTCCATTCAAAAAGATAAACAATATATCATTGTAAAGAGCATTGGCAATTGGGAATCAAGTTTTTTAGAAGTATAATGCTACCAAGAAATATGGTTTTCCAAAAGGAGGACTGGAGATCTCAAACTAGAAGCATAATATAAGTGAATTTGACATGAAAATGCCAATACCTCAATAATCAAATGTGCTACAGGAAACTATAAAAAGAAAAGTAGTACTTCCAAAAAGAAAATCATATTAAACAGAACTTCAGATAAAAATTGAGTTTAACTAAAGTAAAGCGTTCAACTGCACCCTACATAAGTGATCTATAAATACAATAGCAAGTTCGGTGTATCTCACATGTGGCAGAGAAGTAATAATATGCTTCTATAATATATGAAAAAAGGGTCCTAGAGTTAAATAACCCAGAAGCATGAGCTTCACATATATGCAGCACAACTCTTGTTTATGTTTTGTTGCATCCATAAACAACTCCATTCTCAACTAACCACCTCCCATCCCATTTGAAACAAATACAAATTAATGCTCCACAAATTTTTTTTTAACACTTTACCTATCCTACTCGACTCCAACACTTTACCTATCTTAGTCCACTCCAATCCAAAAAGGAATAATTAGAAATTTATCAACACTTCGAAACATTTTTGGCTGCAAACATAAAATTCATTAAACAAAAAGGATATTCAAGTTTTTCTTGAAGCTCACAGCTTCACTACATAGTACACATATTTCCAAAACTCATTATAAGAGTGGAGATACAGATAAAATCCTTAAGCAATTTATTGTTTACTATTGCTAGAGCTCACAGAGTCACAAGCGAATGCTTTCCAACAGTTTAAGAATATATGAGATAATACACACATGAACAGAACATAAGAGTGAACAGAAATGGAAAAGCATGAACAAAACAAAACTTACAAGCAAGAATAGAAATCTAAATTTATGAACAAGAAAGTGGAGAACAATACCAAAACTGAGAACAAAAAATGCAACGAAGCAAAAGAAATAATAGCAGCTAAGGACTAATTGTAAAACCCATATAATTTTTTTTCTGAATTCAA
Organism: Pinus albicaulis; assembly: GCA_034641835.2. Taxonomy (NCBI): domain Eukaryota; kingdom Viridiplantae; phylum Streptophyta; class Pinopsida; order Pinales; family Pinaceae; genus Pinus; species Pinus albicaulis. The sequence goes on along the minus strand of CM076575.1, from coordinate 1,220,876,815 downwards.
TAGATTTAGGTGGGACTTGTTCGAAAGGGAAAGGATATGCGATCATGTGTATCGTTAGAGGAAAGGAGGAAAGACCAAAACATTAGCAAACCCTGAATCAGCACATGAATCAATCACATCAATGTCATATTATTTGTTAAGTGGGGTTGATAAAAAAATCAACCACAACAATCTCATAATTTCTCAAGTGGGGGAGATAAACACACATACACAACCCGAAGTATCTCGGCAAACATCAACGTACACAACTAAGTATTTCAGCAAACATCAACAAACATACATAGATATACGACTATATCGCCTCGGCAAACATACACATACACACCCGAGTATTTCAGTGAACATACACAGATATACAAGTATCTCGGCTCGGCAAACATACACGTACACAATGAAGTATTTCACATATACATATTTACCAGTATCTCGGCAAATATACATACAACCAAGTATTTCAGCAAACATAGAGGTATACAATAACCAAGTATTTCACATGCATATCACAGAATCAAGGAAGGCACATGTGCACAGAGCAGAAACAACAACAAGAGCAATTACATATACCACTAGAAACCCTAAACCCTAAGGCACATGTGCACAGAGAAGAAACAACGACAATAGAAATTACATATACCACTAGAAACCCTAAACCCTATGGCACATGTTCCCAGAGCAGAAACAACGACAAGAGCAATTACATATACCACTAGAAACCCTAAACCCTAAATTACATAGGAAGAAGAACAAACAGTGCCAAAACCAGTGCCATGAAAAAATAGTATGAAGAAGAGATAAATTGAACCGAAATAGATTAGAAGTGTTCATAAACACATGTTTTCAAGTGTTTTAAAACACAACAGTGGGCTGGTAGGAATTATTTTCCTACCGAGAGGTGAAGACGCCATGCCAAATGCAGAGGAAAACGTCGATGCAGGAGCCAACTGATAGCCAGAGCTCGCCACAGTTCGGAAATCCCTGCAAAACCCTCGAAAATAGCATAAAATAGCCAAAATCTCTATAAAAACCCTTGAAAATGCAAGAAACACAACTTCTGCAAAAATTACCCTAAAAAAAACCCTCGAAAACGAAAAATTACCTTAAAATCATGGTACTTCTGCAAACCAGTAGAGGGGATGAAGCCATCAACATCTCCCCATAGCATTGAGTAGTCGAAGAGGGCAATTTGACAGTGGAGGACCAGGCTACGGTAGTCGGGGGAGCCAAACATGTCCACAGCAGGGTGCAGGAGCAACATGAACGAAAGAGTGACAAACCAACAAGCCATCCGAACATCAACAAAAATCGCGAGCATCTGGTGAACGGGGGAAGAAAACATGCACCAGCACCGGCGACACAGTGTGCAGCCACCGGCAGAGCTCTCCGAGCAACATCCCGCCCCGAACAGAAATGCACAGGGTGAGGAACGCATGTTTCATAATAGGTTGTTTGAAACCCTAAAAGTACGGAAGGAGCTCAAATTTAACTCCCTCACCAACTAGAACACGTCAACAATGGTAGCTGGCAAGTGTCGTACAACATGCGGTGTGCTGGCGATGTGGTTTGTGGACATGGAATGGAGGGCGCCCAAGTAATGGCGTCCCTCCCCTATAACATTGGATGGATAGGCTCAAATAACAATAATACCGCAAAGTGAAAATTGACATCTTGCTTCCATAATGGTCTGGAGCTTACAGTTGTATCCTGCGACCATTTGAGAAGCATCTCGAACCTGCTTTATAGAGTAGACTAGACTATTCCTCCTCGTCTTATAAAAATAAAAAATAGCATCGTGTCTGCAATAATTCGAGATCCATCTCGAATTCAAAACACTAAGATCAGATTGTTGTTTTTCTGTATTCATTCCAATCGCATATTACAACTGTAAATTATAGTTTTGAACATCATGTCAATTATTCCAAGCTTTTTTGTCAGGAGATCATTCGATCCCTTCTCCTTGGAAGTATGGAATCCTTTCCAAGAATTCACAGATCTCGCCACCGGGGGACCATCGAGGCAATTTGTAAAGGAAAATTCTTCCGTAGCGAATACTAAAATTGATTGGAAGGAAACTCCAGAGGCGCAAATAGAGTTGTAAGAGGGCCAAAGAGTTCTGTAGATAAGCGGGGAGCGCAGCAAAGAAGAAGAAGAGAAGAACGACAAATTGCACCGGATTGAGAAATCCCATGGAAAATTCCTATGGCTTTTCCGGCTACCGAATAATGTGAAGGTGGAAGAGATGAAGGTGAGCATGTAAAACGGGGTGTTGACAGTGATAGTGTTGAAGCAGCTCAACCTCTGAAACTGAAATCCATCGAGATCTTTGCTTGAGATCTCTGGTGTAGAGGATTAAGGTTATAGATGTGTTTAGGAGGCAGGTCTCCATTATCAAATCCATAGAATAAACATATCCATTACCATCCCCTGCTATTCCCTCCATTACAATGGGCTTGCATGTCTTGTATGTTTTTTAATAATATAATAAAAGGAGACGCAGGTTACAAGCTTCTGATGTGTTGTACTGTAAAAGGTTTTCATTTTTTTTTAAACTGGCTATGTTCCAGTGCTATCAAACAATATGAACGATAAAACACCCCCCAGTTTGATCGCATGTTAAATTTTCATATTTCGACGAGCTTCTCAATTTCGAGTAATAGCTAATGAGAAATCTATGTTTCCTATATTCCTACATGAATATAGGAATTTGGAAACATTTTTTTAATACCCAATTTTTATATTTAAAACCTCCTAAAATGTGTTTTTCAGTTAAAATTGTTTTTCTCAATTGACCATTCCCTAATCATTAATATACTTTATAATGCTAATTTTTTTCTTTTTGCACCCTGTTTGATACAGTCCATAATGTCTCTATTTTTAAGGTATTTTCTTAGTCCTTCTTTGAGTCCTTCTGTGTGCAATAAACTGTTTTGAGCAACGTGATAAAATAATAAAATTAATAATACCATGGGCTAATACCATGTTTTATGAATACCATGGGCCATCTAGGATTTTGATTATTATATTATGTTTCGAGGATTTTACTTATTTTGTTACGATAAGCCCAAAAACCATAAGTTATTTCACAATCAAAATATTTTACAATATTTTAATTTAATTTAATTTTATAACATTTTTAAATTAAATCTAACAACAAAAAGGCTATAATTAATTTTTAGGTATATCTAAACACTCAATGCTCATGAGATTCAATGGAGGTTTTAATAAAATAAAAAAATAGAATACTTTTATATATACATATGTGAAATTTACATAATACCGGCCTAGATCCATCTTAACCTCACATCTATCAAGCGCTTAGAGGGATCAAATACCTTGAGGTGCAAACCTCTTTTCTAAGTGCAAAAATTGAGGTAAGGTTGAACCTCGAGAGATTTGATTCCTCTCCAGGCTTGATATATTTGGGCTTATGATGTATCTAGGTTAGTTTTAGTCATACATGGTCATACAATATTTTTTGAACACCTAATTATTTTTATCTTTTTAAATATGATAAATATCTCTAAGATTAATATGGTCAATTGAATTTTAAATTTGTTTTGTTACCTTAGTTTGTTGAGATGAGAGAGAATATTAATAATTTGAATGATGAAAAATGATGAAATAAAATTTTTTAGTGCAAAGTGACAATATAACAATGCTAAATGACAGAAAATGTGAATAATAATATTATAGTCAATTACAAACAATCTTCATTGTGATCAATCTAAAATTATTTTCTTCTAATGTTATTATTGTCATGCTTATTAATTTTTACATATTCTTATATCGATCATATTAAAAGGAAAGTTGAAATCAGAGACCATTCAGATATTTAATTCAAGCTATTGTAGTAAACCTTGTCTCTCTTTCTCCAAAGTCAATCATTGTGACTTAAGGATTGTTAAACCTCGAATAATTTTTAATTTTTGTTGTTGTAGATTACCTCGTTTGAATGGAAAGTGATTTACAATGTTGAATGATAGAAAATGGGAATAATAAAGATTTACTCAATTACAAATAATTTACAGTTTTATGAATCCAACATTTTTCGTAAGTGAACATTTTATTTAGGATGAAAATTCAAGTATTGTGTTTATGGTTGAATTACTATAGCACAAAATTCAATTGACATCATGAATAATTTTGTATGTGGTTACACTGCGAGGGAGTGTATATGCTTTGGGAGTGAGAAGGAGTTAAAATGATCCAGGTGGATATTGGTGGCCACTCGCCTATTCCACTTGGGCCCCCATCATTGTCTCTTTCATTTTTTCAGTTTCGGCATAATTTACTATTTTTAGCAGTTTTTCAGGTCCTAAACTTCCAGAGCCATTTTGAGGCCCTAAACGACGTTTTTTGGGCATCGCACCATCCAGCGAATATAATTCCATTTCAAAATTATATTCATGGCGAAATTTTTAGTCCTCGGATAGAGCTTTCTAATGATGTATCATGTGCGTCAAACGGAGATAGTATGCCAAAGTTACGTCCCTGGGAAGTTGAAACACCAATTTACCCAAACGGGGCCCATAGTTTTGGCGCTTCATCTCCTAGGGTTAGGTTTTTTTGGATGTTTAGGGTTCTCCATTGTTTCTCAATAATAAATAGGCCCTCGAGCATCATTGTAACTCAGTTCAGAGGCTCGTAGCCGCCACATCTCTTCTCAGAGATAGCTACCAGTGCCCTAGCTAGTTTTACTTCCATTCTGTCTGTAAGCAAATTTCAATTCTTTGATATTAATGAAATGGTAGTATTTCGTACATCTTTGTATTTATGGTTATATGTTTATTCGTGTGTTCACACGCAAGTACGGTCGGTGGTATCGAAGCTGAGTGCTCATTTTCGATCCTTCTGCATGTCCCCAACGGGGTTGGGGTATAAGGGCTAGGCAGTGGTCGTTCTTCTTGAGATCAGCCTTGCAAACCTCGACGGACGCCCATGGGGGATGAAAAGAAAGATGAGGGAGCAGGAGATCCTATCAAAATATTGCTCGAGGAGGCCCTCGAAAAACAAAGGAACGCGATGATGGATAACTTTGTTCAAATCCTTCAACGGCTGCCCACCGGCGGCGCATCTGCATCCAGTAGCCACTCTGGAGTTGCGACTCCCTTTAAGGTACAAGTAAATTTTGACATTCCCATATTTGAGGGTCAAATAGACGCAGATGCCGTAGATAGATGGTTGAATCTATTAGAAGGATATTTCTCTGGTCATGACTTTTCAGACCGGGAGAAGATTATTTTTGCACTCCTCAAAGCTACCCCCCATGTTAAGGACTGGTGGGAAACCTACTGTGAGAACAAGGACCAGACAGAACCCTCTCTGTTCTCGGACGTACCAACTTGGAATTCTTTCCGAAGGCAGGTAGAAGGTAAATGTATCATTGTAGGAGCTGTATAGTATCAAAATTATCTGATGGACCCAAAGGGCAGCAACAGGGATCAATGTATTTGTCATGGCTGGCCAGGTGCTTAGATGCTACAACGCACAAGTTGTAGCAATTCGGAAAGCATTTAGTTAACTGCGTATCGCGGTTACACGCACGGATACATTCGGGAGAGATAAGTTCCTCGACATCTCTCGCTTGATGCCGGCCATCTGGGTATATCTGCAAGGTCAGAAGAAATTCAAGCAGGAAAAGGCAGACTTTGGATGTGAATCACTGGGAAAGGTACTTCCCAAGCTGAGAACAAGGAAGAGAGCGAGCATGGTGGCTAAAGACAACCCGTCAAAGCCACAAGAAAAGAATAGCACTGCAAAACCAAAGAAGGACACGGGAAAGTGGTGTGAGTTCCATAAGAGCTCCACTCACAACACAAGTGAGTGTCGGGCCAAGCAGTCGCTGGTGGCTGAGATGCGGGCTTCTGAGTTAGATGCATGCTCCAACTCTGAATCAGAACCTGACAAGGGGAATGACAAAGGGAAACATATTATTGATGCGGAGCCCAATGCCACTGTTGCCACTAAAAAGATCCAGAAGGAGGAAGCAGGAAGAGAGGAGGAGGAGGAAACGTCTTCTATTCCCGGATATTCGATGCAAGGCTAAAGTATGGGGTCCATTTGTTGACGATGGGGTGAGAACCTCATTTGGTAGATGCGAGTAGTGGTAAGAACTTCCAACAGTGACTCACTTACACTCATTTTGTCGGGTGGCTTCACCAGGAGCCGAGATTTGGTGTTGACACGGCCGTGCAGTCCACCATACCCGGCCCTTGTAGGATGAGGAGTGTCTGTGATGTTGCTCCTATTGATGTTTCTGATGTATTATTAGGACAACCATACTTGTGGAAGCGCCATGCTGTGTATGAGTCTCGACCTCGTGCTGTCATTGTTACTTTGGGAAATAAGTTGTACAGGATACCAGAGGTACCACCTCCTGCAGCTATCTCTTTGGTTACTGCAAAACAATGAAGTAAGCTCATTTCCCAAACTAGCAAATTCGTTTTCCTGATGATCCGCCCCCAGGGCAAGAAGAAGACTATGGCCATGACCTCCAGACAGGGCTCCTCTGCACGACAACAACAAATGGATAAGTTTGTGGAGGAGTACGGGGACATCTTCACCTCACCCACAGGGGTTCTTCTGCACTGTCAGGTCAGGCACCTGATTGATCTGACCCCAGGTGCGCCACTACCCAATGGACCGATCTATCGGCGCTCTGTTATGGAGAATTATGAAATCAAGAGGCAAATTCAGGAGCTATTGCAGAAAGGTCACATCAGACCAATTTCATCACCCTGTGGGAGCCCGATCGTGTTGGTACAGAAGAAGGATGAGACGTGGAGACTCTGTATTGACTATCGGGCACTGAACAAGATCAATGTCTAGAATAGGTACCCAATCCCACAGATTGATGACCTTCTGGACCAACTCAAAGGTGCAAAATATTTCCACAAGATTGACCCAAAGTTTGGGTATCACCAGGTACTTATTGAACCCTCTAATGTGTGGAAGATTGCCTTCAAAGCCAAGGAAGGCCTTTTTGAATGGCTAGTCATGCCTTTCGGTTTGATGAATGCTCTCGCGACCTTCATGAGGATGATGGACGACATCTTGCGACCATTCACCAACTCATTTGTAGTGGTGTACTTGGATGACATTCTGATCTTCAACAAGACTTGGGAAGAGCACCTTCACCACATCCGACAGGTCCTCCAAACATTGCGGCAACACAATTTGTGTGCCAATTTGGAGAAGTGCACGTTTGGCATGACCCAGGTTCAGTATCTGGGATACATTATTGATGAAAGGGGGGTGCATGTGGATCAATCCAAGATCCAAGTCATTCGGGATTGGCCAGCCCCAACCACTATAACAGAGCTTCGCAGCTTTCTGGATCTTGCAAATTTCTACCGTACATTTTTGTTGGGATTCTCTCATATCACTTGGCCCTTGAGTCAAGTCACCAAGGGAGGAGCAAGAGAAAAATTCTTTTGGTCAGAACCTCAATAGAAGGCGTTCACAGAATTGAAAAATCGCCTCTGTTCTGCCCCAGTGCTCACATTACCATACTTGCAACAACCATTTGAGATCGAGATAGATGCCTCTGACTATGCTATCGGGGCAGTTCTTACTCAACAAGGACATCTAGTGGAATATCACAGTGAGACATTGTCTGAGACAGTTCGCAAGTATCCCACCTATGACAAAGAAATGTATTCCATTATGCAAGCCTGTCGACAATGGAAGCATTACATTTTGGGGAAGGAAACAATCATCCACACAGACCACCAGCCCCTGCAGTTCATACAGACACAAGGGAAGTTGGAGAATGATCACCATCAGAAGTGGTCCACATATCTGCAATAGTTTCATTTGAACATCAAGTACAAGAAGGGTAGCACCAATAATGTTGCAGACTACCTCAGCTCACCACCGATCGTGGTGCTCACCACCATGCTCAACTCCTGTGGGCACGAGACTTTTGATTGGTCGCTTCTCTATGAGAGTGACCCAGAATTCGGCCACACTTACAAGGCACTTTTGGGGGGTACGCAAGTTCCAAATTTTCACCTCCTAAATGCACTTTTATGTCACCTGGGACACCTTTGTGTTCCTTCAAGTGAGCATGCCAAGATGATATGCGAAGCACACTACAGTCAAGTCGCTGGGAATTTCGGGGTCAAGAAAATAGTAGCAATACTACAGAAGTATTTCTATTGGCCGAACCTTCGAAAGGATGTCAAGAAGCACATCAGATCGTGCATTGCTTGTGCCATTGCCAAACCGACCATCAAGAAGAAAGGCCTATATACTCCACTACCTACCCCTAGTCGACCTTGGGAATCCATCTCCATGGATTACATGTCAGGCCTGCCTTCTACTAAGAATGGAAATGACTATGTTCTCGTGGTTGTTGACATATTCTCGAAGATGGCCATTATGGCGGCCTGTAAGAAGAATATCACAGCAGAAGCCACTGCTAAACTCTTATTTGAACGAGTGTGGGTGCACTTTGGGATCCCACAGTCTATCATATCAGATCGAGATAGCAGGTTCCTCAGCACATTTTGGTCCAGCCTCTGGTCAATGTTGGACACAAAGCTCACTAATTCCACAGCTTTCCATCCCCAAACAGATGGCCAGACAGAGGTCGTCAACAGAATGATTGTACACATTCTGCGCATGTACAATTCAAAGCATCCATGCACATGGGACGAGAGCCTCCCCTATGTATAAAATAGTTATAACAGGGCTCTCCACAATTCAATTGGCCATAGCCCCTTTCAGGTGGGCTTGGGATTCCGGCCACTATGTCCCATTGACGTAGCCATGCCATTTGCAGCTGCTCAGGCCGATTCAGCTCATGTCCAGTCTGAAGTTGACAAAGCAAGTAGCTTCATCGAGCGCATTCAACACATCCGCCAACAGGTTCATGATATATTGGACAGAGCCAATGCGAAGTACAAGTAGCGCCATGATCAACACCGGGTGCCACACAACTTCCAGGTGGGTGAAAAAGTATGGCTACATTTGCAGAAGGAGCACCTCACTGGACCCCACCGCAAGCTTCGCCCGCTCTGATACGGGCAGTACACCGTCACCAAGGCTGTAGGTGACAATGCCTTCGAGCTTAGTATTCCTCCATTCCTTGGTCTGCAACTAGTATTCAATGTGGATCGCCTTCGTCCTTACTTCCCACCTCTACTGGACACCTCAGACATTGCAGAACAACTCACACCAACAGAGTTAAACCCAGACTGCATGGAACAGGCCACCACAGATTGTATCATGGAAATGAAAATCAAGAACACTTGCCAACAGAAAATCCAACTATATCGGGTTGTCAAAGCTGGCCAACTCCTGCACCAAGGAAAGTGGTTCAACAGGGACCAAGTTCAGCAGAAATTTCCTCATCTCATGGAGGAACTTAACGCAATGGGGACCATGGCTTCCTAAGGGGGGAGGAATGATCCAGGTGGATATTGGTGGCCACCTGCCTATTCCACTTGGGCCCCCACCATTGTCTCTTTCATTTTTTCAGTTTCAGCATAATTTACTATTTTTAGCAGTTTTTCGGGTCCTGAACTTCCGGAGCCGTTTTGAGGCCCTAAATGACGTTTTTTGGGCATCACGCCTCGAGTGAATATCATTCCATTTTGGAATGATATTCATGGCGAAATTTGTAGTCCTCGGATAGAGCTTTCTAATGATGTATCATGTGTGTCAAACAGAGATAGTATGCCAAAGTTATGTCCCTGGGAAGTTGAAACACCAATTTATCCAAACGGGGCCCATAGTTTTGGTGCGTCATCTCCTAGGGTTAGGTTTTTGGATGTTTATGATTCTCCATTGTTTCTCAATAATAAATAGGCCCTCGAGCCTCATTATAACTCAGTTCAGAGGCCTGTAGCCACCACATCTCTTCTCAGAGATAGCTACCAGTGCCCTAGCTAGTTTTATTTCCATTCTGTCTGTAAGCAAATTTCAGTTCTTTGATATTAATGAAGTGAAGTGTTATTTCTGTTGCATCTCTATATTTATGGTTATATGTTTATTCTTTTTCTTTCCTGCATAAATCCGGATCATAAAAAGGAGGAGAAACAAGGGGAGATATAGACATATATGGAGGGGGGTAGAGGGAATAAGAAAGAGGTGGAAAGAGAGATGGAGGAAGAAAGATAAATATGGAGAGAGGAGTGGAAGAGAGAGATAAGGGGAAGAGAGAGAGAGTATGTTTGGGGGCTAAGATAGAGAGAAAAATAAGGAGAGATGATGAGAGATAGAGATATAGAAGGAGGAGGAATATATGTTATTACAATGAAATCAATGCATACTATTAATCTAATTATTTTACATCATACATCTAGTTGCATGCATCAAATAGGAAATTAGCATATACACTGAAATCAATTCATCTAGTGAAAACAATCAAATAGGATTAGAAATCAACATCTACACTAAAATCAATGCATCTAGTGCATACTATCAAATATGATTATAAATCAACATCTACACTAAAATCAATGCATCTACTGTAAGAAATCAAATAGAATTAGAAACCAATATCTACACTAAAACCAATGCATCTAGTGGAAGCAATCAAATAGGAGTAGAAATCAATAGCTACACTCAAATCACTACATCTAGCGTAAGGTATTAAATAAGATTAGAAATCGAAATATACAACGAAAGAAATGCATCTAGTGCAAGCGATCATATAGTACTATAAATCAATATCTACACTAAAACCAATCCATTTAGTGCAAGAAATTAAATAGGAGTAGAAATCAACATCTACACTAAAATCAATGCTTCTAGTATAAGGTATTAAATAATATTATAAATTGACATCTACACTAAAGTCAATGCATATAGTGAAAGCAATCAAATATGATTATAATTCAATATCTACATTGAAATCAATCCATCTAGTGCAAGAAATCAAATAGGAGTACAAATAAAAAACTACATTTAAATCAATGAATCTGGTGTAAGGTGTTAAATAGGATTACAATTCGACAACTATACTGATATCAATGCATCTAGTGCAAGCGATAAAATATGATTAGAAATAAAGAACTACACTAAAATAAATACATCTATTTTAGTGAAAAGCCGAAATATTGGCATGACTTTCTAGATCTAACTTCTATTTCTGTATTTTTGTTTGGCTGTCTCTTTATTCTTCCATCTATCTCCACTTTCCATTCTGTGTCTACCTCCCTCCCTCTCTCCTCTCTCTCCCCCTCTCTCTCCCCCTTGTCCCTCTCTCTCCATCTCTTCCTCCATTTATTTATCTTTCTCGTCTTCCCTCTACCACCATTCCATCTATATCTATAGCTCCCTCCATCTCTCTCTCTCTCTCTCTCTCTCTCTCTCTCTCTCTCTCTCTCTCTCCATATCAATGCATCTAGTGCAAAGAATAAAATTGGATTAGAAATCAATATCTACACTGAAATCAACGCATCCAATGCAAACAATCAAATAGAAGTAGAGATCAAAATATACATGGAAATCAAATCATCTAGTGTCTATCTCCCTCTCTCTCTCCTTCTCTGTCTCCCCCTACCTCTCCCCCCCCCCCCGTCGCTCTCTCTCCTTTCCTTCCCTTGCTCTATCTTTCTCTTCTTCCCTCTTCCCTAGTGCCATCTATATCTATACCTCCCTCCATCTCTCCTTTTTTGTCTCTCTATCTTAGCCCCCTAAACACATCTCTCTCTCTCTCTTTGTCTCTCTCTCTCCTTCCCTCTTTCCCCTTCCATATATATCTATATATCCCACTCTCTCTCCTTATTTATATCTTAATATCATCCTGCATACACACTCTCTCTCCATATCTATTTATCTATCTATCACTCCCTCTTCCTCTCCTTCTCTATCTCTTCCCCTCCCCCCTCTCGATCTCTACCTCCTCCATCTATATCTTTATCTCAACCCCCAAACATACACACACTCTCTCCATATTTCTCTCTCTCTCTCTCTCTCTCTCTCTCTCTCTCTCTCTCCTTCTCACCCCCCTTGTCTCTCCTTCTCACCCCCCAAACATACACACACTCTCTCTTCCTCTTATCTCCATGTCCCTCTCTGTCTCCCTCTCTTCACTCTTCCTCTCCTCTCTCCCTCATCATCTATCCTCCTGTCCCTTGTCACTCCCTTTCCCTCTTGACCTTTCTCTTTTTATGACATTCTTCCACTTCCAACTCCATCTCTCTCTCCTCTCTCTCTTCCTTCCTCTCTCTCCCTTTCTCTCCCACCTCCCTCTGTCTCTCACCCCATCACACAAATTCTCTCTCTCCACCCTCCAACATTGTCACTATCTCTCTCTCTCTCTCTCCTTCTCGCTCTCCCCCTCTGTGCCCCATCCATATAAAATTATTCTCATTTTTAATTTATTAAAACCTCCATTTTAAAAGTATTATCATTTTTAATTTATTAAAACCTCCATTTTTGCACCGAGAGGCGCTCTACAGCCCAGTATATAGGGATGTGTAGATGTAACGTGTGTAATGTAAATTTCGGCCCAATATATAGAGATGTGTAGATGTAATGTGTGTAATGTAAACTTTTGATATGTCGGGCCCAATATATAGAGATGTGTAGATTTAATGTGTGTAATTTAAAATTTTTATATGTCGGGCCCAATATATAGAGATGTGTAGATGTAATGTGTGTAATTTAAAATTTTGATATGTTGGAGTGTATATAGATGTGTAGATGTCATGTGAGTAATGTAAACTTTTGATATATTTACCACTTTAATACCATGGGCCAAATACCATATTTATAAAAGAGGTATGGTAAATAAATAAAATATAAATAAACCATATATATGGTAAATAAATAAAAAGGATTTTTATATTTACTCCATAATCCTATTTATATTTATGAACATCAAAAAGTGGTTTTATTTAGGTGAATCCTGAGCTAAATACCATGGGCCAAATTATTATTAATACATGCAAAAAAAAATTATTAACCCTGATATTAATATTAATATTAATATTAATTCTAATAATGACATTATTATATTATAATATTAATATTATTAAACTTAATTAATGTAAACTTTTGATATGTCCGAGTGTATAGAAATGTACCACTTTAATACCATGGGCCAAATACCATATTTATAAAAGAGGTATGGAAAATAAATAGAATATAAATAAACCATAGGTATGGTAAATAAATAAAACGTCTTTTTATATTTACTCCATAATCCTATTTATATTTAGGAACACTCAAAAAGTGGTTTTAATTAGCTGAATCCTCAGCTAAATACCATGGGCCAAATTAGAGTACACTATATGCATTGCCTATCTCAAGTAACAATAAACATGTAAACGTAAATGTAAAACTAATGTTTAATATTTAACATTTAAAATTTAATCTAATTAATCTAATGTCGGCCCTACAAAAAAAATCACTTTCTCTCCCTACATATATAAATTTAACACAATGGGCCAAATACCATATTTTTCTATTTCTCTTCCATTTTATATTAGAGATAAAAGAGAGAGAGGGAGAGAGAAGAGAGATGAGGGAAGAGAGAGGGAGGTAGGAGAGGAAGGGAAAGAGAGGAAGGAAGAGAGAGAGGAGGAGAGAGGGAGGGATATAGAGATGGAGTTGAAGGGTGAGAGAGGGAGTGAAGAAGAAATACATAGAGAGGGCGAGAAGTGGAGAGAGAGAGGGAGTGACAAGGGATAAATAGAGAAAGTATGTGTATGTTTGGGGGTGAGAAAAATAGAGAAATAAGTAGAGATGGAGGGAATGGGGGGAGAAGGAGAGAGGCATGGATATAGTAACATAGTTGGAGGGTGAAGAGAGGGAGAGAGAGGGAGATAGAGAGATAGATAGATGTGGAAGAGTAAGGGATAGAGGGGAAGGAAGAGAGAGATGATGTGAGAGAGTGGAGAGGGAAGGAAAGAGAGATGGAGTTGGAGGGGGGAGAGAGGGAAGATGATTTCTTGCACTTCATGCATTGATTTTAGTGTGGATGGTGATTTCTAATGTAAAGTTTGATAGATAAAGAGTAATGTAAACTTTTGATAAGGTGATTTCTAATCCTATTTGATTGCTTGCACTATATGCATTGATATCAGCGTAGATGTTGGTTTCTAATCTTATTTTCTTACTTGCACTAGATGCATTGATTTCAGTGTAAATACAGATAATATCAAACTCTAGATCTAGAGTAATGTATTTACATAGGGAGCGAGAAGTGGAGAGAGAGAGAGGGAGTGACAAGGGAGAAATAGAGGAGTATGTGTATGTTTGGGGGTGAGATAAAGAGAAAAATAAGGAGAGATGGAGGGAATGGGGGAGAATGAGAGAGGGAGGGATATAGTAACATAGTTGGAGGGTGGAGAGATATATATATATATATATATATAGAGAGAGAGAGAGAGAGATAGATGTGGGAGAGAAAGGGATAGAGGGGAAGGAAGAGAGAGAGGATGTGAGAGAGTGGAGAGAGGGAAGGAAAGAGAGATGGAGTTGGAGCGGGGAGAGAGGGAAGCTTATTTCTTGCACTCAACGCATTGATTTCAGTGTGGATGGTGATTTCTAAGCCTATTTTTCTTGCACTATATGCATTGATTTTAGTGTAGATGTTGAGAGAGAGAGTGTGTGTATGTGTGTGTGTTGGGGGAGGAAAGAGGATTGGAAGCCAAAGAGAGAGAGAGAGAGAGAGAGAGAGAGAGAGAGAGAAAGAGGAAAATATAGAGGAAGGTAGGAGAGGAAGGACAAGAGAGAGGACATGAGAGAGAGGAAGAGAGTTATGGGGGAAGAGAGAAAATTGGAGGTCAAAGAAAGAGAGAGAGAGAGAGGGGGGAGAGAGAGGAAGTGAGGGAGTGGAGAGAGGGAGCGAAAGAGAAAGGGATAGAGGGGAAGGAAGAGAGAGAGGATGTATGAAAGAGAGATGTATTTTGAGGGGGGAGATAGGGAAGTAGATGGTGATTTATAATCCTATTTGATTGCTTGCACTAGATGCATTGATATCAGTGTAGATGTTCGTTTCTAATCTTATTTTATTACTTGCACTAGATCCATTGATTTCAATATACATGTTGATTTATAATCTTATTTGATTACCTGCATTAGATGCATTGATCTCGGTGTAGATGTTATTTTGTAATCTTATTTGATTGTTTTCATTAGGTGCATTGATTTCAGTGTAGAAGTTGATTTCTGATTTGATGTAATTGGATGTACATTGATGATACATTAATTCTAAAGTGATTGGATTAAGATTGTGCATTGATTTTAGTGTAAGCACACAAAATTATTAATAATGTACATTAATATGGTGATTTCTAATCCTATTTGATTACTTGCACTAGATGCATTGATTTCAGTGTACATGTTGGTTTCTAATCTTATTTTATTACTTGCACTAGATGCATTGATTTCAGTGTAAATACATATAATAACAAACTATGGATCTAGAGTAATGTATTTACATAGGGAGCGAGAAGTTTAGAGAGAGAGGGAGTGACAAGGGAGAAATAGAGGAGTATGTGTATGTTTGGGGGTGAGATAAAGTGAAAAATAAGGAGAGATTGAGGGAATGGGGGGAAAATGAGAGAGGGAGGGATATAGTAACATATTTGGAGGGTGAAGAGAGGGAGAGAGAGGGAGATATAGAGAGAGATAGACGTGGGAGAGAAATGGATAGAGGGGAAGGAAGAGAGAGAGGATGTGAGAGAGTGGAGAGAGGGAGGGAAAGAGAGATGGAGTTGGAGGGGTGAGAGAGGGAATATGATTTCTTGCACTCGATGCATTGATTTCAGTGTGGATGGTGATTTATAATCCTATTTTTCTTGCACTATATGCATTGATTTTAGTGTATATGTTGAGAGAGAGACAAAGTGTGTGTGTGTGTTGGGGGAGGAAAGAGGATTGGAAGGCAAAGAGAGAGAGAGAGAGAGAGACATAATTGGATTGAAAAGAGAGAGAGAGAGGAAAAGATAGAGGAAGGTAGGAGAGGAAGGACAAGAGAGAGGACATGAGAGAGAGGAAGAGATTTATGGGGGAAGAGAGAAAATTTGAGGGAAAAGAGAGAGAGAGAGAGAGAGAGAGAGAGAGCAAGGACGAGAGAGAGGAGGAGAGAGGGAGGGAGATAGAAGGAGAGATGGAGTTGGAGGGGAAGAGAGGGAGGGAAGAAGGATTACATAGAGAGTGAGAAGTGGAGAGAGAGATGAAGTGACAAGGGAGATATGGAGAGAGTGTGTATATGTTTTGGGGTGAGATAAAGAGATAAAGAAGGAGATATGGAGAGAAGGAGAGAGGGAGGGATATAGTAACATAGTTGGAGGGTGAAGAGAGAGGGATATATATATGTGGGAAATAAATGGAGAGAGAGGAAGGAAGAGGGAGGATGTGAGAGAGTGGAGAGATGAAGATAAAGAGAGATGTAGTTCGAGGGGGGGGATAGGGAAGTAGATGGTGATTTATAATCCTATTTGATTGCTCGCACTAGATGCATTAATTTCAGTGTAGATGTTGATTTCAGTGTAGAGGAGGAGATATGGAGGGAAAGAGAGATGTAGTTGGAGGGGGGAGAGAGGGAAGATGATTTCTTGCACTCGATGCATTGATTTCAGTGTGGATGGTGATTTCTAATTCTATTTTTCTTGCACTATATGCATTGATTTTAGTGTAGATGTTGTGTGTGTGTGTGTGTGTGAGAGAGAGAGAGAGAGAGAGAGAGAGAGAGAGGGAGATATATATGTGGGAAAGAAACTGAGAGAGAGGAAGGAAGAGGGAGGATGTGAGAGAGTGGAGAGATGGAGGAAAAGAGAGATGTAGTTCGAGGGGGGAGATAGGGAAGTAGATGGTGATTTATAATCCTATTTGATTTCTTGCACTAGATGCATTCATATCAGTGTAGATGTTGGTTCCTAATCTTATTTAATTACTTGCACTAGATCCATTGATTTTAATATAGATTTTGATCTCTAATCTTATTTGATTACTCGCATTAAATGCATTGATCTCAGTGTAGATGTTGTTTTGTTAGTGCATTGATTTCTGTGTAGACGTTGATTTCTGATTTGATGTAATTGGATATACGTTGATGGTACATTAATTTTAAAGTGATTGGATTAAGATTGTGCATTGATTTCAGTGTAAGCACACGAAATTATTAACAATGTACATTAATATTCATGCTATAGTAAATCAACCTATTAATATTGAAGAGAAAGAGAGACAATGTATGATGTTTAGTACAATAGTTCAAGCTAAATATTTAAATGGTTTATTATTTCAATTGTCCCTTTCATATAATCGATATGAAAAGATGACAAAACTAACAAGGGTGACAATAAGAGTAGTAAAAGAAAATAATTTGAGATTGATCACAATGAAGACTTTTTGTAATTGACTACACTCTTATTACTTTCATTTTCTATCATTCAACACTATTACATTGTCACTTTGCATTCAAAAAAATTATTTTGTCATTAAAGTTATTAACAATATTTATCATCTCAAAAAACTGAGGTAACTATGAAAATTTTAAAATTAAAACGACCAGATAAATACATATTTGACATATATAAAATTATTATATTTATATTATCTGTATTTGCATATTATTGATAAAATTAATCATATTTTCGATAGATTTTCCTTGGTCTCACACAACTGAAACCAACCTAGATCCATCTTAACTTTGGATCTATCAAGCGCTGAGAGGGATCAAATCTCTCGAGGTGCAAACCTTTCCTCAAGTTTTGCACTAAAAAAAAAGGTTTGCACCTCTAGATATTTGATCCCTCTCGGCGCTTGATAGATCTAAAGTTAAGATGGATCTAGGCTGGTTTATTAAAACCTAATTTAATCTCGTTGGGAATATTTTTAGTAGTAGTGAGGATGAAGGATTTATATATACCTAAAAGTAGTTATAACTTTTTTTCTTTAATATTTAATTAAAAATGTTATAAAATTAAATTAAAATAAAGTATTTGTAGTTAGATCTAAAGTTAAGATGGATCTAGGCTGGTTTTATATATTAAATAGGGCTTGTTTATCACGATATTTATAATGCTCGGGTATAGCGTTGATTACCATCATCATTGTGGCTACACCTTTCTTTAACAATAGCATTCTGACTTGTATTGTTTGGTGACGAGCTTCGGTTGTGATTTACATTGTTTGTGCGAGTTTCTGGCTTATTACAGCATAATGTCGTCTTCAAAGGATTCTCACTACAGCCAGGTATTGGGTAACTCATATTTATTTTAATAAATGACATCACCCATCGATCTACTCATTTCAGAATTGTTTGATACTACATTTAAAGCTCAACGACTACTATTTGTTCATCATAAGCCAACTATAACGAGGTACTAACGGTCTATGCCACTATTTTTCATGCTTAGGTTGCTCGTTTGGCTTCCAAAAATGGTAATGATCTCCTGGCTATGTACACGTTATTTAGCAGTTTGGATGTGAATGATGATATGACCAGAAATTATGGTCTCAGAGAACTGTATCAAAAGGTGCTGAGGAATTTATATTTTTGTTTACGTTAGAATAGGGTAAATGAGAGCTTTAACATTAACTTTTGAATTCATGTTTGAGAAATATAGGATTACTTTATAGCGAAATTTTGATATGGAGTTATGAGGTTGATGAAGTCATTTTTGTTTCAGAATTGTCATGATTATGAACTCCTTAGAAGCACGCCAAATATGGAATTTAGGAAGAAGTTCTGCATCCAATTTGTTCGACTGGTTTATAGTTTGTCAAATTTCCAAAGGTAATAGACGTGGGCTTTCTATTGGTTTCAAATTCCATTAATGTTCATTCTATGGGAAAGTTTCTTTGACTACATTGATAATTATTGTATGCCTTGTGATAAATCAGCATGAAGGGTTTAGATGAAGAGTGGTCTTCGGTGGCGAATAGTATCGAAGAATTTGTGACATCAAAGAGCACAACAGAATCGGACGTGTTGCGAATGATTTCGATCTTAATATTTGTTGTTCATTTTCATAAGAGGATACCAGTGCAACCTGGATTCCACACAAATGTGGTTTTAGTTGCATTTGAATTTGCGGCGCGCCTCTTGCAAATATGTGCATCTGCCAATGACGTCTTTTCAACTGCTTTGTTGCCTGCTTTACTAACTTTTGTAGAGTGGTATGTGTACAGCCCTGACATGATTACAGAGAAAGTTGAAGCCTCTGTCGTTATAAACGAGGATGAAGGAGAGTCCATAAGCAAGGCAAGATTGACCTTCTGGAGAAGCTGCCAAAATTTTCTATCGACCACCTTGTCAGGAAAAAACATGCAGGGCTACGTTGGTATCTTGAGTTCTTGCATAAATAACGGTGAATTAGTGGATCGTGTTGCTCTATGGGAGGATAGAGTGAATCAAGTATGCGCCCCATTTGATCCAGTTCACCGTGTGCTGAAATTGTCAAGATCTCTTTCGTGCGGATCCGAAGAAAACAAGAATCGTATGGCAAGAATAATCGATGCCGTTCGAAAGGCTGTGCCGCCGAATTGTGAAACATCACAATTGCAAGGTGATCCAAAAAGACAAGAAAGTAATCAAACAGTGGATGTACAGAGCAGTTCTACTGGACCTTCTGGTACGAAGGACTAGAGTCGATTTTAGGTGCTATTTAACTAGATTTAAGTTGTTAGTTGAGAAAGATTTAAATTGTTAGTTGAGAATTGATATTAATTAGGAGGATTATGAACTAGCTAATGTTAAATATTTGTGATATGTTTAATAATATGAGAATATTTAAATGTAGTGGAAATAAGGATTTGGTATTCCAAAAAAATGTGGTAGGAAGGATTATAGTTGATTCTAGGTATTATTCAATTAGTTTTAATTTATGTGTTGAGAATTGACAATAATTAGAAGTATTATGAGTAGTAGTTAATGTTAATATTTATGGTTAGTGGTAAATGTATTTAGTGTTAATTTTGATATTTATTAATGGTAAATGTATTTAGAGTTTTTCTTCAAAGTTTGATATATTTTAATGGTAAATTCACATTATTATTATCATAGGAGGAGAGGTATTGGATTACATTGCTTGGTAATAAAGTATGGTTTGTAAAGTGATTTTTTAGTAGTTAATGTTAAATACTTGTGATTAGGAGTAAATACATTTAGTGGTCATTTTGATATTTATATAATGGTAAATATACCATGATTATTATTATATAGAATAAGTCGTGGATTATATTGTTTTGTAATAAAGTATGGTTTGTAAAGTGATTTTTTTAGTAGTTAATGTTAAATGTTTGTGGTTTTTGGTAAATGTATTTAGTGGTAATTTTGATATTTAATAATGGTTAATACACAAGATTATTATTATTATATATGTAAGTATTGGATTATATTGTTTTGTAATAAAGTATTGTTTGTAAATGATTTTTTTATAATGAGTAATGGGTAGTGCTTATAGGTATATTTTTTTTATTGGGAGTGGAAAATGTATTTTTTGTTTTTCTTCAAAGTGTTTTCATGAATTATTTTTTATAACTAAAAGAATGTTTGGTAGTGTTATTCTATTTAGAGGTTTTTTTTATTTCTCAATATTTTTGGTATTGCTAATTATAAATGTATTTAGTGTTTCTCTTTGAAGTTTAGTGTTTGTAATTAGTTATGAGAAAATATTCATACACATTATTATTATATTGGACATCTGTGGATTATATTGTTTTCTAATAAAGTATGGTTTTTGAAGTGATTAATGAATATTAGCTGAAAGGTACCAACGGTTTCCCAAGTCGTCACAATGCAATTTTCCTAACTGTTGTTGCACAACATGACATGGCAACTCATAGAAAAGTTTCTCCTAATGATTTATGAGAGTCATAGCCCAAGTGCTTCAATCAATCCCATGGCCTACCTCATAAAGAAACAAGTTTTTTGTTGTGGTGGCCATATCACCTCCCATGCTCCCCTTAGAACATGTAATGCAAAAAGTGTGGGAAAACCCTTCCCCAAAAGACACATCCAACCAATCTGTATCTCCCCCAATCATGGTCCCAATAAAAATAGGAACAACAACAACATAGGGAACCATAATGAGAATCATACTAGCTTCCATATGTAGCAACGGAGAAGGACAGTGGTCCCTCAAATGCAACTAGCGAAGTTTGACTCTCAACTACAATAGAGTATGATATAATGTGTGTCTTTTCAACCACTTGCTTTCTGCCCCAATCTCCTCACAAGTTTGGAGAAAGTGTATGGTGTATGGTGCAAAGTGAGAATTGGATCGTCTTTTGAAAAAGGGATCTCCATGCCCTCTTGTTCAAGAATATGAGATAGAGGTCTTGTCTCTAACAAGGTATGATGCAAGACGTCAGCCTCCTCAATGGTTTTCTGAAGTGTAATTGTGCTCATAGGTTCCTCTAACACATGCAGGGTATTTGTTTGTTTAAGTTTGTTTAGCTCCACCACATGTGTTTCATATTGTTTCTTATCAAATATTTCCACTAATGTCTTAGTGAACCTTGCATAAGAATAAGTATTTGAATTTTTCAAAGAAAAAGACTCAAATATCCACCATGCATAGGCCTTACCTCCAAAATGCAACAATGCAACTTTGATGGCTTCACCTTCAGAAATTTGGTGCTGTTGCAAATAGGTGTCTAGCTCTCCACGCAAGCTCTAGTTGAACATGTAGGTGAACCATCAAAAGTAGATAGGGAATATTTACTCATATTATGCTGCTTGATTCTCTCCACCTTGATCTTGCAAAACTTTGGAAAAGTGATATGATCTCTAAAATTCTTAGTTTGAGATTCATATTCTTGCAGAAAATCAGTAAGAGTTTCCCTCCTAGGCATTCCTTCTTCTAACTCTCTCATAGAAAATCTGGGCATATGACTGCGCTGTGCATCATAGTGTGTGGTTGCATGCTCACACTCCTCATATGATAATCTATAGTTTGATTCAGAGTCAAACTCTCTTGGAGATTCCCTATTCATCTCCCTCCTCAACTTCTTGAGATCTCCTTGAATTCTCTGCAAAGTTTGAGAAAGAAACTTTGAAAGTCTCTCCTCCATTCTTCCTCCAAAAAATGGAGTATTCTTTTTGTCTTTTTTGTACATCTTTTCTTCTTCTTGTCTTCTTAATAGCATATTCGCTAAGATTCCACAAACTGAGCCAAGATGATGATCTGATACCACTGTAATATCCTAAAATGGGGATGCAGCAATACATGAACACAAAACTAGAAATAGCAATGAATAACATCATACCAAAATTTATGTAAACCATGGAGCCATTTTATTATGTAAATCAACAGAAAATGAGTACAATTGAAGTGTGCATAACTCAAATAATCAAGGTAAACAAGCCTCCCATGAATACATAAACCAAAAGTGAAATGTTGCTATATTGTAGAATGTTCATGAACATGTACAACGCAGTCATAGATGGTACATTGCTACATGGGAAAGTGAAATAACATAAATCTTCAAATAGATGGCTCATACAATGTTGGGAGTGAAGATCTAAGCTCCCAAACACAATTTGAAGACAATCTTGGAAGGATTTCTTGAAATATGCAAAAGTACAAAAATGTCGGAGTTGCAGTCCTAAGACTGAATAGCAGCTGCAACTCAAGCTCTGGATGAAGATGGTTGTAGATAGAAAATGTGATAAATGAATCTCATACACTAGGTCCTTCAGGTGAAAGGCTGATCCAATCACTGAATATTTTACCCTCCAACAATCACTGCAAACCCTCACTGAAAATAACATAGTTAAGGAGAGGGACTGTGCTGTAGGAGATATAAAATGTGTTGGCCAAGTTCCAAGATCTAAAATTTTCTCCAAGGCTTCCTCACTGATCTCCCAAAGGAAAGAAAGCTTCCTCTTTTGAAAAATAAGTTCCGGAAGTGGTGTTGTAAACCCTCCACTGCAACACCCTACAACATAATGTATACTTCTATAGAAATAACATTGTAGCTAAAGGAGGTAGCTTGGCCTCAAGCCTGGATGTGGAGAAATGATTTAGGAGCTCCCTCAGGAGGCCTCTCAAGAAAGGAGAAGGAATTCCTAAACAGGAAATCTTTGTGCTAAGCAGCATAATCTCAACTAAATAGTTGAAGAAAGTAGAATAGTCATGCAGACCACAATTTCAATAATCTGTAACATGTCTTGCTATGGCTGCTTTGCCCTCATTTTATACAAGTGGAAGCTTTCTCATCTTATGTCCCACTCATTAGGGTTTCCTCCACCAAGGATTCTTCCTCCCACTATTACTGCGTTGTCCCCAAATATGATCTCCACCTCTTATCCCAACGTTGTTGACTTGGTCAAACTTGACCTTGTCCATATGCAAATGTCCCTTTTTCACACATGAGGGTGTGAAATCCAGCCATAATAATGATCCCTTTTCACATCATAAGGGATTTTGTTCCTATTTCTGAAATGTATGGGCCTCATTACCCATTTATTCATCTCCTAGGTGTAAAAGACAAAAAACAATATTCCAATTAGTTGCGTGCTAAATTTGGAATATTACATAATCAGACATCTAAGCTTCAATAAATTCCATAAGTCAAGAAAAGTTGGAGTAGTTGTGACTTTCCTAACATTTCTCTACCAGAAAATACCATATGTAAATCATGTCAATTTGGTAAGAAAAATAGGGTGCAGTTTAATGCCAAAGAAGTTACTTCAAGTAAGCCACTTGAACTTATTCACACTGATTTATATGGACCTATGTGAAATAAGTCTCCTCAGGGTGAACAATAATTCATATTATTCATAGATGATTTTGAGAAAAATCATATGGAATCTCACTTTCTAGGTGAAAAGGGAGGAGGAGTACAAACTACAAAAACTCTTGTTTAAACTTTGCGTTATCTAGCCTTACTATCCATAACTGAAACTAAAAATGTGAACCAAGTAAGAACAGACAAACCTTGGGTTAAGGCAATGGATGAAAAGCTTGATCAAATATAAAAAAACCATACAAGGGAATTAGTACCAAGATCTCATGATAAAAATATTATTGGGGCAAAATGGGTATTAAAAAAAAATCTAAATGAAAATGGATTAGTAATTAGAAAAAAAGAAAGGCTCATATGCAAAGGCTATACTCAACAAGAAGAAATAGACTTTGAAGAAATATTCACACCCGTAGCTAGAATTGAAGCCATAGGAATGTTTCTTGCATTTTCAGGCTTTCATAATTTCAAAGTATATGAAATGAATTTTAAATATTCATTTCTAAATGGAGGCATGGAAGAAGAAGTTTATATTGAACTACTTCAAGGGTTCATTCTAGGAACTGATAAAAATCTTATTTTCAAACTCAAGAAGGCATTATATGGTCTAAAAAAATCTCCTCGTGCATGGTATTATTGACTTCACAGTTATCTTCAACAAAAAGGTTTCACTAAGGGGTCTGCAGATAGAAACCTATATATAAAGATGGATGATGTGAAATTTTGATAGTTGTTCTTTAAATAGATGACACAATATTTGGAGGCAATGAAGAATCTATGAATCAAGGATTTTCTTCAGTCATGCAGGAAGAATTTGAAATGTCCTTACTTAGTGAACTAACATATTTTCTTAGTCTTTAAGCTCAACAAGCAAATAATGGTATCTTTCTCTCGCAGACTAAGTACCTCCAGAAATTTTTGAGGAAATATGGAATGGAAGAATGGAAGCCTATACACACACCAATTGAAAAAGGATGTAATCTTTGTTTGCATGATGATTCTCCCTTAGTAAACCAACCAGAAAATAGATCTATGATTAGGAGCTTGCTTTATCTTAGAGGCACAAGACCAGAAATCATGCATGCAGTTGGGATTGTTGGATGGTTTCAAGAAAATCATAAAGAAGATCATCCCCATGCAGTCAAGATAATATTCAACTACTTATAAGGAACTTAATATTATGGTCTATGGTATCCCAAAGATGCATATTTTTCTCTTCATGCTTCCACAAATTCAAATTGGGCAGGTAATATTGATGATCAAAAGAGTACTAGTGGAGGGGAATTCTATTTAGGACCTCGCTTGGTATGATGGTTCATTAAGAAACAAAGATCTATTGATTTATCTACTACTGAGGTAGTATATTTTTCTACGCCATCTTGCTCTACTCAACTTTTTATGGATGATGAAAGCATTACAAGATATTCAAATCAATTGTCCTTAACCTATACCTATTTTGTGTGATAATACTAGTGCCATAAATGTTTATAAAATCCTATCATGCACCCAAAAACCAAGCACATTCCAATCAAATATCACTTTCTGAGAGAATAGGTGATTGAATAAAAGGTGAAATTAGAATATGTTACTTCAAAGGAACAAGTTGCAGATATATTTACAAAACCCCTTCCACGTGAATCCTTTGAATCTCTAAGACAGAAATTAGGAGTAGTATCTACCTCAATATTTCACTAATTATTCTAACATATATTTCATGTTCAGGGTGGTAGAGACTGAAAATTATTGTCGTTTACTTTCTATACACGGATCTTATGAAGAAATGTTGTGTATATACACATAATTTGATCCAAATGGTCATGTATGTCTCCATGAAATGAATAAACAATCAGACTGACTCAAGGAAGTGTTATGATAAGCTTCAGAAAGTTATTATTTGTATATATGAAATAGATGTTGTTTGGTTATATCTTCTTATTTCTCAAATAATACTCACGTGTGATATTTTATTTTGAATATGTCATTGCTTCTTTGATGCCTTTAATTGATTGATGATGGATGATTTGGATGTGATCAAATCTGACAGTGAATAGTTGGCACAAGTTTAGGGGGATAATTTCATATATTTGTACATTTTTGACATTATGATCTCGTTGCTACAAATTAAGTTCATGATGATAAACATACACATGTTAAAGTTTTATGTTGCATCATACTATATTTTTGTACATATACTTGAGTTCCATATTGGTGAAACTTTCTATAATGGGATAATTCTTCTTGCAAGAAGATTATCGTCCAAAAGAATAACATGTTGGTGCTACAACTACTTGATCCTATATGATGGTTTCTAAAGACTATCTTCATCTTACTACCTCAATATAGAGGTTCTTTGTTTTGGTTATAAATTTCATATCTGACACTTGATGTAAAGGTAATGTAAAGAACCATGGTGTAATCATTGTAATAATTAGCCATGATTGGACTGTTGGGATCAAGTAAATTATGTATATCCCATTATTTTTGGGCATTTGATGTAATATTTGAGTCAAATATGTAACCCCATTGTATCGGGTGATTAGTGTAAGGATGAGTCCTTGGTGATAGGAAATGTCTTAGAGTCATGTATTTCAGATGATTCAACATGTCTATACAATGGGGTTATCATTATACAATGCTCATGTCTACAAAGGACATAGAATCCTTCACTCAACATTAGTCACCCCTTTACCCTTGATTTCAGATTGGGAGAGTATCTTGGTGTTTGGAGAAAGAATGCTTGGAGAGGATATTGGTATATTTATATATGTGTTTATAGGTATCTACAGGTAGTGGTGACCACACACAAAATTTTTTCCATCAAGTCCAAAAGGGGATATGGTTGGCATTATGAAAAATGTGTTTTCCTTGATGGAAAACTACATGAGAAATATGTCAACATGATGGTATTAGGATGAATATATAGGCTAGTATATATGGAACAGAAATATAGACAAAGGAATATCAATTGAGAAACATAGGAACTATAAAACTAAAGTTTTAGGAAGTATACACGGGTTTTGTGAACAAACACTGCGTACATACCCGGGTATGGTGAAGAAAATCCACATACAATTTCTGCACCATGGTATTCCAAATACCATGGGTATTTATCATGGTAATGGTCCATAGTATTGAGCACAACAATGAATATTTGATCCCGTAAAAGAATACCATTGACATTACTAAGGGTTTGTCCCAAGGTATTGGCTAGGTCATAAGCTATATAAGGAGGTGGTTATAAAAAAAATTTGTGTGCAATTTTTTGTTTTATATGAATGATTTGATATGAAATAGGCCTGCATAAAGGAGCAAAGAAAAGTCACAAATCGGGAAAATCTGAATTATGGTATCTTATGTACCTGTTTTATTTCCTTATTAAAAATATCTAATTGAGATAGATATGTGGGGTTAATGATTATCTGACATAAATATATGTCAGTAAGGTTTAAGAATTATATTATGTGGTTACAGTGATAGCATGACTAAGTAGTTTCAGATATATACATTGGTTCTCTTCTGAGATATCGTGTACATACACAGATCATTTTCTTATTAGTAATGCATATATTATACATTATGGACATATATGTACACAAGTGCTATTCATGATATGCACGTACATAGATAAAATTATTTCATAAAAGGCGCATACACATGGTAGGGTTTTTAAGTAGGGGTTGTTAATGATCTCTGATCAACTTTATTATGTTTTCTATTTTCTGTCGATGAAGGATTTCATGATAATATGTGTTTCAAGATATTGGTTGGGTTGAGGTGAATGTGGTATGAAATGTTGAATAGTAATGATGTCACTATGTGATGAACTGTATGTGTTTCAGAGATCTATGATGGGGTTAGTATGTGTTTCAGTGATTGTTTCAGTAGTGCAGTGATTCAGATT
This sequence comes from Pinus albicaulis, assembly GCA_034641835.2. Lineage (NCBI taxonomy): Eukaryota > Viridiplantae > Streptophyta > Pinopsida > Pinales > Pinaceae > Pinus > Pinus albicaulis. Next base: position 1,220,849,256 of record CM076575.1, on the reverse strand, counting down.
CAAGTTTATGTGTTTTCATATATGTATGTAGGTAATTCTAAGGGAAAGCACATATATACGCAAGTATTGTTATGAACAATATCATATATATTCTAACATGTGTTTAATTAGGGCTTGCACTGAGAGGATTTGGCTTTAGTGATGAGAAATATGTGGTCAAATACCCTGATGAATGGGTATACAACGATTTAGGTTGGTGTGGTTAATTGAATAAGTTATTTCAATGTTTTATTCGATTATGTAGTTGCCTCATTGATTAAGATACTTGATACAATATTCACTTCACTATTTCTATTTGATATTTGGAATTGATCCAGTTTGAAACATTTTGAAAAGTAATCCAAAAAGAAATGAGGATAATAGGGTTGTAGCTCCCTTCTGGTAGAAGCTCAAGAATGAGAGAAGGTTGTAGCCTACAAGATTTTAAGATATATTTTTTAATAATTAAAGAAGAAGATAGAGATGATAACAATGGCGTTTTCCTTCTACATTGTGTTTCCACTTAAAAAGCTTGGTGTTCATGTGTTTCTTATGTGTAAAAGTTTATTTTATTTTTACTGCTAATGGTTACTATTTAATTAATGATTAATGAGGTACTCATGCACTGGTTCAAGTTAAATAAATGATGAATTGAATGAAAATATAGGAACTAGATATATTAATTCAGTACAATAGCATATATAAATATGAATCAGAAATTGCGAGTCTTAAATTATTTTTAAATTCTAATTCATGCCCCCCCCCATCATTATTTCTCCCAACAAGAAATACGGATAACAACTTCATTGAGCGGATTCAACACATTCTCGAGTAGGTCAATGAAATATTGAATGGAGCCAATGCTAAGTATAGGCAACATCATCATCAACATTGGGTGCCACACAAGGTCCATGTGGGTGAAAATGTTTGTTTACATTTTCATAAGGAGTGCCTTGCTGGGCCCCACAAAAATATTTGCCTGCTACGATATGGGTTGTACACCATCACTAAGATTGGAGGGGACAATTATTTCGAGCTCAAAATTTCACCGTTCCTTGGCCTTCACCCAGTGTTCAATGTGGATCGGTTGTGACCATACTTTTCCCCATTGTTGGACGCATCTAACCTTGTTGAGCAGTTGACACCAACAAAGCTCAACCCAAGCTACATCAAACAAGAAACAAATGACATGATCATGGACAGAGATATCAATAACACTTGCTAGTAGAGGATCCAACTATATTGAGTTGTAAAACTTGGTAAACTCCTTCTCCAAGGAAAGTGGGTCACCATAGACCATGTTCAATAGAAATTTCCTCACCTAATGTAGGCTCTACATGAAATGGGGATGATTTCTTCCTAATGTTGGAGGTACTGATCTAGTTGGATATTGGTACCCCCCCACCTATTCCACCTAGACTTCCAATTGGTTTCATCAATTTATTTTTTATAGCACAATTTACTATTTTCATTAGTTTTATGGGTCCTAAATTTCGAAAGCTATTTTGACCCCATAAACGACTTTCTTTTGAGGTCTACAGTAGGCCCATAACAATATGTTGTGGTCTACCAAAAATATTGTACTAATCAGAGAGATATTTCTAACAAAGTATCATATGCACCAAACGAAGATCATATGACCAAGTTACAACCTTGGGAAGTTGGCTTCCTAAATAACCCCAACGTGGCCCAAAAACACTTGTCGTTCCATCTCCTAGGGTTATTTTTTTGGTTATTTAGGGTTCCATTTGATGTTCAATAATAAAAATTCCCTTAAACCTCATTATAACACAATTCAGAGGCATGTAGCTACAACATATTTTGTATGTAAGCATATTACAGTGCTTTGATATGAATTAAATGAGGATTTATTTCTGTTGCATCTTTGATTTTATGCTTATGTTTGTATTATATTGAGTTCCTACATCAATATGGATTAGTGGTATTAGAGAGGTCTATTCTTTCTTTGTTTTTCTTTCCATGTCCCCAAAATGGTCAGCGTATAATAATTTCAGGTTTGAAAAGGTTGAGCCTTTAAAATACCAACCTCGCAAACCCCAACGAATTACTATGGTAGAAGAAAATACATATGAGGGATTAGGAGATCCTTTCAAAATATTTCTCAAAGAAGCCCTCGAATGACAAAGGAATGCGATGATGGACAACTTTTCCAAGATCCTTCCACGAATACTCATAGGCAGCTCTGGAGGCACCAATCCCTTCAAGGTACAAGTAAATTTTCACATTTCCCTATTTTAAGTCCAAATAGATGCAAACATTGTATATAAATGGTTAAAAATGCTGGAAGAATATTTTTTAGTTCATGATTTTTCCAATCGGGGAAATATTTTTCACTCCTCAAAGTTGCCCCCATGTCAATGACTAGTGGGAAACCTACTGTGAGTAGAAGGATCAGAGAAAATTCTCATTTGAGAGTGTAAAATTCTATGGTCTGTATGTAATTTATCACAAATCTTCAGGAAAATCACATAATAAATATAGAAACGCGACGCGTTTCAAATTACTTAGTGTAGTTCATCATCAGGAGAACTCTCATTGTTTTTAGCCGCACGCACTTGGAATTATTTCCAGGATTCCATCAAGGAAAAACATTACCCTGTGGGGAGCTATGAGGACAAGTACATACATGGATGATGTTTCAGCAATAAAGGGATCAAGATTTGCATGAGTTGAGGAATATTTTTCATACCTTGCACCCAAAGTTAGATATCAAAGATTCATAAAAATATCTGGTTCTTAAGTATGAAAATTTCTTGAATAAATACATTCAGGAGGAAATGGAGTTCATGGGAATATCCTCTCTTAGTGCATCATACCGCTATGCTACTAATATTGACCATAAATTCAAGCAGAATTAGCAATACTTTGGATCTACGAAGAAAAAGCAGAGCAAAGGCACCCTCAAGCCACAGAACAAAGGGAAGATTTTGGCCACAAACCCCCAAGGAAACTCCTCGAAATTATAAGCCAAGAATAATAGGAAGGTGAATAATGACACTGACAAGTGGCGTGCATTTCATAAAACTCCCACTCACATATGTGGGTAAAGGGTTCATCAATGCAGTTCATTGTTGACAGTGGGAGCCAAAAGAACCTCATCTTAGGTGAGGAAATTAACAGATTGATACTACCAACAACATTGCACCCACATCCATACACCATTGGGTAGCTCCACCAAGGGTGATATATTTATGTTCGCTAATAGTGTCACTTTCCTTATAGCATCAATCCCTTTTCAGATGTGGTATTGTGTGATGTTGCCCCTCTTCAAGTCTGTTATCTTTTATTAGGTTATCCATACCTATGGAAACTTAATTTTTTATATGAATAAAAACCTGATTCTATTATTATTACTTTGGGTTGTATAGGATAGCATAGGTAGCACCACCTACCACCTTTTCTTTGGTATCTTCTAAAAAATTCTTTAAGATCATTTCCAAAATTAGGAAAATTTTCGTCGTTATCATTCGCCCTCATAACAAGAGGAAGATTATGGACACATCCACTGCATATAAACAAGGATCCTCTGCATGGTATCAACATATGGATGAGTTCATGGAAGAGTATAAGGACATATTCACCTCTCCCATAGGGGTATCCCTACACTATCACGCCAAGCACTCCATTGATCTGACCCTGGGCACACTGCAATCCAATGAATTTAGATGTTAACGCTTTGTTATTAGGAACTATGAAATTAAGAGGTAGAGTCAAGAGTCATTATAGAAAGGGAATATTAGGCCAACTTCCTCACCCTATGGGAGCTTGATCGTGTTGGTACAGAATAATGATAGAATTTGGAGGCTCTCTATTGACTATCAGGAACTGAATAAGATCACTACCTGTAATAGGTATCCAATCCCACGAATAAATGACCTTATGGACCAGCTAAATGGGGCCAAAAATTTTAGCAAAATTTTCTTGAAGTCTTGCTACCACCAGGTACTAATCGAACCCTCTAATGTCTAGAAGACAGCCTTGAAATCCAAGGAGGGCCTTTTCAAATGGTCAATGATTCCTTTCAGGTTGACGAATTCCCCCGCAACCTTCATGAGACTGACCGAAAAAATATTGCGACCCTTCACCAAGTCGTTCATGGTAGTATATTTGGATAACATCTACATCTTCAGTCGAAGTTGAGAATATCACCTACACCATATTCAACAGGTTCTCTAATCCTTGCGACAAAATAATTTGTGTGCCAATTTGGAGAAATGCACTTCTGGCATGACCCAGGTTCAATATATGGGGTACATCATTGATGAGTGTGGTGTGCATGTCGACTGAGCCAAGATAAGTTATTCAAGATTTTACAACCTCAAACACTTTAATAAAGCTCCGTAGTTGTATGGTTCTTACCAATTTCTATTGGAGGTTTGTGTTGGGTTTCTCTCATATCACTTGGCCTTTGAGTCAAGTCACCAAGGGTAGAGTGAGAGAAAAGTATTTTTGGTCTGAATCAAAATAGAAGGCGTTTTCTGAGTTGAAGCATCGCCTTTGCTGCACACTAGTACTCACATTACAAGACCTCCAACAATCATTTGAGAATGAGACATATACCTTTGACTATGTTATTGGCATAGTTATTAGTTAGTATCGACATCCATTGGCATATCACAGTTAGACACTGTCCAATAGTATCCAAACTATGAAAAAGAGATGTATCCCATTGTGTAGGGTTTCCAACAATGGAATAATTACATTATGGGGAAGTAAATGGACATCCAGACAGACCACCAACCCCATGTAGTTCATACAGACATAAGGAAAATTTCAGAATGATCGCCATCATAAATGGTCCACATACCTCCAATAGTTACATGTCAACATTAAGAACATGACATAAAGCACCAATAATGTTTCATAATTTCTCATCCAAGCATCTCTCATGGTGCTCAAAATTGTGCTCGACTCTTGTCGACATGAGGCTTCAGGGTGGTCACATTGTTTCAAGAGTGATCTAGAATTTGGCAACACATACCAGATTATACTGGAAGATGAGAAAGTTATATATTTTCACCTCAAGGGCACACTATTATTCCATCTAGGAAACCTCTATGTTCCTTTAAGTGAGTGTCCCAAGATTAATTACGAGGCACACTATAGTCAGATAGTTGATGTGTTTCTTATGTGTAAAAGTTTATTTTATTCTTACTTCTCATGGTTACTATTTAATTAATGACTAATGAAGTACTAATGCATTGGTTCAAGTTAAATAAATGATGAATTTAATGAAAATATAGTGAACTGGATATATGCTACTTGTATTCATAACATTCATCTACATACACTATTTTACTTTAGTACAATAGTGTATATAAATATGAATAAGAAATTGAGAGTCTTAAATGATTTTTAAATACTGATTCACGACCCCCCTCCCCCCCTATCAGTATTTATCCCAACAAATAATATGGATAACAACTTCATTGATTGCATTCAACACATTCTCAAGTATTTCTATGAAATATTGGACAGCGCCAATGCTAATTATACTCAACGTCATGATAAACATCACCTTCCACACAAGGTCCAGGTGGGTGAAAGTGTCTGGTTACATTTGCATAAGGAGTGCCTCTATGGGGGGTCATAAAACATAACTAAGGTTATAGGGAAAATTTTTTCGAGCTCAACGTTCCACCATTCCTTGGCCTACACCTAGTATTCAGTGTTGACCAGCTGCGACCATACTTTGCCCCATTGTTGGACACATCTGACCTTGTTGAGCAGCTGACACCAACAAATCTCAACTCAAGTTACATCGAAGAAGCCAAAAATGACATGATAATTTACACACATATCAATAAGACTTTCCAGTAGAAGATCCAACTATATCGAATTGTAAAGCCATGCCAAATCCTTCACCAAGGAAAGTGGGTCACCGCAGACCATGTTCAACAGAAATTTCCTCACCTAATGTAGGATTTGCACGAAATGGGGACAATTGCTTCCTAACATTGGTGGGAATGTGTTAGGTGGATATTGGTGCCCCCCCACCTATTCCACCCAAACCTCCAGTTTTTTTCATCATTTTCCTTTTTTATAGCACAATTTACTATTTTTATTAGTTTTATGGTTGTTGAATTTCTGGAGCTTTTTTGACCCCCTAAATTTTTTTTTTTTTATGTCTACAGTAGGCCCATAACCATAGATTTGTGTCTACCACAAATATTGTAGTAATCAGATATATATTTCTAACAAAGTATCATACGAGCCAAATGAAGATCATATGACCAAGTTACGACCCTAGGAAGTTGGCTTCCCAACTAACCCCAACAAGGCCCGAAAAATCTTGTCATTCCATTTCCTAGGGTTAGGTTTTTGGTTGTTTAGAGATCCATTTGATGTTTAATAATAAAAATTCCCTTGACCCTTGTTATAGCACAATTCAGAGCCATGTATCTATGCCATCTCTTCTAAGAGATAAGATACCATCGCCCAAGCTAGTTATTTTCATTTTGTATGTAAGCACATCACAATTTTTTGATATTAATGAAATGAGAATTTTTTTATTTTGCATATTCAATTTTATGATTATTTTTGTATTTTATTTAGTTCCTACATTATTATGGATCAGTGGTATCAGAAAGGTCTGTTCTTTCTCTGTTTGTCTTTGCATGTCGCTAGCGAGGTCAGGGTATAAGAAGTTTGGGTTTGAACCCATTGGGCCTCTACAATACCAACCTCGCAAACCCCAATGACCTCCGATGGTAGAAAAAAATACAGACGAGGAAGTAGGATATCCTTTAAAAATATTTCTCAAAGAAGCCCTCAAACAACAAAGGAACACAATAATGGAAAAGTTTTCCCATATCATTTGTCTGATACCCATAAGTGGTACATCTTCATTTGGCAGCCACTATGGAGGCACCAATCCGTTCACGGTACAAGTTTACTTTCACATTTCCATATTTCATGTCCAAATAGAGGCAAACATTTTATATTTATGGTTAAACATGTTGGAAGGATATTTTTCAATTCATGATTTTTCCAATCGAGGAAATATTAATTTTGCACTCCTCAAAATCACCCCCCATGTCAAAGACTAGTGGGAAACCTACTGTGAGCATAGGGATTAGAGAGAACTCTCATTGCTTTCAGCTACAGTCACTTGGAATGATTTCCGAGATGCCATCAAGGAACAAATTAACAATATTACCCTGTGGGGAGATATGAGGACATGTAAATACATGGATGACTCTGTGACAACAAAGGGATCAAGATTTGCATGAGTTCAGGAATATTTTCCATACCCTGCACCTAAAGTTAGGTATCAAAGATTCATAAAAACATCCGGTTCTCAAGTACATAAATTTCTTGCACAAATACATTCAGGAGGAAATGGAGTTCATGGAAATATCCTCGCTTAGTGCATCATACCGCTATGCTGCCAAGATTGAGCATAAATTGAAGTAGAGGAAGCGAGAATTTGTATCTAAAAACAAAAATTAGAGAAAATGCAACCCCAAGCTAGAGAGAAAAGGGAATATTCTTCTCACAAACCCCCAAGACAACTCCTCAAAGTTGTAAGAAAACAGTAATAGGAAGGTTAAGAATGACACTGACAAGTGATGTGTGTTCCATAAAACTCCCACTCACAATACAAATGAATGCAACACAAAGTAGATGTTGGTGGCAAAGCTTAAAGATTCAAAGACACATGCATGCTTTGATTCTTATCCATAACTCCATAAGGTAAAGGATAACATTCATCCATAACCCACTACAATGGTAGGAACCACCAAACTCCAAAAGGCAGAACCTAAGGATCCAGAGTAGGGGGGGCACCTATTCCACTCACAGATGTGGGTAAAGGGTTCATCGGTGAATTTCGTTATTGACAGTGAGAGCCGAAAGAACCTCATATTAGCAGAGGAAATTAAGAGATTGAAGCTACCAACAACATTTCACCGACAACCATACACCATTGGGTAGCTCCACCAAGGGTTAGATCTCCATGTTAGCTAATAGTGTCACTTTCCTTATAGCATCAAGCCCTTTTCAGATGTGGTATTGTGTGAAGTTTCCCCTCTTGAAGTCTGTTATGTTTTATTAGGTTATCCATACCTATGAAAAATTCATGTTGTATATGAATCCAAACCTCATTCTATTATTATTACTTTGGGTTTTATAGGATAGCAGAGGTTGAGCCACCTACCACCCTTTCTTTGGTATCTTCAAAACAACAAATTAAGATCATTTCCAAAATTAGGAAAAATTTATTCTTTATCATTCAGCCTCAGAACAAGAGGAAGATTATGGCCATATCCGCTGCATATAAAATGGGCTCCTCTGCATGGTATCAATAGATGGACAAGGTCATGGGGGAGTATAATGACATATTCACCTCTCCCATAGGGTTATGCCTACACTGTCACATCCAACACTCCATTAATCTGACCTTGGGTGTACTGCCACCCAATGAAGTGAGATACTAATGCTTTGTTATGAGGAAATATGAAATTAAGAGATATATTTAGGAGCTATTATAGAAGGGGCACATCAAGCCAAGCTCCTCACCCTGTGGGAGCCTGATTGTGTTGGTACAGAATAAGGATAGAATTTGGAGGCTCTAGATTAACTATCAGGAACTAAATAATATCACTGCCCATAACAGGTATCCAATCCCATGGAACAATGACCTTATGGAACAGCTCAAGGGGGCCAAATATTTCAGTGAGATTTTCTTGAACTCTAGCTACCACCAGGTACTAATCGAACCCTCTGATGTCTGAAATATTGCCTTGAAATCCAAGGAGGGCCTTTTTGAATGGTTGGTAATGCATTTAGGGTTGACGAATTCCCCTGAAACCTTCATGAGGAAAATGGAAAAAATATTGTAGCCCTTCACCAACTCGTTCATGGTATTATATTTGGATGACATCTAGATATTCAGTCGAATTTAATATCACCTACACCATATTCAACAAGTCCACTAATACTTGCGAAAAAATATGGTGTGTGCCAATTTGAAGAAATGTACATTTGGCATGACCCAGGTTCAATATCTGGGGTACATCATTGATGAGTGGGGTGTGCATGTTGACCTAGCCAATATATAGGCTATTTGGGATAGGCCAACCTCAACCACTCTAAAAAAGCTCCATAGTTGTATCGTTCTTACCAATTTCTACTACAAGTTTGTGTTGGATTTCTCTTATACCACTTGGACGTTGAGTTAAGTCACTGAGGGTAGAGTGAAAGAAAATATTTTTGTCTAAATAAAAATATAAGGCATGTATTGAGTTGAAGCTTTACCTTTTCTGTGCACGGGTACTCACATTACTAGATCTACAACAAGAATTTGAGAATTAGACAGATACCTCTGATGATTTTACTATCGTAGTTATTAGATAGTAGGGACATCCATTTTCATATCATAGTTATACATTTTCAGACATTGTCCAATAGTATCCCAACTATGACAAAGAGATGCATTGCATTGGGCAGACCTGCCAACAATGGAAGAATTACATTATGGGGAAGGAAATGGTCATCCACACACACCACCCACCCCATTAATGTGGATTGCAACTGCTATGTCCCATTGATGTGGCCATACCATTTGCAACTAATGAGGAAGATTTGACTCATGTACAATATGAATTTGACAGGGCTAAAAACATTATTGAGTGCATTTAGCACATCCTCTAGTATGTCCGTGACAAATAGGACATATCCAATTCTAATTATAAGCAGTGTCATGATCAACATCGGGTGCCACACAATCTCCAAGTCAGTGAAAAGGTTTGGCTTCATTTAAAGAAGGAACGCCTCATTGGGCCCCAGTGCAAGATTCTCCCGCTCCGATATGCACCTTACACCATCACTAAGGTTTTATAGGACAATTTATTCGAGCTCAACATTTTACCATTCCTTGGCCTGCACCCCGTATTAAATGTGCACTGGTTGCGACGATGCTTTCCCTCAATGGTTGGACACATTTCACATTGCTGAGTAGCTGACACCCATAGAGCTCAAACCATGTTGCATAAGAAAAGTCACAACTAATAGTATCAGGGACACACAAATTAAAAACACTTTCCAGCAGACGATCCATCCATATTATGTTGTCAAACCAAGAAAAATCCTTCACTAGGGCAAGTGGTTCACCAGGGACAAGGTTCAATAGAAATTTCCTCACCTCATGGAGGCTCTACACACAATGGGTACCATTGCTTCCTAAGGCGGGAGGACAGATCCAATTGGATATTGGTGGTCACCCGTCTATTCCACCAAGTCCTACAGTCATCTTTGTTAGCACTCCCTGATATCTGTTAGGCTGAAAATAGACTCAAGAAGGTAAACACATACCACTTTTGGTCAGGCACTGGTATTTTCTGTCTGGAGGGGGCTCCTTCTCTTAAAAAACTAGATATTTGACAATTATAATCCTACAGATACTAGGTCTGTTGTAAATGTTTCACGATTTTGTTGGGGGTAGCTAAAGATTTATCTAAAATTATTATTTATAGTTCAATAATTTTTGAGCTCCAAAGATGTTCTTTCTTCCACCACATTCCACTCCCTTTTCTTTGTCCATTATTAATAACAGGCTCAAATGATCAGTAGAATTAGTTAAAATTGCTTTAAGAATGAATATCATGACTAACTTGCTATGTTTTTATGATTTTGTCATTATAGTACTATTTGAACTAGATCTACCTACAGAATGCAGACATTCTGTAGCTAGTTGCCGATTCTGCAGCTGTCTTTATGTCTACGCAGGTTCCAGGTGTCATCTTGGAGAAAAACACATATGGGCGTATTCGACATCATTCCCTCATCATTTTTTTCTCTCCATGAAGTTTGAACGAAATTATGTAGGAGGTTATGTACGTGGGAACTCAAACTAGGAGAGAGACTCCTAATAGGACAAGGACAGTCCAAATGTCCTTAATTCTATCACGTGACCACCATCAGAGTCCTAGTTTGGTTTTTATTTGGAAATACAATTATCCCTAGGTTATTTCAAGACAGTTATGTAATTTTGATTATAAATATGGCTCAGGAAACCCAGGGACAAGGTTAGATTTTGTGATTGATTGCTAGATTTCAGAAGTCCAAAAACACTCCATTTTGAAGTAATTTCTCTCTAATGCAAGAAGTATCACTTTATTGAAAGCACTGATTCAATCTTGAAGTAGATTTTGCGTGCTACTCTAGTGGTAGAGGGCCCTTTCCTCCTGAGCAGCCTTATTTATACGGTTTAGATAAGTATTTTAGTCTCATTTTTCATTTCTAGCTTAAGTACGTTTCTGAAGTTTATGTTTCATGCTTGTTTACATTGATCATCACAGCTAGACTTACTCTTATAAACTCTTCCGAAATATCATCACGATGAATAAGGCATAGCTGTGGTGTTGTAGGTTTTAGTTGCATTTCCTTTCGAATTTTATGATTTATGCTTGTTTACACTAAGTGTCACAACCGGTCTTACTCCTACAAACTCTTCCAAAACATCATTAATAATGAATAAGAAATAACTGTGGTATCTTAGATTTTAATTGTATTTTCTTTCAAATATTATGTTTATGTTCAGTTGCATTGAATAATATAGCCAAAATTGTTTTTACAAACTCTTCCAAAATATCATTCACATTGAACAAGATGGGCTGTAGAATTCCAATAGACTAGTTGCATGTTAGTTTAGTCATAACTGTTGGCAATATGATGCAGAAGTGTTGTCCTTGATGGCAACCCACTAAATGAAGATGAAGACATGAGAATTATTAACATGTTGTCCTCAATAAAATACACCGATGAAGTTATTTTGACTTGATGGCCTGGGTAATGATGTAAATCTGATATGAAATGATATGTTAGTTAGAACATGATGCCGAGTGTTATTGAATAAACCTACCTGATGAAGAAGATGGCAACTTTTCAAGGTTGTGCTTGAATATACTGCATGAACTAAACATGATGTATCATGTGAGTACAAGGTATACACGTAAAGGAATTCAAGAGGTAATAGATTTATGATGAAAAGAGTATGTCTCTAGGCATATGCGTATTTTTCTAAGGAAGCAGTGGTAGCCACGGGAAAGAACGTGCTGTTGCGTATGGGCAAAAGTGCTCAAAAGTGCAAAACTGTGGGCAACCACCATGGTATTGACCCACGAAGCTTGGGTTATGATTCGTCTCCAAACAACCCCGTCCAGAATACCACTGATGTGGCTGTGTTTTGGCTCATGTACTAAAAGGGTAAAATCCCATATAAAGAGAAGAAACGATCAGGCAACACAGAGTGTGGGTGCAAGATGTCCGAGCTTGAATGAATACTTTCCGGAGTATATCCTGGCCGGAAAGGGTTGAAAGCAGCTGACGAAAGAGATCCGAGAAGGATGATGCACCAATGATGGAGTGATGAAGAAGGGGATCTCAGATCCGTATTGCACTTATATTTGCCAGGACCTATTTATGGAATGAGATTAGCATCCCAGATGAGTGCTGAACATCCGTCCCAAGTAAAGCGTAAAATCTATGGAAGCATCCTGCTTCCGAAGAATTGCAAATGACCCAAAATGATCCGAAGAACCGATACGCTTTGGCTTCGCTCGCAGAGGAAGCGCGTATACACGCGGCGTCGTCGTAAGAGAAAGCGCGCGTATGCGCAAGTGAAATTAGCTTCCGTAATTCGTGCAGAGCAAGGCGTACGAAAGTCGATGTGGACTTTAGCGACGCACATACGCGACACCGCGGCAGGGAAGGAAGCGCGATGCAACCAGGGTTTGGTCAAGCGCGCATGAAACTCGATCCGGACCTGGCTCCGTTTTAGCCATTCGTTGTTGACGTTTCGACCGTGCTTAAATGTATGGAGAGTGTCGAGTCCTGTATGCGATGTAACGGGTCTCGTAAGTTGTGTTCTATTGAAGTTGTTGGATCCAGTGTGAAAATTGATGAAACGTGGTCCATAGAGGTGTCGAGGGTTGTAGCCTTCGCTCGTGGTCGTATCTCCTTCCAAGTGAGGTCGCAAACTAGCCGGGGTTGGAGCCCTTCCAGGAGAGGCCGGTAAACGAGTCGCCGGAGCTCCCTTCCAGGAGAGGTCGATAAACGAGCGCAGGGTGCCCGCGTGTCGGGTAGGAGTCCGCACCCGCACATATGTTGTAAGATGTTTTTCTCAATAATAAAATTTTGAAGGTCGGGCACCAGCGGTGGCCTCCCAACTTGGGTTTCCACCCAAAAATCCCGGTGTTCATGTGTGATACTTTGTGTGATGGTTTACCTCGTTCTCATCGTTCATGCCATCGTTTATTAAAAACATCCGATGAATGAATCGATGGAATGACGCAAGTGAAGAACTACAGCGACATAATTAGATATATGTGTATACGCAGTTTCATAAATGGTATCCGCGTATATACACGAGTCCCGTTCAGAAAGCAGCGTATGGGTTTTTAGAAGCAAGAAAAAGTAAAACTTTTTGAATATGCGCAGAACATCGATTCACCCCCTCTCGCATTTTTTCCCAACAATTGGTATCAGCAAAGCAGTCCTTCTCGCGGTGCTCGATCGCTCGAAGGAGATCCGTCGTAAATGGGAATTCAAGAATGGGAGTAATGTCATAAAGCCACCTCTATTCAAATGGAAGCAACCGATATTCCGAAGGTACGAACAAAAGCATATCCGCAAAGTCTTTCGTGCGTATGTATGGGCAATCGTGGAAGAAGGTTATCAATACTCCCGCAAGTATTCCTCACTCGATGATGCCGAAAGAAAGAAGCATGAAATCAATGCCAAAGCAAAGAATGTCTTATTAGGAAGCATGTTTGAACCAGAATTTTCTAAAGTGATGCAGCTACATTCAAAGAAAAGAGATAGGGACAAAACTTTTCATTTCAGCTTATGAAGGAGATACAAAGGTAAAAAAGTGCAAAACTCCAAACTCTTAGAATTGAATATGAAAATTGAAGAGGCATAGTGATGAGAGTGTTGCCATGTTTCTTTCTTTTCGTCTAGATGATATTGTAACCGACATGAGAAATTGGGTGAAACCACAACCGATACTACCTCGGTGGAAAAAGTCTTAAGATCTCTGACTTCAAAATTTGACTCTAAAAGTTTCAGCTTATCGAAGAAAGGCAAGATCTTTAAACTCTTAATATTGTTCAACTACATGGTATTCTATCCGCTTTTGAAATGAGGCAAGGAGGCCCTTCTCAAATCAAAGAAGCTCGATTTTAAGGCATCCGTAAAAGGAAAAGAAAAGGAAGTTGTCAAAGAATCCAAATATATATCTCGAAGAAGAAGAAGAAGCAAATTTTGTGAGAAGACTTCAACCAGGTGACTGAAAGTTCAAAGGTAAGCTTCCTTTCAAATGTTTCAATCTAGAAGATTTGGTCATCATGCCGCAAAGGTCCTTATAAAGAAACACTCAACTAAAGGAAAAGAAGCAGCAAGAAGGAATAAGAATCGATCTAGCACAAGAAAAAGTTATTATACTAATGAAGACAAATGATGGATCATCTAATAGTGAGGAAGAATGCGAAGAAGACTTTAGACTTCTCATGGCTTTTGAACAAAGAGAAGAAAAGGATACTTTTGTGGATGCTCTAGACGACAATGATTTTCTTGAAGAAAAAATTCAACTCAAAGTAAGCCTAGAAGAAAAGAAATATAAATCATAGAGACTCTGAAACCAGCTTGAAGCAAAGGAAAATGCATCGAGGAATTGGAGTGTAAAGTAGTAAGTCTCAAGGAAAGATAATGAGAAAGTGAAGACTCTCAATCTTAGATTTGCTATAGGTCTGCGAAACCTTAGATGACATTATCAAGACACAAAGGTATTCTCTTATAAAAACAGTGTCTTGATATACCGAAATCTTTCCGTACTTGAGCACCAAACTATCTCGAAAGTAGTCACAATCGGTTCTCTTCATTCAAACACCAAAGAAGGGAACAAAGGATACTTTACAGTAAAGCATGATCATCTCAAATCAAGGACCACTAACAGGAGATCCTCAAAGAAGCAAAACCAACAGTAAATTCCAAATAGAAGATTTCATGATCGACAATAAATTTCTACTTCAATGGACAATGCTTTATGTCACAATTTTGGTCGAAGTTAACCAGTTGTGTTGCATACATAAAAACCATCATGACAAGAGAAGAAACAAAGAAAAGGATGAATATTGAACCTAAGAATAACACCTATAACAACTTTTTCTCCTCTTCAAACGAAGTTGAATGTACTTATTGCATAATTTATCATGAAGAATCCGAATGCAGGAGCAAGGTCTGCAGCCAAAAGAACAAGTTCCTCAAGCTCTAAAATATGGAAAAAGAAAGAGACACAGGTTAAAAATTGTGATAGCATTATTTGCAGTATGAAGAAAATCAATGGTACATTGATAGTGGGTGCTCAAGACACATGACAGTGACAAAAGCAAACTCCTTACATATAATGCTCTAGAAAAGGAAAAGAAAGTTACATTTGGAAATGATACTCTCACCGTAATTAAAGGTAAAGGGCTGTAGATTATAAAAAGAAAAAGGTGAAGGCTAATGATGTCATGATGTGGATGGATTAAGGCATAACTTGTTAAGCGAGTCAAATGTGTGATCAAGGAATGGTATGGTCTTTAGTTCAAAAGAATGTGTGGTTCATGATCTTGGAGCACAGTAAAATCATTATAAAAGGAAAAAAGAAACTTAGCGACTCGATATACTCGAACGACATTGATCAATGTTATCGAGAGCAAGTCTTCGTAAAATTGGCCATGGCATAGAAGGTCAGTATCCGAGCTTCTCTCAAATCAACAAAGCAAGCAGCATTTCAAGTCACGCTTTTCGTGGTCTTCCCAATATTAATTCTATCGTAGCATCATATGCAAATCTGTCAATTCGGTGTTGCAGCGTAAGGCATTTATTTAATGCCAAAGAAGGATCACTCAAGTGAGCTCTCGAACTCATTCATACCGACATATGTGGACCTATGAGGAAAAATTCACCATGTGGGGAAGAATACCATATCTTATTTACTGATGATTACCTAGAATGTGTTGGATCTAAGCCTATTAAACACAAAGATGAAGCATTTGGAAAAATTTCAGACTCTTCAAAGCATTAGTTGAAAATGAATTAGATCTAAAAATCATGTCTTAGATCCGATCGAGGAGGAGAATATACATCAAATGAATTCTTTTGAATTTTTGTGAACAGCGACATGGCATAAAAAGATAATTTTCATAGCGTGTATCCACAACAAAATGGCATAGCAGTAAAGAATGAATAGAACAATTCAAAAAATGGCTAGAGCTATGCTCGATGATTCGGGAACTCCCGACATGTTCTGGGGAGAAGCAGACATACAAACAATCATCATCTCAACAAGGCTCATGTTCGGTAAATAGTGACAAAACTCCATATGAACTCGGTATGGTAATTCTCCATCTCATGAAGCATTTTAGAGTTTTTGGAAGTAAATGCTTTATCAAAAAATAATGATGAAAAAGCTTGGCAAGTTTGAACTCCAGATCGATGAAGGAATATTTCCGTTACTCTTCTTCAAGCAAAGCATACAAATGTGTACATAATAAAAGGCTTCGAAAAGATTGTTGAATGTATTGATGTTGTTATTGATGAGTTCCGCAGCTCCTAAAGAAGAAAAACAAACAACAAAAGAAGATGATGGTGACCTATGTCCTTCACATCAAATAGAAATGATATAGACAAAGGATCCAATGAAGAAACTCGAAGACATCCATCCGAAAAAGCTCCATCCAAGGATATGTTCAAAAAGAATCATCCCGAATCTCAAATTTTTGGGTGACGGAATCAAAGGTACGAACAAGGAGAACTTTGTGGGATCTTCTAATCATTTGGCATTTCTATCCACAATTGAACTCACACAATGTCAATCAAGCTAGCAAAGATGAATGTTGGAAGCAAGCCATATGAAGAGCTTCGATCAAATTGAAAAAGAATGATATTTTGGGAATTGGTACCAAGACCACATGATGATGTCATTGGAACTAAATGGATTTTCAAGAACAAGTTAAATGAGAATGGGGATATTGTAAGAAACAAAGCCATTGGTTTGCGAAAAGGGTATACTCAAATAATAAGGTATAGACTTTGAAGAAAATTTTTGTTCTCGTAGCTAGACTTGAAGCCATGAGAATGTTTCTTGCCTTTTTCAAGTTATCAACAAATCAAAGTTTATCAAATGGATGTTAAATCGCTTTTCTTAATGGTGATCTAGAAGAAGAAGTATATATAGAAAAACCCGAAGGTTTCATCTTTGGGAAATGATGCAAATCTTGTTTGTAGACTTAAAAGGTGCCTCTATATGGTCTCAAACAAGCTCCAAGGGCTTGGTATTATCGCCTTGACAAATATCTTCATCAACAAGGATTTTCAAAGGGGTCCACTGATAGCAACTTATACACAAAAGTTGAAAATGGTAAATCCGTTGATTGTGGTTGTATATGATGATGATATCATTTGGGAGAACAAGAATATTTGAGTCAAAATTTTGCTTCTGCTGCGCTAAAGAAGAATTTGAAATGTCCTTACTTGGAGAACTAACATTCTTTCTGGCTTACAAGTGCATCAAACCCAGATGGTATATTCCTATCACAAGCAAAATATCTTAAGAAAAATTTCAAGAAGTATGGCATGGAAGAATGCAAACCTCGTAAGTACACCAATGATAACCGGATGCAATCTCGCTTTCTCATGATGATTCTCCACCAGTGAATCAACCAGAATACAGATCAATGATAGGAAGTCTACTTTATCTCACTGGGACCAGACCAGACATTATGCATGCAGTTGGGATTGTTGGACGATTCCAAGCTAATCCAAAAGAGTCTCACCTTCAGGCTGTTAAAAGAATTTTCAAATATCTTCAAGGAACTCAAGACCTTGGTCTATGGTATCCAAAGAATGCTAATCTTACTCTTCATGCTTACACTGATGCAGATTGGGCTGGAAGTGTTGATGATCGGAAAGCACTAGTGGTGGTGCATTCTATATGGGACCCCGGTTAGTATCTTGGTTCAGCAAGAAGCAAAATTCTATTGCCTTATCTACAGCAGAAGCAGAATATGTGGCTGCCGCATCTTGTTGCACTCAACTCCTTTGGATGATGCAAACCTTACAATATTTTCAAATCAAATGTACATCTCCTGTCCCCATTAAGTGTGACAATACAAGTGCCATCAGTATTTCAAAGAATCCTGTTATGCATTCGAAGACCAAGCACATTCCCATCAAGTATCACTTTTTACGTGAACAAGTTCAAAAGAACAAATCTACATAAATTTAGAAGATGGAATTGGATACGCGGGTTTCCTGAAACACAGTCGCGTATATACGCGAGTTCCTGCACAGAAAACCGCGTATGTCTGATTGCTGACATTTTTTTTCTGTTTGGAGTCAGCTCTCCTCAGCACAACTGCAGTGCTGTTTGGTGACTCTGATACTGTTTGGTATCTCTGGTGGTGCTCCAGTTCTCATAATTATTTTTCTAATGCTTTTATAAAGATGCCTTGATGATTTGTTGGTAAAAGTGTTCAGGATGCACAAACTAAGGGGGAGCCTTAGTCATATGAAAATGATGCTTGGATGCACAGATTCAGGGGGAGCATTAGCATTGCTGAGTATAATGTATTGTTGGCACTATGATGGTTCTGAAATATGTTCTCTTTCTTGAGGACTTTCTGGTGTTGGTCATAAATGGTCATATTTATATTTTGGTGAAAAGGTCTTGTTGAGACCCATGATGTAAATTTGTAATATTCAGTCATGTAAAGGACTTGTCTAATTTGTAAACCCACTTGGTTGGGTAGCTGAGTCAAATTTTGTAAGCCCACTTGGTTGGGTAGCTGAGTCAAATTTTGTAAACCCACTTGGTTGGGTAGCTAAGTTGAAATGTGTAGACCCACTTGGTTGGGTACTTGAGTCTCATATGTAAAATCACTTGGATGGATATTTGATGTAAGTATGAGTCATTGGTGATAGGAAAGTCATAGAGTCTTGTACTTCATTGAAAAATATGTTTGAATATTCAGCATGAACTCAGGGGGAGCTTGGTCACTTCAGTATATCTCAGATCTGTAGAACGCTTCTTCCGCATATGGAGAAAAGGGGGAGAGTATGTTGGTTTTGATCCACCCTTTGCCCTTGATGTCAAAGGGGGAGAGTGACATGGTGTTTGAATGGTGTCAAAAATGGAGAGTGACATGGTGTCATTGTATTCTTAATGTACCTATCTGTTGTGGTAACCAAACACCATCGTGGTTGCCATCAAGTCGAAAGGGGGAGATTGTTGGCAATATGATGCAGAAGTGTTGTCCTTGATGGCAACCCACTGAATGAAGATGAAGACATGAGATTATTGACATGTGTTGTCCTTGATGGCAATACACCTGATGAAGTTATTCTTGACTTGATGGACTTGGTAAATGATGTAAATCTGATATGAAATGATGTTAGTTAGCAACATGATGCTGAGTGTTGTCATTGAATGGAAACCCACTTGATGAAGAAGATGGAAACTTCTTGATGAAGTTGTGCTTGAATATGTCTTGATGAACTAAATCTGATGTATCTACAAGTGAGTACAGAAGGCAATGCAGAAAGGAATTCAGTATGTAATAGATTTATGATGAAAAGAGTATGTCTCTAGGCATACGCGTATTTGTCTAAGGGAAGTCGTGTATGCACGCGGGAAAGAACGTGCCAAGTTGCGTATGGGAAAAAGTGCTCAAAAAGTGCAAAACCAGGGGCAACCACCATGGTATTGACCCATTGTATTGGGTTATGATTCGTCTAAACAACCCCGTCCAGGAATACCATCGGATGTAATGTGGTTTTGGCTCATGGTATCGAAAAAGGGTAAACCTATATAAAGAGAAGAAATTCATTGTGCAACACAGGAGTGTGGGTGCAAGATGTCTGAGCTTGAATGAATACTTCTCTCTGGAGTATATCTGAATGGAAAGGGTTACAGTTGAATGAAATATCTGAAAGGATGATGCACCAATGATGGAGTGATGAAGAAGGGGATCTAGATCTGTATTGTACTTATATTTGCTAGATCTATTTATGGAATGATTAGATCTGAGATGAAGCGAACATCTGTCTGAAGTAAAGGGTAAAATCTGTGTCAAGTATCTGTTCTGAAGAATTGCAATGACCTAAAATATCTGAAGAACCATATGCTAGTACGTCGCAGAGGAAGCGCGTATATACGCGGCTTTGTTGAAGAGAAAGCGCATATGCGCAGTGAAATTAGCTCTGTAATTTGTACAGAGGTATAGCAGGTTGATGTGGACGGAAGCGCGTATGCAAACTAGGGTTTGCTGAAGCATGGGGTATGAAATCTCTGATCTGATCTGCTTTGTTTTAGCTATCTGTTGTTGATGTTTGACTGTGCTTAAATGTATGGAGAGGGTCCAGTCTGAAAATATGATGAAACGTGGTCTGCAAGTTGTGTTCTATTGAAGTTGTTGGATCCAGTGTGAAAATTGATGAAACATGGTCCATAGAGGTGTTGAGGGTTGTAGCCTTCAGTCAGGGGGTTGTAGCTCCCTTCCAGGTGAGGCTGGTAAACGAGTCAGGGGGTTGGAGCTCCCTTCCAGGAGAGGCTGGTAAACGAGTCAGGGGGTTGGAGCTCTCTTCTAGGAGAGGCTGATAAACGAGTGCAGGTGGGTGCCTGCGTGCTGGTAGGAGTCTGCACCAGCACATATGTTGTAAGATGTTTTCTCAATAATAAAATTTTGAAGGCTGAGCAACGGCAGCGGTGGTTTTCTCCAGACTTGGGTTTCCACCTAAAAATCCTGGTGTTCATGTGTGATACTTTGTGTGATGGTTTACTCTTTTCTTACTGTTCATGTTTACTGTTTATTAAAACATCTGATGAATGAATGATGGAATGATTTAAGTGAAGAACTAATGACATAATTAGATATCTGTGTATACGCGAGTTTCATAAAGGGTATCCGCGTATATACGCAAGTCTGTTTCAGGAAAGTAGCGTATGGGTTTTAGAAGCAAGAAAAAGTAAAAGTTTTGAATATGCAGTAAATACTGATTCACCCCCCCTCTCAGTATTTTTCCCAACAATAACACTCCGGAGGATAATTTCATTTAGTTCAGCTCTGTCACTACATTTCAAGTTTGATAATGGCATTTTAATTTAACTCTGTTCACTGTACTTCAAGTAGATTAGTAGCATTCTAGTTTAGTCTTATCTCACAGTATTAGCATTCCAGTTTAGTTGTTATCCATTGCATTTTAGATTGTATTAGTTGTTAAATTTAGATACCACGGTCTTCATTATTTACAAAAACTTCTTTTTTTCCAACCTCATATTAATACATAATCATCTGGACAGAAGCTAGTATCAGTCTAAGGCCTAAAGTATTTCGAAACCTTTTTACCATTTCAAAAATAAGCCTTTTCTCAAGGACTATTCCAAAAAGAAACCTATAACTTTTGAATGAGGTCTAGTGGTGCTACATTGAGTTGCAGAACATAATTAGAAGTTAGTTTAGAGTAAAAATATTATTGTGCTACAAATGTTCTTTTCCAAATATGTTCTAATGAACCTTTAATCATGGATGAGATGTTGTAACATTGTAAGTTGATTTTTTATTTAGGAGAACTTCATTCACACTTAACTTGTCCATTTCTTAAGCTCTTCCAACACATCTTTAATGAATGAATTGGATAAGTTTAAGCTCATGTTGTGATTTATTTCCTTGCAATGAAGTCATTATCAAGCTTTTCATTTGTTTTTTTCCAACCATAGTTTAGGCTTTGTTCTGTTTTAGTATTCGCTATTGTTATTTCCCATCCATAGTTTAGGCCAATAGCCTCTTTGCACCAGCATTTAGTTCTTTCCCTTTTCAAACATAAAACAATAAAACCAAAAACATCAGAAAACACTAAACACAACGTAGTGAGAAACAAATACCTAGGCACATATAGTGCACCACACTTCAGCAGTTTAGCAACAATGGTTGACAATTAATGAACTCAATTTAGGAACACTAGGTTGAGCACAAAAAATTTGGCGTCGTTTCTGGGGAAGTGTAACTAGGTAGCCTTGTTTCTTAACTCCCAAAAACAATGATATGCGTAGAGAGAGAGAATCAAGGGGTAGATTCATAAGAAGCAGAAGAAGAATTTTGATTCCTAGAACACCACTTGTTTCCTCAAGACCTAGAGCCAACACACCTCCAACTCAGACCCACATTCAATCCTTTACTAATCCTAGACTTCCAGAAGACTTAAGATAAGATATTCCATTAGAAAGACCTTCCACTTCATCCACTGAACCTGTCTTAGAGGAAGATTCAAGGACCCTTCCTAGAAACACAAACTTTTCCACTTCCATAGAAGAATCAACTTTGGCAGAAGAAGCGGGAGGAGGAGTCTTTAATGGAGAAAACACATTATTTGGAGGGGGTAGAGGTAGAGGTAGAGGAGAATGAGGTAGAGGAAGAGGTAGAAGAGAAATGGGAAGCTCTTTTGGGTTTCCTATAGTAAATGAAGAAAACAATACAGTTATGGAAAAAATCTCACCCTCTGTCCTTCCAAACTTCTATGGACTTAAAATTGAAGATCCTGAAACCTTCCTATTTGAATTTTAAGTCCTCTGTAGAACTTATGACTACTTACAAGATGCTCAAAAACTTAAAATATTTCCTTCAACATTGAAAGGAGCAGCATTGAAGTGGTTTATGAGTTTGATCAACAGTTCTATTAGGACATGGGAAGACATGAAACAAGCATTTCTAGAAAGGTATTTAGATTATTTTATGCCAATAAATCATAAGGAGGAAGTGTTCAAGATGATACAAAAATAGGATGAAAACGTGGAAGATTTGTTGGAGAGATTTCATTACAACATCAAAAGAGAAAAAATGGAAAACTTAGACCAAGACACCTTAAAAGCTCTCTTGTTGAAGACAATTAGGGATGAATGGTTGGATATCCTTAACATTATGGGAAAAGGGGATGTATCTCAGCTCACATTACCTGAAATATCTGAGTTATGTATCAACCTTTCAAGAAGGAAATCTAAAACTGTGAAAGGACCAAGAGACCCTGCTCTTGCAAGGGTAAGTAAGTCTGATTTTGGGACAATAAGTAGGGTAGAGATAGGGCATATGCTTGATGAATTCAAATCTGACATCTTATGGAGTCTTACTGAACAAATAGACACCCTTAAGTTACAAAACAAGCAAAAAACTGAATCTGATGCTTTAGCAATCTTTTGTCCTAAATGTAGAAAGAATCATGCCTTCAGAGAATGTCCTTTGGATGCAAAGTTGTAGATACCTATGTAATTTGTTTAGAAAAACATGAGACCAAGAGTTTTCCTTCACTTCCTGGTCTTAAAGCTATCTTTCAAGAAGATACTCCTACAAGTTCCACATAATCTCTCAATTTTGTCTCTAGAAGGCTTTGGCAAGGACCTCAAACACAAGGATTTCATGATCAAATGTATAATCAACCCCCACCAAACTGGAATTCTTGGCAGCAACCTTGGCCCCAATTTCAAAATCAATCTCAAGCTTGGGCACAAGGAGCACAAAATCCCTATGGAAGATACTCGCATTACTATCAATATCCACCATTCTATCCACCATACCCACATTTTTCTCCTCAAAATCCTCAACAGAATCCTCAGAACCCACAACATCAAAATAAACCACTTCCATTACCATTTCCTCAGAAATCAAATCAGTTGCCTGCTTAACCCATACCAAACCCCAACAATAAAAATCCTCAGAATACATACATGATAGAAGGCCAACAATTTCCAACTTATTTAATTACTCCTCTAGACCTTAGTGATGTTCAACTTAGGTCTGGAATAATACTTGAAAAGAGGAAACCTTATGTGATCATACAAGAACAAGAGAATTCTGAGGAAGATTCTCTACGGGAAAATAAAAGTCTTGAAGAAGACACATCTTTTCAAGACCCAAACATTGAAAAATCAAAACAAAAACAACCAATAATTTCAACTCCTGTATTAGAGTAGCCATCAACATCCACTCCTACACCTCCCTTTCCAGAAAGATTACAAGTTGATAGAGGTGTAGAAAAACAAATTATGGTGCCTAATTATGATTTCCTAGATGAGCTAAGAAATTTCTGTATTAAGATTCCATTATTACAAGCTATCAAGGAAATTCCAATTTTAGCAAAGACAATAGAGGAGTTGAGCATGAAGAAAACAAGAAAAAGAATAAGAGAGACAAAGAAAATTCAACTGGCAGGAAAAATAGCAGATATCATGATGGGTAAGATTGCTATTCCAAAGTATCTAGACCCAGGAAATCTAGTTGTCAAAATTCACATCAATGGAATTGAGATCCAAAACACACTCATTGATTTAGGAGCAGCTATCAATATCATGAGTAGACAAATCATGGATAAACTGAAACTTCCTAATCTTCTCTTTACACCCACATTATTACAATTAGCAGACAGATCTGTGATCAAACCTGATGGGGTAATAGAAGACATTCCAGTGTCCCTATATTCTTGGGAGTACCCTATGGATTTCATGATCCTAACTCCTAAGAATAATCTAGGAGGGCATCCAACTATATTAGGAAGACCTTGGTTAGCTACAATTGATGCTTTCATTAGTTGTAGATCCGGTGATATGTACATCTCTGATGGTAGTTCAACTAAGAAATTCACTTTGTATCCTCCAACAAGGACAATTACATATTTAGATGATACTAAATGAATAGAGGATGAAGAAGATTTACAACCACTCTTCACAATTTCAAAAATTAGTGAAAATAGTCAAATTCTGAATACTTTAGAAAACTTTGAGTCCTCTTCGGAACATAAACATTAACAATTTCAAGAAGAATCCAACATTGATTTTTTTTCATCAAGACAGATGTCTCTTCATTCTATGGATAAATTTGGCAGCTCTACAAGTGAGATATTTCCAGGCAAAACTTTAAACATAAACAAGAACCTAGAAAAATCTCAACAAGAAGAGCTAGTCAAAATTTTACAGAGACATTCTTCTGCATATGCATGGGAGTACACTAATATGAAAGGGATAAGCCCCAAGACTTGCACTCATCACATCTACATAGAGGAAAATTGTAAACCAATCAGACAACCTCAAAGACAGATGAATCCAAATCTTAGGGAGATTGTTAAAGAAGAATTGCATAAATTGTTGAATGTCAACTTTATCTATCCTATTTCAGATAGTCAGTGGGTTTCTCCTTTGGTAATTGTGCCAAAGAAAAATGGTAAATGGAGGGTATGTATTGACTACTGATAATTAAACAAAGCTACTCTTAAAGATCATTTTCCCCTACCTTTCATAGATCAGGTGTTAGATACCTTAGCTGGCAAAAAGTACTTCTCATTTCTAGATGGGTTTAGTGGTTATAATCAAATTCAAGTAGCACTTGAGGATCAAGAAAAAACCACATTTACATGTCGTTGGGGTACCTATGCTTACCGAGTATTTCCATTTGGATTATGCAATGCACCTGCAACATTTCAAAGGGTAGTATTAGGGATTTTTTCAGATCTAATGCATGATTGTGTAGAGGTATATATGGATGATTTCACAATTTATGGAAACACATTTGAAGAAGCCTTAGTAAACTTTGAAGAAGTCTTAAAAATATGTAAAGAAGCAAATCTTTCACTTAGTCACGAGAAGTGTTTTATGATGTTTACTGAAGGAATTGTTTTAGGATATCACATTTCAGGGGATGGGATTAGAGTTGATGAGTCAAAAGTTGAAGTCATCTCTAACTTATCTATTCCAAGTTGTCAAAAATATGTTAGGAGTTTTCTTGGATTTACAGGGTATTATCGAAGATTTATAGAAAACTTCACTAAGATAACATCTCCACTCTTCAAATTACTTACCAAAGACTGTGAATTCAATTGGAATTCTAATTGCCAGTTAGCCTTTGAGACCCTGAAAACAAAAATTTATGAAGCACCTATTTGAAGGGGACCTAACTGGAAGTTACCTTTTCATATTTCAACAGATGCCTCAGATACAACTCTAGGAGCAGTATTGGGACAAAAAGACCTGATTCCTTATGCCATCTACTATACCAGTAAAAATTTGACTCCTGCAGAGTTAAACTATACTGTAATTGAAAAAGAGTTTTTAGTTGTTTTTCATGCCATAAACAAATTCAGACACTATATAACAGGCTATGAAACTTTTGTTCACACAGATCATTCTGCAATTAGATACTTAATGAAAAAATCAATTACTAATGGCGGATTTATAAAATGGTTATTTCTTTTACAAGAATTCAACATTACCATTCTAGATAGGCCTGGAAAACAAAACACAGTAGCTGATTTCATATCTAGACTCAAAAACATCAAATACGACACTCCAGTTGAAGATCAATTTCCTGATGAATATCTTTTTGCAATTTCTACCCAAACTCCTTGGTTTGCTGACATTGCTAATTATTTAGTTTCAGGAAAATTTCCTTCAATAATGAATGTAAGAGATAAAAGAAAAATCATTTATGACAGTGAAAAATATTCATAGGTTGCTAATGAGTTGTACAAGACTGGTCCATATTTTATCATTAGGAGATGTGTTCGGGAAGATGAGATGCCTGAGATTCTCAAAGCATGTCATGATTAACCTTGTGGCGGACACTTTTCTGATAAGAGGACAACCTATAAGATTCTTCGTTTAGGATATTATTGGCCATCCTTATTTAAAGATGTTAAAAAGTATGTCAAAATGTGTGACAATTGCCAAAGGGTAGGGAAACCTTCTCCTTCAGGTGAGATGCCATTACAACCTCAGGTACATATTGAACCTTTTGAAAAATGGGCTTTGGATTTTGTAGGACCTATTAGTCCTCCATCAAGACAAAAGAGATATATATTAGTTTGCACTGATTATGTTACCAAATGGGTAGAGGCCAAACCATTAATTTTTGCTACTGAAGCATCTGTAGTTAATTTTCTTTTTGAGGATATTTTTACTTGTTTTGGTGTCCCAAGGGAAATTGTTACAGATCAAGGAGCTCAATTCACATCAAGGCTAGTGGAACAAATGATGGAGAGGTACAAAATTAGACACAAAAAATCTACTCCCTATCATCCACAAGCAAATGGTCAAGTGGAATCTACTAATAGGGTTATTGAAGGGATCCTATAAAATACTGTCCATTTATATAGAAGAGATTGGGTAGATAGGCTTCCTGAAGCCTTGTGGGCCTATAGAACTACATGGAGAAGCACAACAGGCCATACTCCTTATGAACTTGTTTATGGAAAGCAGGTTTTGTTTCCCATAGATTTCCAGATTCAGACTTTCAAAATGGCAATTCAGCTTAGACTTGATCTATCGAGGCACAAAAGCACAGATTGGAGCAGATTAATGAATTGGATGAGATCAGACAAGATACAGTTCAGAAAAAAAGTCTAGTCCAACAGCAAAGGACTAGATGGCATGACAAGTACATCAAGGAAAAGAAGTTCAAGGAAGGTGACTGGGCTCTCTTGTTTGATTCAAAGTTCAAATATTTTCAAGGTAAATTTCAAACACATTGGCTTGGGCCATATGAAATTATAAGAATTTTTGACAATGGAGCAATAAAAATCAGGACAATAGATGAAGAAAAGGTCACTTTTCTTGTGAATGGTCATAGATTGAAGCTGTATCATAAGCCACTCTCAAGAGAAGAATTTGTCAAGAAATTCCAGGAAAATAGTGATATGAAGTTAATGAAGAAGAATTTTTCTTCTTCATCAACTTAAGTGAATTTTCTGAAGTCAAATATTGAAAATAAATAAATAAATAATAATAATAATAAATAAATAAATAAAGTATAAACATGAAAACCAATCACTGATTGGCATGTTTATACAGAAAAGGTGGAGTGAAAATCAGAATCTTTTTGACGCTTTAGCTTTTCAAATCTGTTATTTCTGTAAGTCGTTATTACAAAATCATAAGTGCATATTCATTTCACTTATGGTCCATCTCATTTCATCCATCCATACTCCATCTCATTCACTCATCCACACTTCATTCACTTCACTCCATGGTCCACCTCATTTTCATTCCATATTTTTAAGTCTGATGTTTTTCTACAATTGAATAATACATATCATGAATTGCAGGCCACTTCTCATACTTCACTCCATTTCATAAGATGTGATCCATTCCAGTCCATTACTCACTTAATTCATATCCCATTACACCATATTTTATTATCCATCCTCACTCATTCCATACAACATTCCATTCATTCTCCAAACCATTCCATTTCATGTTTCAAGTCTTCTATAGGTACATTTTGTAATCAATCAGACATTCTGCAGCCAGTTAGACATTTTGCAGCCAGTTAGACGTTCTGCAGCCAGACAGACATTCTGCAGCCAGAGATCCTGAAGGCACTGTCTTGTAATCACCTGATCTGCAATAAAATGATCCTGCATATCCATGACAGCAAGCAAAATCAAGAAGGTTATGAAGACTCAAAAAAATTAATGATTTTCAGGAGAGAACAAATCATATGAAGAACACAAAAAAAAAGAATCAGAGGAAAGGCAAAGGTAAAAGTTCTGATTATAATGACATATCATGAAATTTTTTAGTATAGTTAAGTTATGAATAGTTTAGAAAGTTGTTTTAATTAATTTTTTTGACCATGCCTAACCAACCTCCCGCAAAAAATTTGGATAAAACTCCTTCTATTCCACCATTTCAATCCCATATTCGATCATCATTTAATCTAAACGGTTAAAGTGCTGAAGTGATTGGATTAGTCATGTCACTAGGCCAAAGCATTTAATGATGATTTTGAATTCGTTACAAAATATCTCCGCGGTATTTTCTACCGTGATATCTCTCAACTCATATACATGATCCTCACCTCATTATATTCATTCCGCAATCACTCCATATCATTCTTTCCCATAGCCAACTATTAACCATTTCAACTGTAAAACAGAGGAAATATCTGTGGGGAAAAAACATCTCTGTAACAGCCGTTGTCACCGTGAACAGAGGAGCAACAATTTGAAGGTTGGAAAGCGGAGTTATGGGTCTTATAGTGAGGACTAAACCGGTTGGCACTAAGTACTTGGAAGGTTATCCTCAAGTCAGAGAAATGTTACAACAAGCAGGGTGGTTTCAATTCTTTGAAAAATTCAGTGGGTGTCACAAAGAGGTAACCAAAACATTTGCAAGATCCTTCAAAGGAACTAAGGTCGAGATAGGAGACATTAAATTCACCATTACAGAAGCTTCCATTGCAGAAGCAACCGAATTGCCAAGAAAAGGAGAAAGTTGGTTCAAGAATAGAAAGTTTCATAACGAAGCATGGAAGCAAATACTCAAGTCACCAGGTATGGATGTTACCATTTTTAAAAAGGGTATCCCTAGCTCTGCACTAAAGAACAAATGGAGGAACATGTTGCTTATCTTGCAAAAATTCATCACTTGTGAAGGTAGATATGGTACTTTCTATGTTTACCATATTTGATTGATAATGCATTTTCTAGAGGAAGAACTCAACTTGCCCTTTTTCTTGCTTCATAGTTTAAACAAAATGGCTTCAAGTGTTCAAAAGAGAATTCAATTTCTGGAGACAAACTTATACCACCATGGTTTAGTCAAGATTTTAATTGAACATCATTTAGCAAAAATGGGAGATACTTGGGATGACTTCTTGGTGAGAAATCACTTTTAGGAACCAAAGGAACCTCCACCTCAAGATAAACCTACAGAAAGAAGCAGAAAATGGAAATCCTCCAAAACTGAAACTGGTAAAACAATACAAGAAAGCAGTGAATAAATGATTTTTGAAAAATTAGTTCAGATTAAGAAGTAGCTTAAGAAAGAGAGGATCATAAGAAAATTTTCCAGAGAGAAAGGAGAAGGGCCATCTCAACCAAGGAGGTGCCACAGACTGAGGGGGATACTAAAGAAAACAAAATTTAAACAAACTGGAGTCATAAACATAGAAGATGAAGAAACACCTACTGAGCAGGATTTTGATGAAGAAGTTCCAGAAATTGACCCAGCACAGCAAGAAATTTACAACTATGTTGAAACATTAGAGAGGAGAGCTTCAAAATTTAGAGACATAACTCCTAGCCCACCAAAGTCTGAAATTGATATGCTAAGAAGAGATAGGTATCAGTTAGAAGTACTCAACAGGAATATCAAGAATGAGAATGAAATTCTGAGAGAGTAGGTTAAATTGAAAACTGATATGAATTCAAATCTGTCTCTACAAATGCAAAAGTTATACAAGGCTAGTGAAAAATTGAAGAAGAGAAATAAAAAGTTAACCAGTGCACTCAAAAGTTTGAGATTTAAGTTAATGATAAGAAAGCCCAGAAAGCATTTGACTGCCAGGCAAATAAAAAGAAAAGGTTTGGATGTCCTTGCAGAGGTCTCATAGTTCATGGAATAATTGCATGAGGACATGCAATAACCTAGCAGTGGGGGTATGTTGAGCTCCAAAGATGTTCTTTCTTCCACCACATTCCACTCCATTTTCTTTGTCCATTATTAATCACAGGCTCAAATGATCAGTAGAATTAGTCAAAATTGCTTTAAGAATGAATATCATGACAAACTTGCTATGTTTTTATGATTTTGTCATTATAGTACTGTTTGAACTAGATCTAGCTACAGAATGCAGACATTCTGTAGCTAGTTGCCGATTCTGCAGCTTTCGTTATGTCTACGCAGGTTCCAGGTGTCATCTTGGAGAAAAACATATATGGGCATATTCCACATCATTCCATCATCATTTTTTGCTCTCCACGAAGTTTGAACGGAATTCTGTAGGCGGTTATGTACGTGGGAGCTCAAACTAGGAGAGAGACTCCTAATAGGACAAGGACAGTCCAGATGTCCTTAATTCTATTACATGACCACCATCGGAGTCCTAGTTTGGTTTTTATTTGGAAAGACAATTATCCCTAGGTTATCTCAAGACAGTTATTTAATTTTGATTATAAATATGGCTCGGGAAACCGAGGGACAAGGTTAGATTTTGTGATTGATTGCTAGATTTCAGAAGTCCGAAAACACTCTGTTTTAAAGTAATTTCTCTCTAATGCAAGAAGTATCACTTTATTGAAAGCACTGAGTCAATATTGAAGTAGATTTTGTGTGCTACTCTGGTGGTACATGGCCCCTGCCTCCTGAGCAGCCTTGTTTATACAGTTTAGATAAGTATTTTAGTCTCGTTTTTCATTTCTAGCTTAAGTACATTTCTGAAGTTTATGTTTCATGCTTGTTTACATTGATCATCACAGCTAGACTTACTCTTATAAAATCTTCCAAAATACCATCACGATGAATAAGGCATAGCTGTGGTGTTGTAGGTTTTAGTTGCATTTCCTTTCGAATTTTATGATTTATGCTTGTTTACACTAAGTGTCACAGACGGTCTTACTCCTACAAACTCTTCCAAAACAACATTAACAATGAATAAGAAACAACTGTGGTATCTTAGATTTTAATTGTATTTGCTTTCAAATCTTATGTTTATGTTCAATTGCATTGAATAATACAGCCAGAATTGTTTTTACAAACTCTTCCAAAATATCATTCACATTGAACAAGATGGGATGTAGAATTCCAATAGACTAGTTGCATGTTAGTTTAGTCATAACACTCCGGAGGATAATTTCATTTAGTTCAGCTCTGTCACTACATTTCAAAGTTTGATAATGGCATTTTAATTTAACTCTGTTCACTGTACTTCAAGTAGATTAGTAGCATTCTAGTTTAGTCTTAGCTCACTGTATTAGCATTCCAGTTTAGTTGTTATCCATTGCATTTTAGATTGTATTAGTTGTTAAATTTAGATACCACGTTCTTCATTATTTACAAAAATTCTTTTGTTCCAACCTCATATTAATACATAATCATCTGGATAGAAGCTAGTATCAGTCTAAGGCCTGGAGTATTTTGCAACCTTTTTACCATTTCACAAATAAGCCTTTTCTCAAGGACTATTCCAAAAAGAAACCTATAACTTTTGAATGAGGTCTAGTGGTGCTACATTGAGTTGCAGAACAGAATTAGAAGTTATTTTAGAGTAAAAATATTATTGTGCTACAAATGTTCTTTTCCAAATATGTTCTAATGAACCTTTAATCATGGATGAGATGTTGCAACATTGTAAGTTGATTTTTTATTTAGGAGAACGTCATTCACACTTAACTTGTCCATTTCTCAAGCTCTTCCAAAACATATTTAATGGATGAATTGGATAATTTTAAGCTCATGTTGTGATTTATTTCCTTGCAATGAAGTCATTATCAAGCTTTGCATTTGTTGTTTGCCAGCCATAGTTTAGGCTTTGTTCTGTTTTAGTATTTTCATTTGTTATTTTCCATCCATATTTTAGGCCAATAGCCTCTTTTCACAAGCATTTAGTTCTTTCCCTTTTCAAACATAAAACCATAAAACCAAAAACATCAAAAAACACTAAACACAATGTAGTGAGAAACAAATACCTAGGCACATATAGTGCACCACACTTCAGTAGTTTACCAACCCTGGTTGACAATTAATGAACTCAATTTAGAAACACTAGGTTGAGCACAAACAATAACCTTGCTCAAATAATGGCTTATGCTTAAACAACCACTCGTTCTCACAAACACTCGATCAATATATCCTCTCAGACATTTAGAAAATGTAGCGTAGGGGAAAATGATAGAGTAAATACTCATTCAAAATGAAACAACATGAGAAATTATAATACTGCATTCATATTAAATAAGCATCTTAAAAGAAATGAAACGCAAATAAATTCACGATCATTGCAACTGAAACAATGTTGTAACAACTAATTTGGAGAAATTATTAATTGAATTCCAAACAACTACAACTTCCTTATGACAGACAAATAGATAGACTTTCAGTGAAAGAGAGACAACATAAATGTTTATAGGATAAAAAAAATATGAGATTCCATACCATGAGTATCTTTGCTAGAAAACTAATGGACCAAATGAACCATAAGCTCCATGAATTAAGAATTTAGGCCACAACACAATTCACAGTAAAAACCTTGTAATGTATTTTTCCAAAAAAACCAACCCTTTCTTCATTTACTTTTCCTTATTATATATGCAATACATCATAGTGTAATAAGGAGTCACATGCAAAATATGTTTGATCCATGGAGAGGATCAACACCAACTGGAAAAGTAGAAACATCATAACTGTTTACATCCTTTTCATAAATGAAAAAATTAAATCCTAAAATAATTAACCTCATCCTAAAGAAATAATATATTGGAAACAATTTCTATACTAGAACCTCATCCATCCTCAATAAAGAAATTAGAAGCAACAGAAAATCATAAAGTTGCCAGTGAACTGGGTAGTGCACTGCCAAGTCATCTTTCCTTTATGGCTCACACTTGTCGGACGAAATATGGTCTTATATGGAATCCTGATATATTACAAACCAACCTCTAAAATCTCTGTCATTTGGTAGCTCCAAAACATGCACGAAACTCTGTAGGCAAGGGTTACGCAACACCTGTCTAACACACTTTGTTTTGGTTATAGCTCTGAAAATGTAACATATTTTTAACAATTGAAGGAGGTTGTTTTATATTAGACGATTTTGAATAAAAACCTCTCTTAGTTTCTCCAAAAACCTCCCTAACTTCTCAAAACATTCTCTTCAAAACCATGACTCAATACCAAAAATTTACAAAATACGAAAAATGAGCTTTAAAGATGCATTCATAATGCCTAATCTGTGACACCTATAAAAAAAATAGAAGATTTTTTTATACTTTGGCCCATTTTTAAGAAAAAAAACTCTCAGTGTTCGTTAATTTGCCTTTATGTGGTCATAATTGTCATTGAAAAAGGGTGTAAAAAACAGAGTATGCGCATCACTGTGCAACGAGAAATCTAAGTAACATTGTGATGGTTTGACCTAATTTTTTAAAATGGTCCACTTGACTTAGCACATGCATCACAACCTAGGTAATGATTAAATATAAGGGGTATGACATCACTTTTGTATGGGGGTTTTATATATGGGAATGGTGTATTATGCATGAGGGTTATATGATATGAGGATGGGAAATGGTAATGATAATATAGGGAATGGCTTAGAATGAAAGGGGGGAATAAAATTAATGTAATATGATGAGAGGTGAATGGTATATGGGAAGGATGTAGGATGCAAATTTATATGAAGGGGGATCAATGGAAGGAAAATGGGTAAATGGGAAAATAGGAGGTGAAATGGATAAGGATAGGGTAAATAAGAATGATGGATAAAATTGTAGGATGTTTCAAATTACCATACCTTGTAACCAACAGAAATCTAACTACAAATGAGCTCAATTTAGAAAATGTTGATAAAAAAATGACAAAACATCCTTTGACTTGACGTGGCTAAAACATGTGCGACCATGAATCCCATTAACTTGAAACTTTCATAATTTGAATGAACCCTTCATGTAAGAAACTCAAAGATATCAGACAACAATATAGAGGCTATGACAACAACAATAGTCCTAGGCTCAACTACTCAGAACTAAAAATTCAAGGAAAAGGAAAAAAAATTGACAATAAAACTTATGACCCTAACATTGGCTCCAACAAGGATTATGGACTCCTAGTGAGGTGCCAATAACAAAATGGAGACTAGTATCCTGTCCATTGAGAAACAGGGTCAATGGAAAACTGAAAAATGGAAGCATGACTAACAGACTGAAAATTTGACTATTGAATAACTCAAATTAATTACGACAATAGACCATTGGTATCTTAGGGCCTTCACCTTGGGCTTCAAATCTTGATGATAATTTCCCACCTACTGAAGGTATATATAAAATTATGTGAAATTTTCCCTCCACTGTAGTCAATCAAGCAAATGAATGTCTGACTTATGGTTGTATTCAGCTACACTAGACATTAAGGAAAATTCTGAAAATGGCAACTCAAACTGTCCACTGAATATGTGCTCATGATCCTGAAATATAGGAATATTCATCTTCCTTGATGGCTGCAACCAATTGGAAAAAGGGTCTTCAATAATCTGGAACATTACCATGTCTTGAAATTCAACAGAAATAAAAGCACACCATTTATTTTCGAATGAAAAATATTTGTCAGGACGAAAGAAGGAAATATGTTCATCAATTTTTTCACTTAAATTAGGAAAATGGGTAGTGTGTTCTTGAAAATATGCATTTGAGGCAGCCATTTATCAACAAAGAAAATTTCCACATCCATAGTATCCACGAAAATCTTCTCTTCTTCATGAGACTCTTCACTTTCTGAAGATGGAGGAAGATCTTCATGTGCAAGCAGCTCTAAAAAAACATTTTCTTTTTTCACTACTTACCTGCAACTTATTATGGTTAATTTGAAGCCTAACATCCTCAAAATATGAAGCTACATGCATATCTCCTTGAGAAAATTAATTCATGAGTAATCCTTCATGTGAATATGAATTGATAGTTTCTAGAGAAATAGATTCATCATAAATTTGAAGCAGATTAACTTTGATTAACTCTTCAACCATTGGCACAGTAAAGTGCAATTCTATGTCACATATCTTTTAAACCTCATCATATTGGGATGGATTCTCATGCTGTTGAAAATAAGAATTTTCAAAAAGATTTGTAATTTTATTTTCCACAATCATTGGCCTAGAATATTAATAAACCAATGACTTGTCCATTTCCTTTTGTTGTTTAAAACAGTTCTCATGCTTTTAATCATGAAAATGTGCACAAGTCTGTTGCAAATTATCATCAAATTAAGAGGATGAATCATAATTGTCATCATTAAATTCTTTCTTGGTTTCATTTTCATCCAAGAGAGAAAACACTATGTCTTCTTGGTGATGAAAAGGGTTCTCATACAAAGCCTCCAAGATCTTTTCATCCACGAACTCTTCATCACCATAACAATTTTCCATATTTTGAATGAAATACTCCAAATGATCACAAAAATTATGAACCAAAGATAGATAAGGATGAGATTCTCTGTATTTTTCAAAAAATTCGACATGAAAATAATTCAAGAAACATAAACTAGAAAATGACATTCCTTTATACCAATATCTTTCTTTTCCTTCGAGAGTAGCCATGAACATCTTCATGAAATTGAAACTTCAGCTTGCATGCATGCATATGAAATTTAACCAAATGTAGAGTAACATCTTATCCCTTTCCATCTCTGAGTATTGGTAGGTAACTTGACTAATAAACAAGAGGCATGTGCTTCGAAAACCAGGAATATGAGATATGTCCATAGGTGCATACCTGGCATTTGTTCTTGAACCCTTATTAAATGTAGTCAACCAAAATTAATGACCTTTGACTAGTGGAGTCACCATGAAGTTACAATCTATTGGATCCTTTGAACTCGGAGTCGGAAAGTGAATGATTCAGCCTTCAGAATTCCAACTGTTGTTCACCATCAACAATTAGATTTTATCTTTGTCATTTATACCTGGAGAAAATTTGACTTTTCAATCCCCAACAATGACACCAATATGTTAACACTCCCTGAGATCTATTAGGCTGCAAATAGACTTAGGAACGCAACCACATATCACTTTTTGTCGAGTATTGGTCTTTCGCGACTAGAGGGGGCTCCCTTGCTTAAAGAACTAGATATTTGACAATGATAAACCTACAAATAATAGGTCTGTTGTAAACGTTTCACAATTCTATTGGGGGTAGGTAGATATTTATGTAAACAGATTGTCATAGTTCAATAACCTGACACAAATCATGGCTTATGCTTAAGCAATCATTCGTTCTCACAAAGGCTCGATAAATATATAATCTCAAACATTCATAAAATGTAGCATAGGGAAAAATGATAGAGTCATTCGAAATGAAACAACACGAGAAATTATAATACTAAATTCATATCAAATAAGAATCACAGAAGAAATGAAAGACAAATAAATGGACCATCATTGCAATTGAAACAAGTAGTAACAACTAATTTGGAGGAATGTTGAATTAAATTCCAAGCAGCTACATCTTGTACTTATGAGAGGGAAATCGATAGACTTTTAGAAAAAGAGAGACAACATCAATGTTTTCAGGAGGAAAACAAATCTTATATAGGAGAAAAACAAACCTGAGATTCTATACCATGAGTATATTTGCTAGAAAATTAATGAACCAACTGAACCATAAGCTCCATCCATTAATAATTCAGGCCACAACACAATCCACCGTAAAAACTCTTGCAGTGTCTTTTTTCAAACCAACCAAATGTTTCTTCAATTAATTTTCCTTATTATATTAAAAATAAATCATAGTTCAATAGTAAATTTCACACAAAATATTCTTTTGGATCCATGGAGAGAATCAACACCAACTGGAAAAGTAGAGACATCATAACTAAAAAATAGAAACATCATAGCTTTTTACATCATTTTCAAAAATGACAAAGGAAATCCCAAAATACTTAACTTCATCCTAAATAGATAAAATATTTTAAATAGCGTCTATATTTTAACCTCATACATCCTCGGTAAAGAAATTAGAAACAAAAAAAAATCATAAAAGATGTCAGTGAACTGATAGTGCTATGTAGCAACTGGGTAGCACACTACCAATTAATCTTTCCTTTATGAATGACACTTGTTTGATGAAATATGGTATGGAAATATTGATTTATTACAAACCAACCTCTAAAATATTGTACAATTGGTAGCTCCAAAACATGTGTGAAACTTTGTAGGCAAGGATTACACAACACCTGTGCAGCACCTGCACAAGACCTGTGTAGCACACGTTTTTTGGGTTTATCTCCCACACTGTAACATATTTTTAACATATGAAGGAGGTTATTGTAAAGTATATGTTTTTTAATAAAATCATCTCTCAATTTCCCCAAAAAAATCCTCATCCGCTCACAACATGCTCTGTAAAACCATGACTCAAAATTTAAAAACTAGGAATAATGAGATTTAAAGATGTATTCATAATGCCTGATATGTGGCACTTGCGATAAAAATGGAAGAATTTTTTGTTCTTTGGCTCCTATTTAAGAAAAACCTCTCTATTTTTTCCATAATTAGCCTTTATGTGGTCACAATCGTTGTTGCAAAATGGTGTAAAAAATAGAGTAGCAACGCAGCGCTTTGTAGCGAGCAATCTAAGTAGCATTGTGATGATTTGACCTGATGTTTTGGAGTGCCCCACCTGACATGGCATGTGTATCACAGCATAGGAAATTCTTAAGTATAAATGGCATGATACCCCTTTGGTATGGGAGTTTTATATATGGGAAAGGGGTATTATGCATGAGGGTTATATGATATGAGTATCATAAAAGGTAATGTTAATATAGGGAATGGTTTATAATGAAATGGGGGAATAAAATCAATGTAATATGATGAGAGGTTAATGATATATGTGAAGGGTGTAGGATGTAAATTTATATGAAGGGTGATTAATGGAAGGTAAATGGGTAAATGAGGAAATAGGAGAAAAAAAAAAAAATATATAACTACCTGCGCACTCTAACTAAAAATGAGCTCAATTTACACCATTCTGTTAAAAAAATGACTACCTTTGAATTGAGGTGACAAAAACATGTGCAACCATGACTCCCATTAACTTGACACTCTTTCAGAATTTGAATGAACCCTTCATGTAAGAAACTTAAAGATGTCAGACAACGTTCTAGAGGCTATGGCAGTAGCAGTAGTCATAGGATTAAATACTAAAAACTGAAAATTAAAGGATAAGTAATAACATTTGACAATAAAAATTATGACCCTAATAGGTTTCATCAGTTTCCTTGTTTATAGAACAATTTACTATTTTTAGCAATTTTTCGGGTCCTAAACTTCCAGAGTTATTTTGGCCCCCTAAACGAATTTATCTTTTAGGTATGTAGTTGGTCTATGTGCAAATGTTGTAGTACTCAGAGAGATATTTCTAGCAAGGTATCATACATGCCAAATGGAGATGATATGAATAAGTTACGACCTCCAAAAGTTGGCTACCCAACTAACCCCAATGGGGCCCAGAAACTCTTAGTATTCCATCTCCTAGGGTAGGTTTTTGGTTGTTTATGGTTCCCTTGAATGTTTAATTATAAAAAGGTGCTTGAGCCTCATTCTAACACAGTTCATAGGAATGTGGTTGCCACATCTCTTCTCATAGATAAGCTACCATTGCCCGATCTAGTTATTTGTTTTTTATGTAAGCATATTATAGTTCTATCATATTAATGAAATAAGAATTTATTTCTGCTACATCTCTAAATTTATTCTTATTTATGTATTATGTTTCGTTACTTTGTAAGTCTAGGTCAGGGACAGTAAAAATTTATGTTTTAGGAATTTAACTCTCATCACAAATTGAGTCAAGGATCATATTCAAGTGCATAGTACTATTTCCCCCTCATTAAATAATAATTTGAATGAGATTTCAAAACAATTATAAGAGTTATCTTCAAGAATGTATCAAAGGAAATCAATTCTTAGGATGAAACCCTCTCTAAATGTTCCTTACACTTGACAAGGGATGAAAACATTGAAGATGAATATTAGGAGGGGATTTTAGTGTCCTCTAGTTCCGCAAATGTTTTTCAGCTTTAACATTCTTAGTGGGTGGGTTTAAAATAATTTTTTTGATTGGATTTGATGTGGTAGGTTGATAGGTATTTTGTTAAAATTAAGTTTAATTCCTTTGGACAAGTCAATTTCCTGATCATATTTTGGATGAATAATGGGTATACCTTGCTATCACTCCAAAATTTCCCAAAGGTTGTTCTAGGCATTAAAAAGAAATATTAGAGGTAACTATCACCCACTTTTGGAGATTAGGATCTAGCCTTCCTAATGCTCAGAGAGGGCTCTCTCTTAATGATTTAACTTTGTTGATTTAATATATTTTAGGCTAGTTATGTATTTTTAATTGGATTTATTTTTTATTGATTGAATGGCTGGTTGATTAGTGAAATTAATGATTTAGATGAATAGATTCTTTTCCATTTTCCATTGGGCTATGGATTCAATGTGCTTTTAAAACAAAACAAAATCAAATCATAAAGGAAGTGTTACAGGGAAGGATAGGTGAGAAAAAACATATCTTAAGGCTGAATGGTGAAGTGGTTTTTCAATCGGGATAAAGGAGCAATTAAGAATTCCTTAAACCAGATAATTAAGGAAGGTGAAAGAGGTCAATCATGATCGGAGGGAAATCAAAAATTCTCTAAACCGGATATCAAAAGAAAACATAGATATGTATAACATTTCAAAACAGAGTGTAATTAAACAAATTCTCCAATAAAATTTCAGTTATAACATTCAAAGTTAGAACATATTAAATTTTATGAAATCCTTAAGAAAATAATATGGACAATTGAAATTATACTTCACTGTGATAGCTCAACACATGAATCCTGTAAATAAAAGCCTTTATTACTTGTCCTGTATGTCAACTAGAAATGGCACAATAACCCTCAGGTAAATAGATCAGTCAGATACAAAAATGTTCAAAAATCCATATTGATCGACCCTTGATACTACAAATTGATGATGTATTTATACAAAATATTACAAAAAAAAAAAATATCAACTGACTATGATTTATTCTAGGGAAATAAATATCTTTATGTAAAAATCTATCCCTATTTTCTTTGATTGTTGTTTAGTTGTTTGTTTCTTTCACGTTGTCTGCTTCTTTCATCTATCTTTCTTTCATGCTATGCATACTTTCACCTGTCTGCTCTTTAACCTGTCATAGTAAATCACACCATTTTCCCCATTTTCCTTCATTTGGAAGTTTGTTTTTGGATAAGGAATTTGATTATTTCAGATGATTCCTCTTCTTTCTTTCCAATACTGGCTTTGAATTTCTGAATTGCTTCACTATATTCCTTTATCAAATCATTATTTTCAAATATAACTTGTATAGAATGCCAAATATCATTAACTGAGTTAATGATATTGGCCCACAACTGTTGTTTTGCTTGAGCCAAAGGCTCTTTTAGTGATAACTCTTTTTCCATCTTGTGGATTCTTTCAGTTAATCTATTGGATTTTTGTACTTCTGCATGATGCATTACTTCTGGCAATTTCTTTCCATCTTTTAAACTTTTTACTTGTTCTTTGATATTTTTAATTTCAGTAGTTTGTATAGACATATCTTCCATTGCCTTGATCAGTTTGTTGGCCTCATCAGTGGGATGGGTTGTTGGTACTGTTGATGTTTTTTCTAATGTAGTTGCTAGAACTTCTGTTGATATTGGACCTGTTGTAGACAACGAAGCTGATGTAGAAGCTATAGGAATAGCGGTAATGGCAACTGCTTGCATAATGGATTTCTTTTTCTGCACAAGTTTGTCCATTTATGTTTCCATTTCTTTCAGTTGAGATGTAAATTGAATAATGAGATTCATTATTTCATATTTTTGATTATCAGTTACCAAAACGTCTTTGGTTGTGGATTCTCTGTATTTGGTAACTTCAGTTGTTTCTTTAGTGTATCTATGTTTGCGTTCTTATTATTTTTTAATTCTTCTTCTACTTTAATTTCTTTTGGATTATAACCAACTTCCATTAGCAAATATTCAAGTGAATTTATCTGGTTATCCTTTTCTTGTGATGAATATTTAACTATATTTAATTGTGTCTTTATATTTTTTATAGAATTTTCTAACTTCTGGACACTTAAATCTCTGTGTCATGGTTGAATAGATCATTTCAACTACTTGTTTGTGGAACTGAATCTAGTCTATTGGATGCACATATTTGGCAAGAACTTCAAAGGTTGTCTTTTTATAATCTTCTGATGTTTTTTGGGCCTTCACTTTTGGCAGTAGAAATGTCATTTTCATCGTGCTTTTTTTTTAGTCAAAAGCTGAAATAAATCTATTTTGATCACTGGGAGTTTTTTTCCAGTATTGTGCATATGTTACAGCCTTTAATGCTTCGTTTCTGATTTTAATTTCTTTGTATTTCTCCATGATATCTTTCTCTTTCTCCACTAAATTTATAGATGATGAAACTTCTGCACTATTTTGTTTCTGAATTATTTGTGAACTAAAAGTTGATGGAATATGTGTTTCTTGAAAAATTGTTGGAGGTGCATCATCTCTAACAACAATATCTATTTCAATGTTTTCAACTGTCTCAACTATATCTTCGTGCTCTATCACTAGATTTAGCTTTGTCTTCTTTCTATACATAAGCTTCAATTTTTTATTAGAAGTAGTTTCTGTAGAATAAGAGCCTTCCTCTCTTGCCCTCTTTGAATTTTTTCCCTATGGGGTTGGATTAAGCAGGATGGAACTAGTATCAACATTCTTTTCCACCTCTTGTAAAGTATTTTCCAATCACTCTGACTGGATGGAATAGTTTTCAATTTCAGGCTTTGACTCATGAATGAAAGGGGTCAATTTGAACTTGAATCTTAATTTACTTATGACACCCATGGGGTCATATTACCATTTGAAATTTCTACTAAAATTAAACTCTTGCCAACATTTGTCTGCTTGTTGTCCAACATTCCTATTATTACATATAAAAGGCCCTAGACAGTTTTTAATCTTGAATTGAGTCTTCTTTTTACTTGAAAGGAAATTGATATCATTTGAATTCAAGATTTTTTTGATATATTCTAAAGAAAATATCGTCATTGGGAGGTATTTGGGAAGCTTGGATGGAATTATCTCGCTTCCATACACTCTGATTTCAGTATGATTCTGGTATAAATACTAGTCTCCTATTTTGATCTAATCTGATAGTTGTAAAACCTTTTGGATTTCTTCACTAATTCTAGGTTGAATGGTACTGCTAAGAAGATTGACTACTGGATACACAAAAGAATTAGCGTAGTCCTTGAAACTAAATCCAACGGAATCCTTTCTGATCAAGGATGTCCAAAATACAAAAAATTGGGGATTACCCTCTGTGTCCAGTTTTTGTAGGTTAAATGCAAACCTTTCTGATTGAAAATATATAAAAATATGAAACAAAACTAAGGAGTATTTGAATACACCTTCTTCTAGCAGTTTTACCAACTGATCATGGATTGCATATGCCGAGTGTTGGGAAAAATTGAAGGTTGTAGCTGGACGTTGACCTGGGAAAAATATAGATAAGAAACCAAGAATAGATGCATCTACATGATCACCAGTGAAATATCGTAAAATACATGACAACATGGTAACAATTTGTTTGGTTCTTTCTGAAAACATAAGAGCTGAGTATGGAGGATTGTTTTTAGGGGTTTCTACTGATGGAGGGAGGAAAGTCTGAAATATTTGGAATCTTTTAGGAAATTCCATCTTTAAGTAGAATTCAGTAAGGGTTTCAATAGAGAAAGGCATTCCCTCTCATTTTGGTTGATTTTATAGCATCTGATTTATGGATTGAGTAGTCATTGCAAAAAGGATTTCTTGGTTTGGAGTAACTATAGCTCTTTCATTGCTAAAATAGCTTATTTGGCACAGTGTGATGAGTCCTGGGAACTGATAGGTCTGTGGGAATATGTATTTGGGTAGGTTTGAATACCAAAAATGAATGTCATGTGCTTGATCAACAAATTTATCATGGCTCCAACAATGGAGCTCCAAAAGGTTGCAATCAGTCATAGTATCATTTATTTTGAAGAGGGTTTATAGTTATAATGCTCTGCGAAGCCAGTAATTTGTTTATTTATTGACTAAATAAACAATTCGATGGATTCAACTACTTAGGATTACTTGGAATATTGAAAATTTTGATTGTAGAAGGGTCCAGGTAGCAACAAAGGCTTTAATTCCAGTTGGTGAAGGATTTTGGTATTTTTCGGAAACAAACAGAGATACAAGAATAACAGTAAAGCAGCGGGGTTTTATGCTTTTGAACTTTGGCAGTTTATCTCTTGGCATGGGTGATTTTTTTATTCAAGTAGTGGTGGTTTCATTGCAAGGCACAGAATTGGTTGATCACACAATAAACGTTGTTTGGTGGTTTGGGATTTAGGGGATGCGATATAACGTGGAAGTGCCACATGGCAGGGGAGCGAGGGTGTGTAACCACCCATTTCGCACCCCCCCCCCCCTTCTATTTTAAAGTTC
The DNA here is from genome assembly GCA_034641835.2 of Pinus albicaulis. NCBI lineage: Eukaryota > Viridiplantae > Streptophyta > Pinopsida > Pinales > Pinaceae > Pinus > Pinus albicaulis. Next base: position 1,220,805,194 of record CM076575.1, on the reverse strand, counting down.
GAACAAGAGGGGGTGAAAAATGGTTCAAGGGCCGTTGGATATGATCTAAGGAGATCGAGCCGTAGATGGATATGCAGGTGTTCAAATATGTGGGGACGGGTATTATATATATGTAGGGATTTAGTAAAATGAAATGGGTTTATAGAATATAATAAGCGGGGGTGGGGGGCTAATATGATATAAGGTTGGGAAATATATTAAGCTTGGAGGTTTAAGTCAAAGGGAAAATGGAACCCGCTTAAAATTTTATTGCATGCTTTGAAACTTTTGATAAGTGGGTCTATTGTATTTTTATGAAAAAGGCAGAGTTAGTCAAGGGGAAGGGGTTTTTTTAATAGAAATGGGTTTTTCAAAGGGGAAAAGAGTTTTTTAGGAGGGGAAAATGGTTAGGATAAGGGGGAATGGTTTCCAGAGGGGAAAAGGGTTTTTAGGATAAGGGGAAACGTTAGAAAGACATTAGTGACAAGAGATAATTCAAATGATGTTTTCCATAACTTTTGAAATTATCCTACCTACCATTTATTTATCCTAACATTTTTTATTTCCTTTATTGGGTGCATTTGAGCTTGCTAACCCTTTTATTTTATTTTGATAAGAAAACTAACTTATTTCTAACCTTATATCTTCCAATGGCTCTAATTAAACATATGAGCTCATTTTTATTCTCTACCTAACTACTGATCTGCCAAGATTAAATGGTTTGGTCGGATCTTTATTAGCCAACTATCATGACATGAAATTTAAAGGCATGAATAATCAAGATTAAACTGTATGATCATCATGAATTGTGGCATTTTGGACAAGATGCACACAATTTTATTTGCAAAAGTAAAGTAAACTAAGAGTAGTGGCATTTGAATGTGCAACACTTTGAGAATTTATTTTTGTTTCTTTTTGTGGCGTTCATATTTTATATCCTTTTTTGATATTATTTTCTTTTGGTCCTTTGATTATTCTTTTAGGACATGCCCTCTTTTCATTTTTTAATATGGAAAACATTTGCAGAAAGCAAAGGTATGTACTATATTACAAGATTTAACATAGTAAATTCAAAATTATAATCCCTATTATTATAGGACCGTAACAGTGGCTCCACTTGGGGATGGAATATCCTGGTGAGATGTCAAGAACATTATGATTAGTGTCCCTGGAACATTAACTTCGCTTTTCTTGGAACTTCTTTCTGTGATCTCCTTTATTTCAAAGATATGATGTTATATTTTGTAAATCTTAAGATTTCCTTTTCAGGCTTCCACTTTAGAAGATAATCATCCAATACAATCCAAACTTTTCTATGATATTTAGAATGAGAAAAATATAATGAATGAATTAATCATTAATCTGGTGAAAAATAGTGCTTCAACATTCTACCATTGAATGGTCCACCCAGTAGATCTGTTCCATCTAACTCTTTCAAGAAAAATGCATTCTTGCCTCTGTAACCCTAAATAATGTATGGACCCTTCCAGAGAAAGTCAATTTTTCTCATGTTTTCCTTTGTCTTCTTTTCTAGAATCCCTTTTGAGTACTTGATCACCTATGAAAAAAATAATATTATTTAGTTTTCTTATCAAAGATATTCTTTATTTTGTCTTGGATTACTTGGAATTTGATATAAGCTTCTTCCCTAGTTTGTTGCAAATGAATTATTTGATTTATCCTCCTTTTGATGTCATTTGGTTCTACTTGCATCTCTTGAATCATTTTCATCACTAGCACTCCTAATAAAGATGGAAAAACAACATCCATCCGATATAACAATTGAAAGGGATAGGTACCAATAGATTCGTTTGTAATTAGTATGTCTGCCCATAAGGCATTAACTAACCTTTTATTCCATATTTTCTTGCTATCCTCTAATAGCTTTTTGATGATGTTGACTGGGCTTTTGTTTGAGGATTCTGCTAGTCCATTACCTTGAGGGTAATAGGCAGTGGAATTGCTTAGGGTGATGTGGTATCTCTTACACAAATCTACCATTTTCTTGGATTCAAAGGCAGTAGAATTATCAATAACGAGATTTTGTGGGCATCCAAATCTATAAAGGATGTTGTTCTCAAGAAAGGAAATAATGACAGAGTCTCTTGCTTGTCTAGAAGGGATGGCTTCTATCCACTTGGTAAAATATTCAATGGCTGTTAATATCCATTTATGTTGGGAAGAGGAGGGTGGGTGAATTTCACCAAAGAAGTCTAAACCCCATTGTTAAAATGGCATTTCTACTGAGATGGTTTTGAGGGGTAATTGTAAGAGTTTCTTCTTCCCTTCAAATATTTGACATTTGTGACCAGAGGTCACATATGTTTGGACATCTGCAAAAAGGGTGGGCCAGTAAAAACCTACCCTTATCAAAAAAAAATTTGCAGTATAGGTGTCCTCCACAATATCCTGCATGAAATTCCTGAATGACTTTGTCAGCTTCATATTTTAATAAATAGTTTAATAGGATGCCACCATGATCATTCCAAAATAAAACATTATCTAAGATACAATATTGCATTGCTTTCATTTTTAAGAATCTATCTTTGATTCTAGATAAACGAGGAGGATATTGTAAGTTGAGTAAAACAAATGTAAGGTCTCCATACCAGGGTGAATCTGTAAACGCTTCACTGATTTGTGGAGTCGCCATCTCTTCCCAATCATCTATGGTAGCAATGAAATTGATATCTAATGCTCGACAGTTCAATTCAGCCATGAGTTTAGCTAAACCTTGGCCTTTAATTAATTTTGTAGGCTTGATGTTAATGTCATATTCTATTATTTTGGCAATCCATTTGCCTCTCTTTCCATCCAGCCCATTCTGAGTTAGAATGTCCTTTATAACTGAGTTTGCAACATATGCTATTATGTGAAAGTATAGAATGTATACTGTGAAATATTTTATGGCTTTCACTAAAGCAAGAGCTTGTTTTTCCATGATATTATACTTTGGTGTTGCATCTCTCAATTTTTTACTAAAAGAAGAAATGGGTTGTTCATAGCCCTCTTCATTCTTTTGCAACAAAACTACTGCAATGGTATGTTCTGAAGCAAATGAAAAAATTAAGAAATCTCTGTTAAAATTAGGACTTATGAGAATAGATGTTTTAGTAAGTGCTTCTTTGATTGCTTCAAAAGAATTCTTAGCCTCTATTGTCCACTTATGTATTGAATCCTTTTTTAACATTCTATTTAAATATCTAATTAGTTTTGGTGAGTTAGAGATGAATCTTCTAAGACAATTTATTTTACCTAAAAATGATTGTAATTTTTTGATGTTCCTAGGATGACTGGTATTTAGGATTGCTTCTATTCTCGCTAAATCAATTCTAATGCCCTCTTTTGAAATGATATGTCCCAATATTTTTCCTTCTTCTTATCCAAAAATTGACTTTTTAGGATCTAGGGATATACCAAATTTTCTGCATTTTATGAATACTATTCTCAAATGATCTAGATGTTCATTATTTGATTTGGAAAACAGTGTGATATCGTCTAGATAAATAAATAAAAAGTCACGGATTACCTTTTCAATTCTATTTCCATAGCTCTTTCGAATGTAGCTCCAGCATTCATCAGTCCAAAGGGCATTTACAAATACATGAAATTTCCCCAGGGAGTGGTAAATGCAGTCTTAGCTTGATCTTAAAATTGGACTAGGATTTGGTTGTATCTACAAAATCCATCAAAAAATGAAATTGTGGATTACCCTACTACCATCTATAGAATGTGGTCCATTTTAGGGACAGGATAGTTATCCTTTAGTGATACCTTGTTTAAGTTTATGAAATAAATACAAATTATGATTTCTCGTGTTTTCTTTTTAGTGGGGACTAAATTAGAGACCCAATCAGAATATCTAATGGGTGCTATAATTTGAGCATCATATATTATTTTGACTTCTTTTTCTATTAATGGCATAAGAACATGGTTAATTCTCCTAAGATTTTGTTTAAAGGGCTTCTGATTTTCTTTAACTGTCATCTTATGCTAGATAATGATGTTATCATAAGACTTGAGGTCTTCATAACTCCAGGAAAAGATGTTATGGAATTCTTTAAACAAGCTAATGTACTTCAGGTTTTCAGTTGTAGGTAATTTCTTAGATATTTTGATAGGCTTGGGATTTTCTTCTGTTCTTATGTTGCATTCTTCTATATCTGACCTTAGAGGCTCCATTTTAGGTTTTCTAGCTACATCATTGGACTCAAAGGGATCTTCTAGTGGGGCTAATCCCTTAGGGAAAATGTCGTCTTTGAGATTTAAAACTTCTGATTCATCATTGATTAATTCCTTAATTTCTACTATTTCTAATTATTCTATTTCTACTTTAGTGAATTTAGTTGGTTCTATCTTATTTATATCATTTACATCTATCTCTTTATTTGTGGTATAATATAATGTACAGTCCATGTCTATATTACAGTTTTGAAACTCTCCCTCAGAATCCATGAAATTGTAAATTTGTGAGTCTCGTGAAGAGAGTTTCCAATACTTAAAATTATCAGGTATGGTTGGCCTATGTCTTACCTCAGGAGTGCACTAATGATTTAGCTGAAAGGATAATTTGAATGTGCTAGAAAAAGTGGCCAAACTAATGTGCTGGCAAACATGGCCAAACTATGTTCTTGCATATTCTGCTTTCTTGGAATGACAATAAAGTTCAAGAAAACAATTTATCAACTCTAGAATAGTTTCTCTGTAATGGATAAGTCTAGGGCTATTCACAAGACACTCTCCCTTGACTTTTTTTATGATGATTTTTGAGTCTCCCATGATGGAAACTCTTTTAGCACCAAGTTTTCTTATGATTTGCAGGCCTGGCACTAATGATTCATATTCCGCCATGTTATTAGTGCATTTGAAATTTAATCTAAAAGCATGTCCTTCTGAATGATCATTTTCTGAATTTTAGATCCATACTCGAGCTCTAGATCCTAATATGTTTACAGAGCCATCAAAATCTAGATTCCACATATATTCATGAGTTATATTTTCATTATCGATTTCTTTGTGTTTTTCTTCTACAACTGTGATTTTATCTTTTTCATTGTCTGAATTTGTAGAAATTAGTATACACTAAGAATTCATACATCCATATTCCCCTGATCTCACAATATCTAAGTTCTTGTAAAATACAGAATCATTCCACTGTTAATCTTTTATGAAAAATTAATTGCAAACACATCTGAAGCATAAATAAAAACAATCGCACATAACAAAGTTGTTTAACGGGAAAGCCTGAAGCTGAAAACCCCAACTATCATATATTATGTATCATGGAGATCATGTAACAATCTCATACAAAGCTTAGTACATCAAACTCTTAGTACAATCAATCGTCACACACTAATCAAGAAAACTATGCAAATCCATGCACCGATCTTTTCCCTCCTGCTAGCCTGCCCCCACTATGCAATCCAAGATGATTACAAAGACCAATTGAATGCAATCCCACTCTCCTTGACTGCGTAATCCTCATTGGAAACTCCAATGTGTGTGTGGTGCAATAAATTCATCACTATATTCACAGCAGATAGTCCATCTTACCCTTTCACCTATCTCTCCACTGGCTCTGCACTGGAACTGCCATGCCTTGTAGTTAACTGTTCGATTGTTCAGTTGATTAATGAGTTATTATTTGTGAATTAATTAACTAATTAATTCACTCCACTCTCACTAGTGTATCATTCAGTTAGACTAGATACAACTAGCTTAAATAAATAAAGCGAGCTATTGAATAACAACTCCATGAACTACTCTTCCAACTCTGTCATAACTTTTCCACTTCAGTTCTAACTGAGTCCTCCATGCATGAACCACAGTTGCCCTTGGGAATTAGTAATTCCACCATTGCTGATTACTCCAAATACGTACCTTTGAACCCAAGTATACGAAGAGAATAATTTGTTGTTTATTGTCGGATTATTATTAAGAGCTAATAATAATCGACACTTCTATTTTTAGATCGACGACCTATAAATAGACTTCACCCAATATTCTAAAAATAGAATTTCATCTATTTTTCCAACTTGATCAACCATCCACAAATAGCATCCTACAACTTCTGAAATATGATCACCATGTCTAAAAATAGACTTGCGCCAAAAATATCCTGTGGGCCCACTTAGTGAAGGTGACTCTTTTCACTAAGCTCATCATCTTGTTGAATCTCAACATTCCCTCTCAACAAGATAGGGATTATCCTTCACCCCGATCCTGCCTCTATGGTATTCGAATTTGCTCCTGGTGAGCGCCTTCGTCAGAATATCTGCATCCTGATCCTCCGTAGGAATGTACTGAAGCAACACGATCTTCCACTGCACCCAATCTCTGATATGATGATACCGGATATCAATATGTTTAGATCTATCATGAAACACATGATTAACCAAGAGTTTAATGCAACTCTGATTATCACAATGTATCATTGTAGCATCTAGATGTGTAGAACAAGCAGAGCTAGGATATTCCTCATCTAGATAGCCTCATGTAGCTTGACTTTCTTGCCATGTATTATGCTTCCCGCGGCTTCAAGTGCCACGGATAATGTTTCTAATGTGCAAGAAATACATTTACCGTCCAGATACGAAAATCCATCTGATGTGATCTTTCTTGTCTTTGTTGGGCTTCTGCCAATGCCGCATCAAATGAATCCACGAAAAATTTAGCTCATCATCATCTGTACCATAAACCATACTCGGATACGCCCCAAGATATCTTAAGACATGCTGCACCGCCTTCAAAGAGTTGGTAAGGCTTAACCATCGCTTGTGAAAGGCATTTCCTTATATATTTCATTCACCCCTTATTGACTAAATACATGAGCGAACCCACCAACTATCGATAAACAGTGGCATCCACTACCTCTGCCGATGTAGCATCCTCTTTCTTCCAATTTCCTGGAAGAGAAGTGTCGATAGGCTTGCAGCCTTGCATGTGAAACTTCTCCAGTATCTCCCGGGCATACTTGCCTTGAGACACAAATAGTTCACCTTCCCGCTGCCATATTTCCAATCCAAGAAAATAATGAAGGAGGCCCAAATCCTTCATCTCAAACTCCTTTGCAAGATCTTCCTTGCATGAGTGTATCAACTGCTCATCACCCGTTAGTATTAAATCATCAACATAAATAACAATGATTAAAAGCTTACCATCCACCACAATTTGGTATAGGTTTTCATCCGCCTCACTCTTGGTGAAGCCAAGTCTAGTGAAATGGCTGTCGATCCGAGTGTACCAAGCACCAGGTGCTTGCTTTAGCCCATACAATGCTCTTTTGAGCCTGCACACATGTGACTCACTGCTGAAGATCTCAAACTCTTCAGGCTGATCAATGTACACCTATTACTCAATGATCCCATTAAGGAACACAATATTTACAGCCATCTGATGAATGTGCCAACCCATCTACGCTAAGAGAGCAAGGATGGTCCGTATGGAAGAATACAGTGCGACAGGTGCAATGTTTTCTTCATAGTCAATCCCCTTGATCCGTGAGAAGCCCCAGTCAAAAAATCTTTCCTTATACTTCTCGACACTCCCATCAACAACTTTCTTTACCTTGTAGATCCATCTTGATCCTACAACTGATTTTCCCACCAGCCTTGGAACAATCTCCCAAGCATTGTTTCTGACAATGGAGTCATACTCCTCCACCATGGCATCTACCCATGTGGGCTCCTGCACTGATTCTTCAAAATAAGATGGCTCTGTCATGATACACTTTCTCATAAGAGCCATGTATCTAGTAAATAGGTCAGGTGATTGTCTCTGTCTGCGCTGTGATGTAGGGACTCCTACATTCTATGCAGCATCAAGCTTTAGTCACTCATCTTCTATGGTATGCTTTCTGCCTTGTCTGATTTTTGGTTCTGCATGAGTGGACTCCTCCACTCCATGAATCTCCTCCTGTGGCTAATCCACATCTAGAGGCTCATCTTTGGGAATAAGAATTTCCTCCTCTGCATGCAAGTGTAGCTCCCTCTCAAGCGAGAACTTCATGGCTTCCACCTCATTTAGTTTTATATCCCATCACACCACAGTCATCTGACTTTCTGTGAAATTCACACAATAATTACGGGGTGTTTCTATGTACCCCACAAATATCCCAACTTCTGCAGTCGGCTCCAGCTTCTTCCTAGCGTCCTTTGTCACATGAATGTAAACATATGAGCCAAAAATCTTCAAATGAGAAATATCAGGCTTCTTACCAGTAAAAGCTACTTCAGGTGTACTCATTCCAAGTACTCTATGAGGACAATGGTTTTGCACATAAACCGCAATGTTGCATGCTTCCACCAACAAGTGCATCGGTAGGCCTTGGTCATGCAGCATTACTTTTGCAACACCCATGATTGTTATGTTCTTCCTCTCCGCGACCCCATTCTACTGTGGGTTATAAGGCACTATGAGTTCTCTTTGAATTCCTTCTTTGCTACAGAAGTCTTTGAATTCGCCCGAGATGTATTCACGACCATTATCACTCCATAGAGATTTCACTTGCTTCCCCGACTCCTTCTCCACCAATTCTTTGAACTCACATAACTTTGAGAACATTTCGCTCTTCTTCTGCATGAAGAAGATCCAACATATACGAGAATATTCATCAATAAATATAACATAATACCTGTGTTTTGTTGTTGAAGCAACCGAGAAAGGTCTACACACGTCTATGTGAATTCTCTCTAGGATCACTGAAGTACGATTATCCTTCTCATGAAAGGTGGTCTTCACAAACTTACCCATAGTAAATCCCTTGCACTGATCTAATTGCACAATGGTACCCTTGGGAAGTCCAGTAGAAATCTGCTGCAAAATATTCAAAGTGCCATGGTGATGATAACCCAATCTCCTGTGCCATAATTCGCCCTCATCTCGGCTCACCACTTCTTCTGCTTTGCCCGCCATTGCAGCGCAGCTTGTAAATATTCTTAACTCAAATCCATATCTTCTTGGTTTGACCCATTGTTTTATGTCGAAGGAAGGCTCTTCCCTCACTAAAAAACAACATCATAACCTTTGTCTTCCAGCATTGATACCAAGACTAAGTTCTTCTTCAAACCTGGAGCATGCATAAAATCCTTCAACAAGAATGGATTTCCAGAATCCCTCTCAAAGGTAATGGTCCCAATTCCAGTCGCACAGCACCGAACATCATCGCCCATCTCTATATGCATCTAGAGGTCCTTATCCTCCAAGTCACTAAACAATTCCTTGTCTCCCGTCATATGGAAAGACACACCACTATCAAGATACCACACCGATCTCATACAGCTTGAAACCAAGCATGTGATCAAAGAGAAATAAAGTTAAAATTGTGAGGCTAAGACCTCTCCAGCTACTGTTCCAGCAGCCTTCTTCTTCTTCTTCTTCTATGGGCAGTTAGTGGCGAAATGCCCATGTTCATGACAGTGAAAACATTTCACTTTGGACAAATATTGCTTCTTGCCTTTAGCTTCGGATTTTGAAGGAAATTTCTTCCCTTTCCCCTTCCTTTCATTGGCAGCCAAAGCATAATTCTCTTCATCTTTATTCTTCGATGAAGAACCATCCTTCGTACCCCGCCTTATCTCCTCCTGCACAATATCCAACCAAAGTCTCTCCCATCCCAACAGTTTCTCCCGTCCATTGACAGAGTCTTAGTAGCTATTCCAACTCTTCTAAAGCCCAAGGAGAGCCAATATAACCAAGTCTTCATCATCAATATTAACCCCCACACTTCCCAGTTCATCCTTGGAGTGGAAAAACTTCGTGAGGTATTTTGGAATACTGTCACCCTTCTCCATTTTTATTTTTCTAAGCTTGTCTTTAAGCACCAAATTCCTCTGATCACTTCTGCTTTGGAAAAAAACTGTCAAAGCCTTCCACATTAGGAATGGAGTGGCTTTCCTATGAAGGTTGGAAAAAATATGGTCCTTCACACCTTCCAATAGAATTCTTCTTGTCTTTGCTATCTTCTTTTTCCATGCATCAAGTAATGCAACTTCGCTAGATCCTGGCTTAGGAACATCGCTATCGATGGACTACTTCAGTCCATTATCCTCCAGCACCACCTCCGTCCTGTCCTTCCAAGCTATCTAATTCAAGATTCCATCAAGGGCATACTCCAATCGCAACCCATTGAAAGGCATTCAACGTATACTCAACTTCTACACCAAGAATATTCTGTAGCAAATTCAAATTGTCCACCAGCACAAACTCAACAATTCTTCATAATTGCAATCTTCAAGAATTAACAATGCTCTGATACCCTATAGAAATTAGTATACACTAAGCATGCATACATATATATTCCCCTGATCTCACAATATTTAACTTTTTTCAAAATACCAAATCATTCCACTGTTAATCTTTTGCGGAAAATTAATTGCAAACACATGTGAAGCATAAATAAAAACAATCACACATAACACAGTTGTTTAACGGGAAAGCCTAAAGCTGAAAACCCCAACTATCATATATTATGTATCATGGAGATGATATAGCAATCTCATACAAAGCTTAGTATATCAAGCTCTCAGTACAATCAATCGTCACACACTAATCAGGAAAAATATGCAAATCCATGCACCGATCTTTTCCCTCCTACTAGCCTGCCTCCACTGCGAAATCCAAGCTGATTAAAAAGACCAATTTGATGAAATCCCACTCTCCTTGACTGCGTAATCCTCATTGGCAACTCCAATGTGTGTGTGGTGCAATCAATGCATTACTATAGTCACAACAACTAGTCCATCTTGCCCTTTCACCTATCTCTCCACTGGGTCTCCACTGGAACTGCCATGCACTGTAGTTAACTGGTGTATTTTTCAGTTGATTAATGAGTTATTATTTGTGAATTAATTAAATAATTAATTCACTCCACTCTCACTAGTGTATCATTCAGTTAGACTAGATACAACTAGCTCAACTGATTCTAACTGAGTTAAACTGAATACAACTCCATGAACTACTCTTCCAACTCTGTAATAACTTTGCCACTTCAGTTCTAACTAAGTCCTCCATACATGAACCAACAATTTCCCTTGGGAATTGCGTCATTCCCTTAGCCCACTAATTTTCCAAATTTTTGCACTGAAATTAAGTGCTCCAAGAGAATAAGTTGATGTTTATTGCTGGATTATTATTAAGAGCTAATAATAATCAACACTTCTATTTTTAGATCGACGATCTATAAATAGACTTCTCCCAATATTCTAAAAATAGAATTTCATCTATTTTTACAACTTGATCAACCATCCAAAAATAGCATCCTGCAACTTTTGAAATATGATCACCATGTCTAAAAATAGACTTGCGCCAAAAATGGCTTGTGGGCCCACTTAGTGAAGGCGAATCTTTTCACTAAGCTCATCATCTTGTTGAATCTCAACAGAATTACATAGGATAAATGAGTCCATATTAGAATGCATAGAATAGATAGGATAATTATGTGGTTTTTCTGCACTACTGACCATGAATTTCATCAAGATTTCTCTATAAAGCTTTCTTTGCTGACCAAATACATAAATGGTAGCATATGACATGTCTAATTGTAGTGATCCCTGTAATTTTTCTCCCCATGAGCGAGATAATAACATACCATATTTTGGACAGATATTAGCAACTACTATGTCCATAACAAGACTCTTTGATGGACACTGGACTAGTGTTACACAAAAATATTTTATCAGGCCAACGCATTTGACTTGACTAGAATCAAAGGAGAACATGTATTTGCAAGGTTTGGTGATGTCTAAGTTTAATTTTTCCATGACTGCTTTAGGCATTAAGTTATGAGATGCTCCTGAATCTATCATAGCATTGTGTAAGATTTTATCATGAATGTTCAAACTAATGTAGAATGGAGGGACACCCCCTTGTTGATGTTTTCCATTAACTTCAGGACCAAATAATAACTCAGATTGATCATCATTGAGGTTAACAACATCTTCACCTTCACCTATGTTTAGTGTTTCATTGATTTACGCTTTGAAAGACAAAATTCTACTCTACTGATATGCCGAATGAAAATAAAAATTTAGAATAACATGCATTCCTAGGGGAACCCAACTGGAAAAAATCCCTCAAGCCTTATTTTCATTAATAATATTAATAGAGAAACTATTACGATTTCTATCTCTAGCTCAGAGCTCAACTTGCAAAATAATAATTTTTCTCACTACTTAATGAAAAACTTTTCCCAACACTATTATTGAGGAATTTCCTCCAAATTGATTGCGCAATTATGGAGTATGTATCACCTGTCCTCATGCAACACCTGTACACTCAAATTAGGTTACAACTGCTAATACACTACCTTGTCATCTCCACTTTAGCTGAGGAACTCAAATTCCTTGCATGCAATAGTTATTTTGGGTTGATTGATAATTTAACTAACAGATATTTGAGTTAGACATTTGTCCCACTGCACAACTGACCTTCAACTGACTCCAATGATAGTTAGAAACTAGTTTACTGAATACAACTAAAAATAACTACACTTGATTACTAAAAATTAGCAATCACACATTCATAACTTAACTCCTAGCCCTTTAACTTGAATTTAATAATCTAAATAATTTACAAGAGCCATGACACAGTAGTTAACTCCATCCAAGTTGTCCTGCTGATGTGGAAATTTGATTTACTCAATTTGACTAAGGATAAAGTCAAATTGAGACTTTCATGCTACATTTTTTCAACACTCCCACTTAGTAAGAAGAGATTTTCTACCACCCCTATCATGCATCAATGGAATTTAAATTTACCTCTTGACAATTCCTTTGTCAAGATGTCAATATCTTGATCCTCGATTGGAATATAATGTGGTAGCACAATTCTCCTCTACACATAGTCCTGCAAATGACGATACCATATATCAATATTCTTGGACCACTCATGAAATACCATATCCTCAGAGAGATTAATGTAACTATGAATATCTCAATATATCACTTTCGTATCCATATCCTAACTGAATAGTCTCGTAAGTATTTTCCTCATCCATATTTCTTCATGTGTTGCTTGGATTGAAACCATGTATTCAACCTATGCTGAGTTGAGCACCACATAACATTCCTTCTCTTTGTACCCAAAAATAGTTGCTGACCCAACACTGAAGATAGCATCTAATGTAAATTTCTTGTAGGATAACATCCTCACCCAATCTATATCGGTGAAGCATTGCAACTTCACTCCCTTCGTCCATCTGTACCATAATCCATACTAGGTAGTTCCTCTAAGGTATTGTAACACATTCTTTGTTGCCTTCCAATACAACTTGGTAGGCCTCACCATAGCTTCACTAAGCTTGTTGACAACATATCACATGTCGGGTTGTGTGTTCACAAGATAAATTAGTGAACCCACAAGCTGACTGTAAAAGGTAGCATCTATCTCTTCATGTGAAGTGTCATTCTCCTTCATCTAGTTTATATCTAGAGGTGTGACCATGGGTGTAAACCTCTCCATGTGAAATCTATGAAGTATTTCGGTAACATACTTGTCTTGAGACAAAAACAGTTCGCCATCACCTTGCCATAATTCTAGCCCAAGGAATTAATTCATCAGGCCCATGCCTTTCATCTCAAATTCCCTTGCAAGATCCTCTTTACAAGAGCATATTAGCTTCTAATCACCTGTCAATATTAAATCATCAAAAGATAAAACAAGAATAAGAAACTTACCATCTACGACAATAGTGTAGAGGTTCACATATTCTTCACTTTTGGTGAAACCCGATCCACTGAGATAATTGTTGATCTGAGTGTACCATGATTGGGGTGGTTTTCTGAGACCATACAATGATCTCTTGAGTTTGCACACATGTGACTCTTGATCCTATATATCAAATCCTTCTAGTTTCTCTATGTAAATTTCCTCCTCAACAACACTGTTGAGAAAGGCTGTCTTCACATCCATCTCGTGGATTTTCCATCCCATCTACATAGCCAATGCTAGAATGGATCTAATTGAGGAATATATTGCAAAAGGTGAAAAAATTTCCTCATAGTCCACTCCCTCTACCTAAGAAAATATTTTGGCCACAAATATGGCCTTGTACTTCTTGATGCTCCTGTTTGCTGCATGCTTCACTTTATAGATCCATCTAGAACTCACCACTAATTTCCCTTCTAGTCTCAACAACACCTCTCATACACTATTCTTCATGATGGATTCATATTCTTCCACCATGGAATTAACCCAAACAGGTTGAGAAACTACTTCCTCAAATGAAGAAGGCTTTGTCATGAGAGCCATGTAACTAGTGTACCTATTAGGTGACCTCCTCTGCCTTCGTTGTGATGTAGGTGCTCTGACAGTCTCCCTAACATCTTGCACCAATATATCACCTTGTCTAGTTCTCTTTCTCTACTATCTAGAATATTATGGTTGAGTGGGCGCCTCCACTCTGCCTCTTGTTTGGTCCTATGCATGTGACTTCTCCAAAACCTCCTAAAGCTCATCCTGAGGCTCCTCCTTTGGAGCTAGAAGCTCCTAATCCAGTGGAATACTCATCTATCATTCCAAAGATCATCGCATAGCCTTGTGCTCATCGAATTTGAAATATCTCCTTACAAATGTCATTCTTAGTGAAGGAAAATACACTGAATAATTATATGGAGTTTTTGTGTATACTACAAAAACTCCTAACTCTGTTGTAGGCTCAAGTTTCTCCCTCGAATCCTTGGAGACATGACAATCAAATGAAGCTCCAAAAATTATGAAATGAGACACATCAAGATTTCAACTAGAGAAGGTTTCCTCCGGTGTGATAATAGCAAGTATCCTATGAGGACTCTAGTTCTGAAAGTAGATTGTGATGTTGCATGCTTCTACCCATAGATGTAATGGCAGCCCATGATCATGCAACATGGCGCTTTCTACTCCCACTATGATTATAATATTCCTCTCAACTACCCCATTTTTTTGTGTATTACGGGGTGTTGTTATCTCACATGAATAACTTCATTGGCACAAAGATCCTTGAAGGAATTCGAAACAAATTCTATATAAATTTGACAGAAATTGCAATTTCTCAAGATTTCAACCTGAAAAAAGAGACACAATTCTAGTCCACTGATCTATGGAATTTAAATCACAATTTAGAAAAACATGTATGGACTCACAATAATAAAAAACCCAAATACACAGTGATTTCTAGGGGAACCCAATAGGGGAAAAAACACCTCAAGCCGTCTTTTCATTAATCATACGAATAAAGAAACTATTATAATTTGCAACTCCAGCTCAGAGCTCAGCTTGCAAAAGCATAACTGTTATCACTTCTCAATGAAAAACTATTGCCAACAATTAACCAATTATTTTCTCACCAAGAATTCTATTTCCTTGTGCAATTCACGAGGAAATTGGACCCTATAATATAGGAATTTCCTCCAAATTGATTTCGAAAATACCAAGGATTTATCATTGGTTGCATGCAACACATGTACACTAAAGACTAGTTTACAATTGATGTTAAACCTCCTTGTCATATCCACTTTAGATGAGGAATTTGAATTCCTTGCATGCATTAGCTATTTTTGGGTTATTGATAAGTTAACTAACATATATCTAAGTTAGACCGATGTCCTATCTCACTACTGACCTTCAACTAAATCCAACAATAGTTAGAGGTCAATTAACTGAATGCAACTAAAAATAATTGAACTAGATTACTAAAATTTATCAATCACACATGCATAATTGAAATCCAAGCCGTATAACTCGAATTTACAGAGATAACTGAGTGACAAGATCCATGTCACACTATTTAAATACCTCCAAGTTGTCCTACTGATGTGGAAATTTTATTTACTCAATTTCACTAAGTTTGAAGTCAAATTAATCCTTTCTTGCTACAATTTTTCAACACTCCCCCTTATCAAGAAAGGGATTTTCTACCACTGGTATCTTTAGCACCTATGGAATTAAAATTTACCTCTTGAAAACTCCTTTGGTAGGATGTCAACCTATTGCTCGTTGGCTGGAATGAATTGTAGAAACACGATTCTCCTCTGCACACAGTCCCTTAATGATGATAACATATATGAATGTGCTTTAACCTTTCATGAAATACTAAATTCTCATTGATCTTAATGAAAATATTATTATCAAAATATATCACTGTCAAATCCATCTCCTGAATGAAGAGCCCCACAAGTATTTTCCTCATCCAAATTGCTTCACATGTTTCTTGGATTGTAGCCATGTATTCGGCCTCTGCTGAGCTGAGTTCCACATACCTTTACTTCTTATTGTACCAATTTTCATGAAATTTATGGTAGTGAAACTTCAAGGCTTCACCAATGAAAATTTTCATGACTCCCTGCCCAATTTTCATTGGTGAAGCCTTGCAGTTTCACTACCGTTGTCTGTCTATACCATAATTCAAACTAGGTAGTTCCTCTGAGGTACCATAACAAATGATTTTTTTCCCTCTAATATATCTTGGCTCGGCTAGTTGATTTCATAGCACATGTTGGTGCGTTTGTTCACAATATACATAAGTGAACACAAAAGATACCTGTAAATGGTAGCATCTACCTCTTCACCTAAAGTGGCACTCCTTCCTCCAGATTGTTGTTATAGGTGTGTCCATGGGATTACAACTCTCCATGTGAAATCTATAAAGTATCTCGGTAGCATACTTTACTTGAGACAAAAATAATTCACCATCACCTTTCCATACTTCTATCCTGAGGAAGTAGTGCATGAGGCCCATGTCTTTCATCTCAAATTCCCTTGCAAGATCCTATTTTCAAGAGTATATTAGTTTATCATCAATTTTTAATATTAATTCATCGACATACAAAAAAATAATAAGAAACTTAACATCTACCATAATATGATAGAGGTTCGCATTAGCTTTGCTTGTGGTGAAGCCCAATCCACTGAGATAAAATTTGATCCGAGTGTACAATGCTTGGGGTGCCTATTTGACACCATACAATGCTCTCTTGATTCTAAACAAATGAGACTCTTGATTATATTTCTCAAATCATTATGGATGCTCTATGTAAATTTCCTCCTTAACAACAACATTGAGAAAGGTGGTCTTCACATCCATATGGTGGATTTTTCACCCCATCTGCGCAACCAATTCTAGAAGGGATATAATTGAGGAATATCTTTCAACTAGTGAAAACAATTCCTCATATTCCAATCCCTCTACTTGAGAGAATCCTTTGGCCATAAATCTAGCCTTGTACTTCTCGATGCTCCCATATACTACATTCTTCACTTTGTAGATCCATCTCGAACCAACCATTGATTTTCCTTCTGGTCTTAGCACCACCTTCGATACATTTTTCTTCATGATGGATTTATATTCTTACACCATGGAATCAAACCAAATAGGTTGAGAAATTTATTCCTCAAATGAATTAGGCTTCATCTCAATGAGCTTTTTCATGAGAGCCATGTAACTATTGTACCTATCAGGTGGCCTCCTTTTCCTGTGTTGTGATGTAGGAACTCCCAAATTATCCCTAGAATCCTGCACCAATCTATCATATTCTTTGGTTCTCTTTCTCCCCTCTCTTGAAAAGTCTAGTTGAGTGGATGTATCCACTTTGCCTCTTGTCTAATCCTCTGCATGTGGCTGCTCCATAACCTCTTGAAGCTCATCTTGAGGCTCCTCCTTTGGATAAAGAAGCTCATGCTTCGGTGGGATACTCAATTCTCGTTCCAGAGAGAATCTCATGGCCTTTTCCTTATCAAAATTGATATCTCTCCTCACAAATGTCATCCTAAGTAAAGGTAAATACACCTAGTAATTGTTTTGAGTTTTGGTATATTCTACAAAAAATCCCAACTCTGTTGTAGTCTCAAGTTTCTTCCTTGAATCCTTGGAGACATGGAAATAAAATGAAGCTTTAAAATTTTTGAAATGAGACAAATTAGCCTTTCTCCCAAAGAAATCTTCCTCCAGTGTGATCATACAAAGTATCGTTTGAGAACTTTGGTTCTAGAAGTAGAATACGGTATTGCATGCTTCTGCCCATAGATGTCATGGCAACCATTGATCATGCAACATGGCCCTTGATTATCCCACTATGATTATATTGTTCCTCTTAACTACCCCATTTTGTTGTGGGTTATGGAGTATTATTAGCTCTCTTAAAATGCCTTATTTGGCACATAAATCCTTGAAGGCATTAGAAACAAATTCACCTCCATTGTCACTCAGATATTTAACCTTCTTCCTAGTCTCCTTCTCAACCAATTCCTTGAATTCAACAAATTTTGAAAAAAAATCATCCTCCTTTCACTTGAAGAACATCCAACATTTTCTACAGAAATAATCAATAAAAATAACATAGTACTTATGTTCTGTTGTGGAGGTTGTAGAAAAGGGTCTAGAAAAATAAGAGTGGACTCGCTCCAATATTGCATCTACTCCGCTATCTCAGTCATGGAAACTAGATTTGACATATTTCCCCAATGTGCAACCCTTGCAGACATACTTCTGGTTAAGGGAGCCTTTAGGGACACCAATGGAAATTTTTCGCATGCTTTTTATGGCACCATGTTACCCAATATCATGTGTCAGAGTTCTCCAACATCTCAAATTGGCACTTTCTCAGTCGGGCTACTCAATGTAGTAGAATATCCAACCTTATGTTTGTATAGATTCTTCACTTGAACCCCAAGTTTCCTCACTTTATCGATAGTTATGTGTCTCAGAAAAGATTTCCCTTTACTGAAATAGCATCATAGTGATGATCCTCTAATACTGATATAGATATCAGGTTCTTCATCAGCTCAGGTATATACATAAAATATTTTAGGCGAAGAGGAGAGGATTTTTCCCTCTCAAAGGTAACAATACCAATTCCAGCATGGAAAATTTTAGGGGTCAATTTTAGCCCAAGGGAAAAATTTAAGGAGTTTTATAGTTTGGAGAGGCGAATCTTTTATATTGCACCCATTTTACCCATTTTATATAGTTAGCCCAAATTTAATTTAAAAAATAAATAATTATTATATTTTAGCCCCAAAAATTAAAGCAGATAAAAATTGCAAAGCTTGGATTCGCCCTCAATTTTCTTTGCAAAGGCTCGATTTGCCCTCGATTTTCATTGCAAAGGCTTGATTCGCCTGGTTTGGAGGTTGGAATCATTTAAATTGGTTGAAATCACTTGGATTTACATGTTTTGAAGTTGGTTTTGGTTGTAATTGCTGGATTTCTTGGTTTGCAAATTGAGGGAAAGGTTGAAATTTGCCTCTATAAAGGATTTAAAGGTTTTGAAGTTGGTTTTGGTTGCAATAGCTGGATTTCTTGGTTTACAAATTGAGGGTGAGTTAAAATTCACCTCTATAAATTACAATTTACATTTGGTAGTTTTAATTTTACATGAAAGATTATAAACAGGTCGAACGTTTTCGAGCAATAACACAGCTCATTTTCGAGCAAGATATAACGTTGATTCCTTTTGTCTTTTTCAAGCAAGAGAAAATGTTGATATTTCTGTCTGTTTGGTTCCCTTTGATCACCTGATAATCACATGTTTTTAGGTAAGAGGGAAGAGGGAAAGATGACCCTTAATCATTGGTTAATAGTATCACCTCACTAAGAATATTTCTTATAGACATCGACCCTCCTATCATGTCCTCCTTGGGTCTTTATTCACTTTACAAAGGAGTGTAAGGAAGTTCTACTACACTTAACCTAGTGTCTCCTTACCCTAGGAGGGGTGCATACCCATTTTAAGGAGTTTCATAGAAAATTTCAACCCTTAATACTTTGTTATATAGACAGAGCAACGTCAAGGAGACCATATCAGAGTAGAGCAGTGCCGAGGAGACCATTAGGATTTTGCACTAGTCAATTTTCATATTTTTTAGCTTAATTCAGGCCGTTGACGAGAACAGGTCGGACTGTGGAAGAGAAGAGGTTATTTTCAAGGTGAGGGGAGATAATGTGGACTCTTGGTCTAAATATTTGAGCAAGAGACTTTGGAAGTCATCTTTTTTCTTTGTGTAACCCAACATTGTTGAGCTGCAGGCATGTAAGTTGTGGGTGTGTAAATTCTACAACCTATGTGTGTGAATTCTACAGTGTGGGTGTGTCCTTTGTTGAATATGCTCCTGTTTGAGGCAAGTTGGACTGGTTACTACTATTATCAAGGTATTTTCCAGCCCTTGTACTTGGTTACTTTTTTTTGTGCAAAATCCCTCTTATTTTTTCTTTTCATTTTTATTATTCCATAAACAGTTTCTCCAATATATAAAAATACACTATATTTTTCAATGCCTCCTAGCCTACCAGACTCTAAACCACCTGATAAGAACTGTTAGACAAGTCAAAAACTATTTAATTTTCATATAAATAATAGTAGAGCTAGGGCCTGTTATTTTTCATTTTGTAGTCACTCTAGGTCTGCACAACATAAAGAGTCCTTCAGTAACCGAATAATCCCTTAGTACTTCCATTTTTTAACACTTTTTGTGCATATATATAGCAAAATTTCTCAGTATTATCATCTAGTCTTCTAGCTTAGGCTAATGGATTTAGCACTGGCTTCCCTCACTAATAAAGTAGTCTACAATGGCACATAGGTTTGTGGTGACATAGAGGGTCTATCACCCTAAGCAGAGTCACACATTCATCCCTACATGTGATTCAATTTTTTTCTCATAGATTCCACTAGTTCAATGGCATACCCTTTTCTATATCTCTAACACATTCCCATTCCACTACTCACTTCCATCCTCTTCTCTTAATCTCTATTCACTTTGTTCACACACACCACACATGATCCCAACATGAGAATTTCTTTGGGTCCCTCCTCAAGTTGTGTGGTAAATCAGAGGTCTCTAGAATGGGTACATGTACATACTCTTAGAGCAGATCAATACTACTCCCATTCTTTCCCATTACTACTGGTAGGTGGGTGGTTCAATATCAAATCAGAACATTAATACATTTAATTCAGGTAAGGAAAGAAACTTCCCCAATCCACATTATAGCTTTTCCCCTCAAGAAATCTTCTATCACAAGAATTAAGATCTGGGTTAGCTACTCTCTTCTTTAGTCTTTGGAAATATATTTCAAAAAATGCATATTATAGTTGTTCTAGGACCTTTCGATCCATTTAGATTTACTTTCCCCTACGTTAATTGTTAACATATTTAATGAAAATTATGGTATCTATGGGGAATTAAAGACTGGGGGAGTTATATTTACAAAGCCTAATGAACTTTCCTTCATATCACCCTCTACCTTTTCTATCCCTGGGTGACCAATATTGGACAAACTAAACCATTTGGAGGCATAGTAGTAGCACATATAGAGTACCAGTTTCAATCACATTGAGATTAGGTTGCAACCATTTAATTTAAGTATTTTAAAATTTTGATGTTTCTATACTTTAACACAATTCAAATCCAAAAAATTTCACTATTATTTCTCTAAATACTTATTCCTACACCTGTATCTATTTTCTATAAACTCTCCACTCTACACTACTGAAAACCATCAAAAGGGGAAACTTGGTATGACCATGTTTATAGGCTAAAGTACCACTAAAGCAACAACACAATACAATTAAATATTTCCTATCCGAGAAGAAAAGATTGGGGGATAATTTCCCACCAGAGGAGAATACAAGTGGCAAGGGTAGCATTAATATATGGAAATTACCTAATGATAGCAGAACCTCTTCAACTTCTAGTTGTTTTATCATCCTATATACCAACAATGTTACCGATGAAGTAGGTAACCTGACCTCAAAACAGGAACTCTAGCCCAAAAAGACTCAAAAAACATGAAAAAACACCCCAAAAACAAAAAGTGTGTGTTCCAGAACACACTTCGTTTTTTTGAAGGTCAATTTTCAACATTTTATAAAATTATGGTAAAAACAAAATTGTTTCTTGAAAAAAGGATTGAAAAAGCACCCTTAAAACAAAACCAGTTGATGCTAGAATAACCAAAAAAAAATTGTGTCATACTTTTGCCATTTTTAAAAATAGAAGTAACATTTTTTAATTTTTAAAATTCAAACATTTAAAAAAAACTAAAATTTAAGAAAAAAAATAAATTTAAAAAATAAAAACATTTAAAAGCTTAAAATTTAAAAATATATGATGATAAAAAACAAAAACAAAAAATTTAATTCAAACATTAAAAAAAACCTAAAATTTAAGGGAAAAAAAAAATAGAAATTAAAATTAAAAAAAAAAAGAAATTAAAAAATTAAAATAAAAACAAAATAAAAATATTAAATTTTAAAAAATAAAAACAAGTTAAAAAAAGAAAGAAATTATAAAAAATAAAATACAAAAATTAAATTTAAAAAAGAAAAAGAAAATGTTTATTAAATTAAAAAAAAAAAAAATTAATTAATTAATTAAATTTAAGGAAATATATTAAATTTTAATAATTTTTTTTTTTTTTAAATTAAAAAAAAAACATTATTTAAATTAAAAGTAAAAAAATGAAAAATTAATTAAAAATAAAAAATGAAAAATAAAATACAATAAAAATATTAAATTTAAAACAATATATATTAAAAAAACAAATAAATTATAAAAAATAAATTAAATTTAAATTATAAAAAGTAATATATATATATATATATATGAACTTAAATTAAAATATGTCTATATATATCAGATTTTATTAAATTAAAAAAAAAAATACAAAATTTACTAACTTTTATAAAATTAAATTTAAAAACTAATCATAAAACTTAATAATAAAGAAAATTTATGAAATTAAAATTAAAAAAAAAAAGTTGATAAAAATTATTAACAAAATTTAAAAACAAAATTTAAAAGCAAAAAAATAAAAACAAAATTTAAAAAAAATAAAAACAAAATTAAAAAAAATAAAAACAAAACAAATTAAATTTTAAATATAAAAATTTAATTAAAAAAAAAAATTAAATTTTTTGAAATTAAAATAATAATAATAATCAAATTACGAAATCACAAAGGAAAAGGCCAATACCCGAAATCGGATTTGACAAAGCACTGCTCAGAAATATCGTATTTCGATTCCCGGAATCGGATTTGACAAAGCACTGCTCAGGATTATCGTATTTTGTTCATATGCATATTTGTCTGAAGGTTAGCACAAGGTCAGTGCATCAAAATCCATACATTTGCAGCTTTTCCAGTGTAGGTTGATGGAGAACCATGGATTTAGCAGCCTTGTACGCTACGGATATCATATCATGGACAAGTTTATCTTTTTACTTACATTGACTTTCCTTTTTCTATTTGTTGATAATGATCTCATCATCGGAGCTAAATTTCTTGCTGGAATGGATAAATGCATTTATGCTGAAGAGAGTCTCCGAGGAACAACAATTAACAATTCATATTGATCTATTAAAACAAACGCTGCTATAGAAAACAAAATTAAAAACTCATATTGATATATTAAAACAAAGGCTGCTATAGAATCACGATTATGTAGTGGTCTATTTAAATTTAGTAAACAAAAACAGAATGAAATCATAACTCAAAAATCTCATAAGTACAAATAAATATAAGCCTTTATTAAGCGGGATTCGAATGTGGAGTAATGACAACTTTCACTTTTGACAATTTAATGAGTATATGTGTATCTCCTGACTGTGTTTTGACCTCAGATTCCATATATTTTTGTTTGTTTTGACTTTTCTTTAATTTATTTTTCGTCTTATTTTTGTGTATTATTGTATTTGTTTCGTTCATTAATGTTATTTGTTTATAACTAAGGTGTTTTTAACTCAGTTTGACAAGGCTTCACACATTTGACCATTGGTCAATTCTTCAAAATCGAATACAAACATTTCCCTTCAAACTAATCACTCCAACGGAAAATTGACATTTATTATTCCGATTACACATTTGAATCATTAACAATATTTTCACATAGTCCATATGGAAATATCTGTGTTCAATCCTCTCTGGGCGCATTGTATTTCAGCATGCTATACGTTGATTTATTTAACAGAATTTTTGTGTGAATTCATGAGCAGATTTCAGCAATTATTTCCACAAAGGTTATATGATTACGATTTAATTGCTACAAGTTTATGATTACTTGTTTCTGTTTTGATGTTGGTTGCAGGATCACACGAATCTGGGTACTACTACAACCAAGTTCGAATAAACAAGTGGTCGTTAAGATGGCGCACTGTGATAATTCAACGAAAAATAACTTCTGAACTTGACTTTCCCTCAAACTTCTGAACTTGACTTTCCCTCAAAAGAACATCTAATGAGCATTATGTGCGCTGCAAATTGAAAGATACCTGCAACAAAACCAAAATGAATTCATATCGGTTTGTTGCATTTAGTCAAGTTGTCCAACTGTTTAACATCCAAGATCGACATCAAGAGAACGAATATGCCAGTTTTAGTTAATGGTGATCTCTTCTCATTAATTTTTAATCTTATTTTCAGTTACAGAGTATCTCTTTTGAAAGAAGAACTGGCATTCTCTGTAATATCTATATAAACCAAGCTTGAGATCTTGAGATCAAGGAGACTCTCTTCAGCATAAATGCCTTTATCCATTCGAGCAAGAAATTTAGCTCCGATGATGAGATCATTATCAACAAATAGAAAAAGGAAAGTCAATGTAGGTAAAAAGATAGACTTGTCCATGATATGATATCCGTAGCATACAAGGCTGCTGAATCCATGGTTCTCCATCAACCTGCACTGGAAAAGCTGCAAATGTATGGATTCTGATGAACTGACTTTGCGCTAACCTTCGGAGAAATATGCATATGAACGAAATACGATATTCCTGAGCAGTGCTTTGTCAAATCTGATTCCAGGAATCCAAATACGATATTTCTGAGCAGTGCTTTGTCAAATCCGATTCGGGAATCGGCCTTTTCCTCTGCGATACCGTAATTTGATTTTATTTTTATTTATTTATTTATTTTCAAATTTTTTTTTTTTTTAATTTAATTTTTATATTTAAAATTTAATTTTTTTTTTTAATTTTATTATTATATTTTTAATTTTGTTAATAATTTTTATCAAATTTTGCTTTTTTTTAATTTAATTGATATATTTTTTTTAATTTCATAAATTTTCTTTATTATTAAGTTTTCTGTTTAGTTTTTAAATTTAATTTTATAAAAGTTAATAAATTTTGTATTTTTTTTTTAAATTTAATAAAATCTGATATATAGACATATTTTAATTTAAGTTCATATATATATATTTTACTTTTTATAATTTAAATTTAATTTATATTTTATAATTTATTTGTTTTTTTAATATATATTGTTTTAAATTTAATACTTTTATTGTATTTTATTTTTAATTAATTTTTCATTTTTTTTACTTTTAATTTAAATAATGTTTTATTTTTTATTTTTTTTATTTTTATTTTTTTAAATTTATTAAAATTTAATATATTTCCTTAAATTTAATTTTTTGTTTTAAAATTATTATTATTATTTTTTAATTTAATAAACATTTTCTTTTTCTTTTTTAAATTTAATTCTGTATTTTATTTTTTATAATTTCCTTTTTTTTTAACTTGTTTTTATTTTTTTAAATTTAATATTTTTATTTTGTTTTTATTTTAATTTTTTAATTTCTATTTTTTTTTTAATTTTAATCTTTAATTTTTTTTAAATTTTTTTTTCCTTAAATTTTAGGTTTTTTCAATGTTTGAATTATCTTATTTTTTTTAATGTTTTTAAATGTTTTTATTTTTTAAAATGATTCTAAACTATGCCAAGGCCAAGCTGGAGTCCATTTGCCCACAAAATCTTTCCTGCGCTGACATTCTGGACATCAGAATGTCATCGCAATGTCATCGCTGCCAGAGATATTGTAGTTATGGTATTTACTATAATCTCTCAATAATTTTATTTTTTTTATCTAAATTTTAATTTTGTCATTTTAATTTTTTTTAAATTTTTTTTTTAATTATTATATGGTTTTTTTTAATAAGTTAGAATTTTTTTTTTTTTGATGTTTTTACTTTTATTTTTTTCGTCAATTTTTGTTTTTTTTCTTTAAATTATGTGTCTTTTTTTCAAATTTTGTCATTTCTTTTGATATAATTTTCGAATATTTTTTTTTTTTTAATTTTTTATTTTTACGAGCTAATTTTGTTTTTTTTTATTTTTTTTAATCTAAGTTTTGTGTTTTATTACCAACATGAAAATCACCACTCTAAAAAAAAAGGTTGATGCTGCATCAATATGTTTCAAAATTAGCATGAAAATCACCGCTCTAAAAAAAAGGTTGATGCTGCATCAATACATTTCAAAATTAGCATGAAAATCACTAACATTTTAAAACAAATATTCATGCTTCATAAATAAAAATATTAGAGTGTCAGAAATGTGCACAAAAAAAAGGGGTGATTCTGCATCACCACTTTTCAAAATCAGGTGCTTTTGATGTACCAAAAAAAATTAGGTAACATTGTGGTTACCTATTTCATCGGTAACATTGTTTACCTTGGCATAACAATTCATCCAACATGAAATTTAGGAGGATTTAATACATTTCAAGAGACGATTGGAGATCCAAAAGAGATATTTTTGAAAGAGGAAAGAAATAAAAGAAGGGTATTAAAATATCAGTGAATGTACCTAGGAGATCATTAGAAGTAGATTTTTAGGTGGAACCTAAACTTCTCATATCCCTGGAGAAAAATTATAGAAGGATTATGATGAATTCATTAGGACAATGAAACTACTTGTTACTATTAGAGTAGGTGTTGGATAGTTATGCAAAGTCCCACAAGATATAGTTCCCCTCAACTTCTTCAGTTAGAAAAACATTTTTTGTAGGATAGGAAAACGATAAATAAATAAAATAATGATAGATGAGAAGATGATAGTGGTAGCAACAAGGGTCCGAAAAGAAAGAAAAAATGGGATTAAAGAAATGAGTTGGATAATTTATGTTGTGAAATCTTTGGCAGAAACATTTCTAGAAAAGGTGAATTCCCAAACAGAAGTAGTTGTAAACATCTGAAGTACTGATTGAATGGAAGGAGGTAGCATAAAAATTGATTCTAAGTA
The DNA here is from genome assembly GCA_034641835.2 of Pinus albicaulis. Lineage (NCBI taxonomy): Eukaryota > Viridiplantae > Streptophyta > Pinopsida > Pinales > Pinaceae > Pinus > Pinus albicaulis. The sequence continues at coordinate 1,220,778,225 of CM076575.1, read as the reverse complement.
AGAATCACATCTCCTCAATTTTTATCCCATCTCTTAGACTTCTTACAATGTGGAAGAAGAGTCTGGTAGTAAATTTGGTAAATATTCTAAAAAATTCCATATGTCAAGATATGAAGGATTGGAATCCTCTTATTTAATTCAGATTTTGATAGATTATTCTTTGAATTCCTTTGACCCAAAAGTTTCTAACCATTTCACATCTACAAGTGGTGAAAATTATATCTGAAATTTGATGAGAAACCCAACACAAATAAGAAGGAAATAATGTTAATTTCATAATTAGGCAAGGAATATCTAGACTGTGAAGAACAAGATATAGATACAGGAGATGATCAAGTGGTGGATGGGAATACTGAAGAAAATATAGATAGTCCCCTTAACACTTTAACTATTTCTGCAAAAAATTACAGCTTGATGTAGTCCAGGATGAAGGTACGACCATGGTGCACACTCCAAGTCTCTGGTACTAAAGACAAAATCCAGAAGCAACCCATCTAATTAGAGAAGTAGTTGTAAAAAATGAGGAAACCCCACCTAAGTATGGAGAATGTTGAAAATCACTCTATACATAATTACTATATTTTCCACATTAGGGTGACAAACCAGTTTCTGGTTAGGATCAAAATTGCATATTTTCCAATCTACACCATTTCTATAGGATGCTAGAGTTTCCTACCAAATTCATTCCAGGAAACGTGAGAACTATTTCCCACAGTAGAAAAAGGTTCTTGGCAAAGATAAATAGTAGGAAAAATCTCAAGCATGGGTATTTGAAGGGAAAGATGATGGGGGAAGACCAATGTTATCAAAACTGGTGGAACCGTCTGGTCTGATCGATTTGACCCTCAATCCATTATAGTTTGAGGTCTGGAACTCAAAATGGGAGAGAAAACAGGAAAAATTATACTAATGATTCTTCTTTCTGGAAATATCTCACAAATATAGGGAACATGGATGAAAGATCGGGTGGAAGCTGCTTATGGAAACACAGCAAGCGGAAAAAATGTTAACAGAGTCATATACACGGTTTTTTGGATTCTTAATGATTCATTTTATTTTTGTATGTGTATGAGCCAAAAGGAGGAGGCATAATTTCAAAAGCAACATGGTGAAGCACACTTATCCAAGGAAGAAAGGAGGAGAAACAAGTCTTAACTTATAAATACTCTAACATATTCAAGAATGGTACAACAATTTTCCCTAGTTGTCAAAGATGCCGGGAAGAGATTCAACATTAAAAGTTTCGAAAAACATGTTTGACATGTGTGAGAAGGAAGAGACAAATATTAGAGTTTCCCAAGCCATATATGCATATGGGATTCCCTTCAGTGTATTTCAGGCTCCATCTTGGCAAGACACAATTAGAGCAGTGATTGAAGCACTTAGGGTTGCAAGGGACTGAACTTGAAAAGGTATGCACTATTCTTCTATGGAAAGGACATAGGGGAAGACCCCTAGATTGGTTGTAAAGACAATTTCAAACTGTGTAAGGAGCTAACAGTAAATCTCTATCTCTTAGGGATTTATTCTATGGAAAATGCAGGAACAAATGATGGCAGGAATATTTGATCGCATGGCTTAAAGTTAGCATGGGATTTGAAATTTCAAGGAGTAAAAATGGATGGAAGGAACCATAGCTTAAATTCGAGTGCAATTAAACTTTTTGAACAAGATAAGCTAGTTTAAATGGTAAAAAATGAGGGGTCTGACAAATATACTTCCATAGTAGAATACATGCTAAAGATGGAAAAAGAAATGATGAGGGAAAGATCCTTGTGGTGGTGCTTAGTCTAAAAATTAGAAATTCCTCTTAAAGCTAAATCTTTCTTTAGTTAATTTCGACAACAAAATTTTAATTTGGGATAAGCAAGGAATCTATGGATGAATTATTTGTTTCTTGATTTTGGAGCTTGCCTATGGATAGCCTGTAATATATTTATTTATTGAGAAGCACGCATATAATATAGTTCCAGTAAATATGGGCACAAAGATGCTGGAAATTATGAGAAAGCTTACATGTGACTAATTGATGCCAGATCAAATCAGCTTGGAAGCCCAGTGCGAATATATATGGGGGTGGGTATTTTTCACCTTTATTCAGTATAATTTCCAGGAGAAACCAATCATATATTAGATTATAAAAGGATGCATTAACTTTCCATCTGAGGTTTGAGGATGGAGAAACCATACCATTGTTTCCTTTTCCAATTGGTTCATTGATCAAAGCATGATTTGGGAGGTGGTGCTGTAGGATAAATAAATGGAACAGAGGACTCTCACTAAATGTTTTTATTAAATGGAGCAGAGGACTCTTATTGAATGTTTTTATTCTTGAATTTTATAAAAATCTTTAAAAAAATTCAGGACTTTACAGTCTTTTTGTGATTTAAGGTATTTAGTTATCTAGAAACATAAAGATCTTCCCAGATCTAGAGTTGAGACCAACACAAGTAGCCCATAAAATTAGGAATACCTGCAGTGGAAATTGATCTTCTTCGAAAGAGTAACTAACCAAAATTATATAGGAAACAATAACATAGCTACAAATAAGCCTGGGTGTTTTTCAATGAAGCTTTTCAAGAAATTCCAGGTTTGTGTGGGTTGGTGTCATTCTATTTGTGGATTTACATCACCATTTCAAGCTAAATTTAGCATTAGTACTTGGCACGAATAACCAAACAAATATTTATGCTATGTGGCTCCTATAGAAAACAACAGAAGATAAGGTATAAAAAATTTGCAAGTGTTTTGAGACTCAAAGCTGATTGTGGATTGGTCTAATAATAAGTGCACGATAGATAATTTGTTAGTTGACCCTAGGGGAGATTTTATCATCTAGCATCTTCACATATCTTTAAAGAGTTAAATACTCTAGCAGATCAATTATTAAAAAAAACTTTGTTATAGCAAGATAGGTCCCTTACTGAACAAGAGTTCAGGGAAGGGATATAATTATCAGCTTTTGAAAGTTATTGTTCTGATGTAGGATTCCAAACCCCTAGAATTTTTTTAAGATGTCTCTATGTTGCTACTGCAATACTTGTAGACTTTTGACTTCATGTAGAAAGAGAATATCTAATTTTTTGAAGGCTTCCTTCAAGGAGACTAGGCAGACTATTTATAGATAGTCATAGAATATAATTAGGGATAGTTTTAGGAATGTTTTAAAGACTGCTATTCTTGGAGCTTGAAAAGGAAGAATGATTAATATTCTAATTTCACACAATAACTTTATTAATGTCCAGAATAAAAAAGTAGATCAATGGGACTAAAACATGACATCCACTATAACTACATAATGGAAGTGCTTATACCTCCTATAGCTACAATATTAGCAACATAAAAAGAGCTAAGCACATAGCTAGAATTAAGAAAAACAAATGAATGCAGAAGAAAATCCACAAAAAGAGTGTTGATCAAAGTATTCACCAATGGAAATCGCAAAAGATAAAATTTCCAAATATTAGCTTAGCTTAGGGTCTGACAACTAGAGAAAATATATTGAGTGAAACATTACGAAATGGTTCTCACAAAATATGGATTTAACTATAAAAGGAATAATTCTTCAAACATTGTAAACCATTAATGGAACTTGGTAGAGATGTGATAATTACAAGTAACTGCGAGTTTTTGATTTTGATACTAAAGAATTGGTGTATCAACTTGTCAACATTTGGGTAAGAATTAGTAATCCCTTGTTCGATAGAAAATAAAAAAGCCTATATCTTTGGACTTCACAAGAATATTTCCTGGTATAGAGAGGTAGGACATGACAAACATAGACAATAGAAAAAAATAACTTACTTAGAAGCCCAGTTACAAACTGGAAGGAAACTAGATTTTGTTGATTCAAAGGAACATGGTAAGAATAGGGGAAGATCCCTAGATTAGTTGTAAAGGAAATTCCAAACTGTGTAAAGAGCTAATAAGAGATCTCCATATCTTTGGGATTTTTTCCATGGAGATATAAAGACATCAAAAATACAATTATTCACAAATCCACAATAATTAGGGCTGATTTTTCAATGAAACCATGTAATAAGTCCACTGGTACACAATAGTTTGCATTATCGGCGATTTAGGAAACCAGATCCAATTGTAATTATGATATGTTAATAAAAGCTAGGTAGGCCATATTAATGTAATATCTATTGTTTTATTCTCGCTTACTGTATAGGAGTCTAACTGTATTGAAGATAATCCATGGGCTTAAATTATAGGAGCCCGACTATCTTTCTTGTGGGTACCTGCGGCCCAAAATGTAGACCCACAAGTAAAACATCCCCGCTTCCAAGAAAATGTCCCCAATTCGCAGAAATTTTGTCTCAACATCAGATAAATTCAATGTTGATTTCATGGACTTGATTTATTCTAAGAAATCCCACCAACATCAACAATCAAATAGGAATTATGGTCATCGTCATGGCTTTCCTGGAGCCTTCCAAGGGTTTTCATGTAATGAACACGTTTTAGAGAAGCACTTGTTCTAGAAAACCAATTGGTAAGGAGGCTTTAAAAATCCAGTTGTCATTTTATTGCATATTTTATTTCAAATTTACACCAAAATCATCATTGTAATTTTCTAGAGTTACATAATCATAATATTCTTTTACTATGTTCCTGCATAAAGGGAATCAACAAGACAACTTTTATTGTCATAATGTCAAATGTATGTAAGACAAAGGTCTCTGTCACTGTATCCCTGCTATCCACAAAATCAACTATTGTCTATTGAGGAGCATCTTCAACCACTTCCTTACGAATACAAGACATGTTGAAGCCATATACATTTTCCCAAAACGATAGACTAGTTCCACCTTTTCCAACACCAGCCACATACATGTTAGCTATGTCTAGAAGGATTTATCCAGCAGGTTTCAACCAATGATCACAAGCATAAATAATTGAGCAGATAATTGATTCATAAAGAAAGCAATATACCATCCACTCACTCACTATCACATCTACACTTTGACTTTCAATTTCCATGCATTGAACAATATCTTATATCATGCTATGGATTATAGTAATAACTCCACGCGAGTTTTGATTTTTGGAATTATCAGTTTCTTATTTGAGAATTATATTTTCTTTTGTAGCCTGAAAAGCTATAGATGCCATCTTCTCACTTGCTTCGACTGCAATTACTTTTTCATCTCCTGCCTGAGCTGCAAATAAACTTAAAATCCATGTTCCACATCCAACATCCATAACCACAACTCCCTTAAAAAGAGAAAGATTTTTCAAAATAGCTCCCTTGTATGCATCCATCCATACCTAATCACTACGAATTTCCCTGTGAATTGAAAACTGACTATAAGCACCAAAGTAACTCTCATTGATGCTCTTAATTTACTTTTCTACCACATTTGCAAAAGTTAATTTGGATCTTTTATCCTTTGTCTTCACAAGAAAATATTGTTGAGAAGTTTTCTCTGATATGATGACACCATTGGATTTATTATTATTTTAATTGAGATCATACACATCTTTTCTGTTATTAGTTGAACTAGCACCTATAGCTTTACCAGCTGACTCTTTGGTGCTAATATTAGTTAGAGCTAAATTTGAGAGTTCAACCCGGATAATATTGACTAAGTCATTAAAGTGAATGTGGCTCTTATTACAAGCTTTCTTTAGGCCATGCCAAGCAACATATGCAGGCCTCTTCCCTGAGTGTTAAGAAATATATTTATATCTAGCACCTGTGGGGCATTACCTTAGATATTTGGCTACACCTCATCTCTTAGGCCTACATCAAACGATTTTATGTCCCAATTACTGGGAAAGAAAGGTTTACCATGAAAGGCAGAACATAAATAATTCTCATTATGGCACCTTTTTCCTGGACATACCACATAACGCAACCAGATTGAGATCCAAAATGACTAAAACGGTGCATAGGATACACCCACTCAAATGTAAATATGAGCCTTATTTAGAATCAACACTTCTATTACCTATTGCAATATGAGCCTGAGGATATTTTCATTTGAAAGTAGTTTTGTAAAAACTCTTCCCTATGATGCCCCTGTTGTAGTTTAACTCAGGCTTCAAAAATGCATTTTGAAAGCTCCCCAGACTTCAAAAATGCATTTTGAAATCTCATCTGACTTCAAAAATGCATTTATAAAGCTCAATGTTCAACCAATTTATTGAAAATTAGTCATTAATTTAACATAGTCAAGACATGTTTGAAAATTTCTGAGATTCAAAGTAGTGTAGATTATGAACTGCATATTTAAATGCTAAAAAATGAATGATTAGTATTGCAATTTTGTAACAAATACCTGGATATGTAAGTAAAGCGAATGTAATCTCCTGTAACAACTTCAAACTTAAAAAGGTACATCTGCAAATAATTTTGTAGAATGACATAGGTTTTAAATTATAGGTAGTTGTGAAACTCTAAAATTGATAGATGACATGGATGTAATTGTAGATTCATGGTAGACAGTGATGCATGGAGGGAACTTGAAGAATTATACATTCTGATTCAAATTTAATTCCACATCTTTGAAAATATTGTTTTACGTAGCAGATCCTAATCCTAACTCTTATGCATATTTTCTTAATATTTTTTCAAAATTATAAAGTGAATACATAAGAACTGTTGTATTTAACATTCATAACAAAATTATGTTGTGAAGCAGGCCTGCTCAGTCCTTTGGTAGAAGGATTATGTTCCACTTCCACAAGATGTTATATCTATGTTATAGTACTATAACAGACTAAAAATAATTATAGAAATTAGTAGAGCTACAATTAAATAATACTAGGATTGTGTTAATATTTAATAGATCAAGAAATATTGTAAGGTTTACATCTTACAAAAAGCAACTTGGTGAAGCACAATTAGGCAAAACCAGTGATTATGGAGACACTGCTGGAACCAGTGTATTACAATTGGAGACACTACAAGAGCTAGTGTATTCCAAAGTTAATGAGAAGCTCAAGGACAAAATAGAGGTAGAAAGAGAAAATAACCTTCTAGATTTATAAATGAATAAGGAAAAATAAGGATCCATAGGAAGCCACAGTAAAGTCATTAATAATTTTCTCTTATAGTTGAAAGCCTGAACATGATGAAGGGTGAGTATCATGACCTTCTATAGGAAAATGAGCTTTGAAACAACAACCCTAAGGAATGATGAATCGAGTAGCAATATGCCATCACCATATGGATACAAATGAGGAATAATTCAGTTTGAACGATTTTTGGCAGCTTTGGGAAAGACAGCTTGAGTTTATCACAGTGATCCACACAAGTGTACGATAATGAAACCAATGGGGGAAAAAATGTGGCCTTCAGAATTTTTTTTTTTGAATTTGATGGTCTAGATAAGAAATAAAAAATTGTATTAGTAGCCCACATCTTTTATATCATGACAAGGTTGCACTATTGTAGATAAGAAAATAATTATGTACGACTTGTTCATTACAACTCAATTTCCATTCAAAAAAACTATAAAGGTTTGTGGTTGGTATATATCATTGTGTCCTTCCCTGGAATACTCTTGCAAGTTGTTTATGGTTATGGATTATTCTCTCCATTCAAAATGTTTCTTCAAGCTTATATGCATGAATTTTGTGGTTTGTGGATTATTCTCTTTCTTGCAATATCTATGCTTACATATCATATGCATTACTATAATATCTAATGATGTGATGGAGAATATGTATTATGTTAACAATTACTAGGTTACCCTTGGTCCTCAGAGTGTGCCTTGGGTTTGGGTCGATACTGATTAGTGGACTATGTATGTAATCTTTGAGATGTGTTTTGGAAAGGATGATTAAAGTTATTATAATACTTTTGTTGTTTTTTTTTAAAGATCAAATGACTTATAGTCATTCACAATAAAAAATTAATCTCTCTAGAAAACTCATACTTTTGCAGAAGTAATATATCCAGTTCAATCAACTATTACATATATCTGAATTTCATGAATTTCACTGTCCTTGCTCCAAAAAATATTGAAAGTGAAAAGAAAGAGCATGATGTAACATTGAGATCCATTTTCCCTTAAAAAAAATACAAAATACCTAGGAGATATTGTAAAAAAAGGGCACATGCTGAAGATTTGGTTCAAAATCCAAACTATTGCATGAATTATGACGAGCATTTTTATTTCTCCTCCACCTTCAAATGTTGTTCCAAACATGCAATTTCTAGACAATAACTGAATAACGCTATTGATTTTCTTACAATACAAAAGCCCACATTGAGTCGAAAAAAAATATTTTTATTGTTCAACTTTATATCAAGAATAAAATGAAATTTTCCATAACACATGCTATAAATAAGAGATACAATAGCCTGCAACTCATGTTTTCTAGAAAACAAAAATATTATAGCTCAAATGACAGTGGGAAAAGTACATAAAAGTTCAGCTCTGAAGACAAAATCCTCTCTTACTGTCTAATTTTCACTAAATTAACAACAGAATTTAACTCCAAAAGAAGTACTACACGACATGCATCCAAATGTAATTGAAATATTCATAATCAGATGTAATCTCTTGGTGCGACAATCTCTTTTTTTTATCTCAGTGAAATATTTAACACTAAAGGAGCTTGATGCTTTCTAGATCTGCATCTACATTTCCAGTTCCATTAAATGAGGGAAACATATGATCTAAGGGAATTTTAAACTACTTCCACGCTTCAATATCTTGATTCTAAAATTCCCTGTCAGTGATGGGGCTAGTAACTACCGATAAATTTGAAAAAAAACTGGAATATAAGTAAATTTAACTAAGGGAAGAACGAAATATCTGATTCCATACCACTATTATTTTAAAGGAAGAATGACCTCGCCTTAAAGTCTCAAGCTTATCAGATAACTTTAATAAAACAAAAATTGAGCACATCTTGGTTCTCTCTTAATGAGGCATGGTTCCTTTTCCATTTTCTTAATAACTTGTTGCATTATTATGTAGATTTTTTTCGGTAATAATCACATTCAAATGAACATTGTTGACGCGTTTTGAACCAACCAGTGTGGTTCATAATTAGGACTAGGTGAGAGATCAGATCCGGACGTTGAGTTTAAATAGATGTAGAAATGGCTAAACTATCCATTAAGATAATAATAATAGTAATAATAATAATAATAATTAGTTGACTAAATTAAATAAAATATAAAGATTTATAAATATATTTTATTAAATAATTAAACTTTTAAATTAATTAAATAGAACTAGTTGTTATAATTTTATTTAATATGTAAGTATATAATGAAATTAATTAAAATAGAACTAGCAGTTATTAAATTTCATAGTCAAACTAGCCGTTATCCTAATGACTAGTTTAGCCATTTATGCATCTATTTAAACTCAACATCCGGATCTGATCTCTCACCTAGTCCTGATGATGAACAACACTGGTTGGTTCGAAATGCGTTGAAAATTTTCATTTAAATGTGATTATTATTGAAAAAATTCTACATAATTTTACGATAGATCACAGAAGCCAAAATTCTATAAAAATTTGTTGCATTTCATATGAATTTCTGCAACTAAATTCTTCCTTAGGAGCAGTTGCACATATCAAAATCCCATAAACTCCTACTTTCTATTCAATTTTTTCCTCGTTTCTACCATTATACAGATGGTAGGTAATATGAATGCTTTATTTTATTTAATTATATTTAAGTTTTAAAGGACTCTACCCCTGCTAATTGAGTCTATATAAAATGTCAATAGGCCTAAATGGGAAAACTGAAAAGAGGTTCAAAAGTTGAAAAGGTTCAAAAGAAATAGTGTACTTTAAATATGATGATGGGAAGACCTTGATAGTCAAATTTTTCATTCTTACTAATATATAAATTTAAATTTAATCCTACAATGAAAACTCTACAACCACTGTGGAAACACAAATACAATGTCACAAGTGTCTCACTTAGCAACTGGTAATATTTTCTTTTAGAGAGAGAGAGAGAACTAAGTCTGATGGTTCCAATAAATCTTGCATATTTTTGTTTTAGGAAGGGCCTTACCATAAAATTTCGATTGTGTCTTTTTTGAAACACAAAAAGTATCACTGGAAGTTGGAATTAGTTCTAAAGGTTGTAATATGTTATACATATTTGTTGTATAGTTGGTGAGCCACTGCAAGAATTGAGTAGTTGGTGGCAGATCCTGGTGTTTGACCCTTCAACTGGACATCATATATCTAAATAAGAATAAGTACGCAACAGATTATCCTCGTCCTTTCCAACTTCTTAATAATATGACTAGTAGATAGAAGGTAGCCTAGGAAAAGTGATACCCCTTTCAACTCCTATTGAGCTCAAAAATCCTCCATGTGTGTGATTCACAGAAAGAAGGCTAGACCTTCCGTTGCATTAGGGTTTCTTTGATTCCTCTTTGGATGAGCCATTGTTCTTCTCTCATCTGTGATTTATCAACCCAAGTATGAAGGAATTTTTGTTATTGAATTATCCCAAATCGGGTCTTTGATTTTTCTACAATTTAGGAATATGAGATGTGCATTGATTCTCTGGAACTGAGTGTTGCATTGTGGGTCTTTGTAATGGTTTCAATCCTTTGCTTGAATATGTTAAATTAGTTGTAGACATTTCATAGAGACTTAGGGATTTTTTGTACATTGTTTAAACTTAGGACTTTTAGTTTAAGTAAATTTAGTAAGATAAATATTCAACATTTCATATTTTGGGATGAATATGGGGTTTCATAAATATAATTTATCTCGTTTTTGGGTCTTTATCTATTTTAATCAGTAAGAGAAGTGCAATGGGACTCATTTTCAAGAAATTCACTTACTGAATCTTGTTGTTGAGCCTTTTTCTATGAAAGCTCCTCGTTACAGTTTCATCTTTCCAAAATTGAGTACCAAACATAAATGTTAGTGTTTTATGCAAGAAACTCTTATTTGTGTGAATGTTTGAGACTTTTTATATCATTATACTTTTTATTTGAATATTTTGTATGAATGGGGTTGTGCAATGTTGATTACTTTTAATTTTCTCTTTGTATTTCAACCCAAAAAGTGAAATGGATATTTTTGACGGTAGTGGTCCCATTGGTACATAAAATTCATAAGCCTTTGTTTCTCCTAGGCCTTTGTTTCAAGGGACGGATTCTATCTGGAAACTCTGAGGCAAGTCGTCCAAGGTTTAGAGGATCTACGAATTTGTTTGAGGAAAATAAGAACAAACATCTTAATATCCTGAGGTAGGTTAACACCTTTCTCATATTTGGATGAGGGGTTTTATTCATTTTTCTTTCTATTATTCAAGGTTGTGGCATGAAAGTATGTTATGAGGTATAGCAAAAGAGAATTGTTAAAAAAAATCAAATTTTTGAAATTGAATATTTCCAACGAATTTATATAAGATAGGTCGAAGTACTCCTTGAAGCTATACGTTCACACTTCTAGAAAAATCCATTATGTTCTGAGGGTATGCAGAAGACTAGCCTATCCTAAAGCAGATCCAAGTCACTTGGAATCACTTTATTCAGAGACAAGTATAGAGAGTTTTTGGGTGACATTATGCACGAGAACTCATGTATCTTGTACAAAACTCTATTGGTTATATGCGACAATGTGAGAGTTTTTCCAATGACTATATTAGACCGGAATTCTCTGAACAATTCCCAAAGGCATTAAAGTTGGTATAGATGAATTCTTGAAGGGTGTTGAAGTGAAGAAAAAGTAATCATTATGAATTTTGTTATCCCTTTACAAATTCTTTATTATTTAGTGGAATATTCGCCAAGATCTTACAAGATTTTATAATTCAGTGAAATATTCACCATGATTTTATAAGATAATATAATAGCGTGAGAGATTCGCCAAAAAATATTATATTATTGATAAAATCGCCTTCCTCTTTTCAAATGTGTCATGGAGATTCACCCATTTATTATACAAAAAAATTTAAGGGGGTTCTTAAAATTTTCCTTGAATTTCAGTAGCACTATACCTCTCATCATCCCCCATTTCGATATGAATCTAGAGATCCTTCTCCTCTAAGATGTTGAAAAAGTCCTTGCACCCTGTCATATAGAATGAGGCACTAGAATCAAGGTACCACACACTCACCATAATGGTGGTAGCCATGCATGTTATCATGGTGAATTGTAACTCAAATTGTGAAGCCAATACTTCTCTTGTCACTCCTCAAGAAGGCTTCTTACTAGACCTCTTGTGTAGAGATTTGCATAGTTCTCGTATTATTGCCAGTGGAAGAATTCTATCTTACTCAAGTTATTCTTCTTGCCATTATTTTGGATAGATTAAGGTTTTCTTTTGTATTCTTCCATTTTACCTTCTCCCCCTTTCAAAATAAGGAAAATATTTAATCATCCACAGATTTGGATGAAGTTCCATCTCTATTATTTCTCCTAAACTCTTATTGAACCAAATCATGCCACAATATTTCCCAATTCAGTAATTTTCCCTTCCATTTACAAAGTCATGGTAGTTGTGCTAGGATTTTAGAAGGCTTAGAAGAGCTAGGCTCACCAGATGATCTTCTTCAACATTCACCCCAACCCCTCCAAGATTATCTCGAACTTGTGTAAAATTGGAGAGATATTGCAAGATAATGTCATCTTTAGGCATGCAAATGTTTCAAATTTTGTCTTTCAGGTCCAATTTTATATGTCAAATGCTATTTTTGAATAGATTAGTTATTTTTTTCCATATGGAAAATGGTGTCTCTTTTCCATGGACATTTGAGACCACATGGCCTCTCACACCTTCTAGAACAATTATTCTCGCCTTTGCAACATCCTTATTCCATTTGGATAATTGTTGTGCATCTGACTGCTGGGGTTTTTCAATATAAATTTCACATATTTTAACACATAATAATCATTAAGCACAACCTCCATTCAATTCTTCCAATCCATGAAATTCAAGCTACCCTTCAAGGGATACTCCAATATCATACCATTGAATGACGTTCTCCCAATCCTAGAAAAATTTGTTGCACTGAAGTTGCTACATCGAAATTCCTAAGAGACAAATTTGAAATACTAGTTCTAATGTGATTTTATGGCTTTCATACGACGTAGAAATTTGATAGAAAATGAAACTACTCAAGGTTTCAACTTGAAAAAATGAGATACAATTCTACTTTACTGATCTGCCGAATGAAAATCACAATTTAGAACAACATGCATAGACATGAAATAGAAAAAAACAAAAAATACACTATGATTTCTAGGGGAACCCAACTGGGGAAAAAAATCCCTCAAGCCTTATTTTTATTAATTATATGAATATAGAAATAGTTACAAATGCTAGCTCTAGGTAAGAGCTCAACCTATAAAAGAATACTTGTTCTCACTTCTTAATGATAAGCTCTTGCCAACACTTAGCTGATTTGTTTCTCACCAAGATCCTATTTCCTTATGAAATTATTGAGGAAATTGGGAACTAAAAGATATGAATTTCCTCAAAATTTATTGCGTAATTCCAAAGAATTGATCATTGATTGCATGCAACACACGTCAAACTCAAAACTAGTTGAAAATTCATGTTATACTCCCTTTTCATCTCCACTTCAATCGAGGAATTCAAATTCCTTGCATGCATTAGCTATTTTAGGTTGATTTATCAATTAACTAACAAATATCTAATTAGATTGTTGCCCCACTGCAACACTAACCTTCAACTGGCTCCAATAATGGTTAGAGGTCAGTTAATTGAGCACAACTAAAAAAAAATGAATTGGATTACTAAAATTTAGTGATCACACATGCATAAATGAACTCCAAGCCCTCTAAATCAAATTTACTGAGCTATTATGTCACTACTTGCACAGTGCCATCTATGATCCATAAAGTTGCATTAATTTGTCCATACTATACATTTTTTTAATTTTTTATATAGTTAACATTGAGTTTTTTGGTAAAATTTTCAATGACGTCAGCTCACTGCCACATCACCAACTACTCGTTTCGAGGGTGAATGTCATCCCCATCTAGCAACGATTTCTTTTGTATTTATTGCATATTGTCCTTGGTAAATGTTTCATTTACGGTAGTTGGAGGTAATGTTTGTAACAAATACAAATTGACAAACAAAGTTATGAATTTACATCACATCCTTTTAGTGGCTCGTACATTCCCAAATTCAATCCCATGAAAATGTCTAAACAAGTCGTGTATGCCAATCTGTTTTTTGGGATGTTAAAGTCCCAAAAGGAAGTAGTTGAAGATAATAATTTCGTCAATTTTTTTTTGGCAAAATCGCTATCAGAGGTGACTTACAAGTTTTTAGACTCTAATATCGAACAAATTTCATTAAAACAATGAAGTATGGAAAAAGTAAAAAAAAATATGCTAATAGAACAAATTGTCTGTATGTTGTGAGTATTTAGATATACCATGATAACTAAAAAATTCCTGTGGTTGAAAGTCGACTACGTGTTTTAAAAGATGTGATAATTTCAAAATTAATTTTGAGGTGCACATTTCAGAGTCGAAATACACACAAAATTAGTGAGGCATATTCTTGATACAATGCGTGTGTGTATAGAATCAAAATATGTTTCAAGGTGGTGTGCTTTCAAAAGTGTAGTTTCTTAGATACTATCATTACAAATATTATGAATTTTTTCTTTAACTTATCCAATGCCATGGTACGAATGTCATTAGTTGGAGGTGCATTGAAGTTAAGTGATGTAAATCCAACATTTAATAGGGAATTCAAACCATGATCTGCATTTAAAATTTTGTTGGATTTTGGGTTTTTGAAATCATAGGAAACCAATGACGCACTGCACTAGTGTTAATATTAACTCTTGCATCAAACATATCATTCATGCTTCCAAACAACCAATGTGGTAGACTATTAGCATTGACTTTCTGCGTCGAAGAGGTGGCATCGTTTAGCATGTAATCGATATGTATTTCATTTTCTAGTTTTTTTTCTTCATTGATTCCTTCAAATATGTATGCTTCCTCTGTGAATAAGTGTAGTTGTTTCTGAGCATGTTTAGCATTATAGAGCTAATATATTTTAACTGGTTCTAAGTGTAATTATATTTCTAGAGCTAAATTATGTGACTATATTTAGCTCTATTAAACTTATGGTAAAATGCCTTTGAAGATTTTCTAGAAAGGAATCCACACTCAGATTCCAACAACCAGTAACAAATGCCCTATTATCTAGATGGTGTTAATGGTGGTGGTGTTCGTGTTAGTGGTGGTGGTGATTTTGGTAGTGGTATGTCGGTCATATTGAACTAAATATGATAAAAATTTAGTTCAATTCAAATTCATACCAAAATCCTGACTAGAATGAATAATTTGTCAAAATCCTTTCACTAAGTTTGATATAGTGGTGGTAATTGTCATGTTTGCTTTTTTAATTTATATAATATGTTTCAAAGAGTAATTTGGTATAGTCTTGTGTTCTCTGTCACTAATTTTTTATGCATATAGGTGACATATGTATTGATCTATCATCCAAACCAACATGACTTCCCCGTGGACATTCATGTGAGTATTCATGTTCATCAAACAAATCATGATCTATTATGTTTCATTGATATTTTGAAAGTCCATTTTTAAACCACAATTAGTTTAATTTTTCTTTGTTACATCCAAAATTCACTCTTATTTTACTTGTGCTTGTACTTTTTGTAGTTCAATCCAAGTCTCATTGATGTTATTGTGTTTCCAAGTGCACAGTTTTATTTCAGGAGCACATATATCTTTGGGAAATCTTGTTTCTAGGAACTTTGTTGGCAATAGTGAGCTTGCAATAGTGAATTCTAACAACAAAAGTTGTCAATACATTAACAAAAACTTGACCCTTACCAAATCGAAAATATCTATTAGTATTGGCTTACAAACTATCAATAATAGTCATATCTATTTTTTAATTAAAAAAAAAAAAAAAAGGATTTTTTAGTGAAAACACACAAAATACAAGTTTAGATACATAAAACTATATGCATAAAATTCAATGTTCCATAAAAGAGTGACATGCCACCATGTGGCTTTTGTATTCATAATAGAAATACAATTTAATTAATGAATAAAATATATATTTTTTTAAGAAGTAATAAATTTTGGATTTTTTTGTTATTATACTTGCCACCTGCAGGTATTACGCATTAGGTTTTTCCTGATAGTGACATTAATTCAGTTTTGATTCTAAATTTTTTAGACTTTTATATAGTTTAAATTTGATCATTTCTATTATTTATTTATTTTAATTATTTAAATCTATTTTTTTGGCATTCTAATGGTTTAAAATTTTAAGATGTTATTGCAAACTGCATTGTAGTTCCCGCTGTTTCAGAGGTACTTCTTATTTACTTATTAGATTTCATGTCTTAATATGTTTATATCCAATCCATATATATTTATGAATGTTACTATCTCATACCATTAACCGAACGTGATATTTATTACGGATTATTAACTACTCTTTCCACCTGGCTTTCGGAGTTATTAACTCTCTGTCACAACTTTCCATAAGAAATTCGATCTTGAATTCTTTTTAGTTTTGAAAGAGACATATCCCTTCATGTTATATTTGTCTTAATGTGTATTTACAACTTCGAGATAGGATATTTTCTCCTACAAGATAACTTTACTGGAGATTGCCTTGGGATTTGCTTGTAATTAATTTCATGTACTATATCATATGGCTTGAGACGACATCTTTTTAAATAGCAAGAAACTTACCTACTCCCAATCTATGACACATGGACGTCTACTATTGAATCTGGCTTAGGGTTTGATGACTCTAGAAGACTTTTAGGTTTTAGCTGTCATTTCTCCTTCGGATCCATTGCGAAACGATTTTAGGATGTCGATGATACTTCTATCACTGCGCAGAAACATTATTTTCGAAAATCTGATGATAAGACTACTATGTTCATGCAGGGCCCGGTAACACATTTCAACGGTTTCAATCACTGTATCCGAGTTTCGTAAATTCCTTTGTTTATGTCTACTATTGTATAATATTTTAACTTATGCCTCACGAAGTCTGTTTATTTTTTACTGAAGAAACATGAGTGACAATGTCCCTTTCTGAGGTGTTTTGCTTTCAGGAATGTGAGAATTTCTGCCTA
The DNA here is from genome assembly GCA_034641835.2 of Pinus albicaulis. Classification (NCBI taxonomy): domain Eukaryota; kingdom Viridiplantae; phylum Streptophyta; class Pinopsida; order Pinales; family Pinaceae; genus Pinus; species Pinus albicaulis. The sequence continues at coordinate 1,220,761,157 of CM076575.1, read as the reverse complement.
TTCATATAGATCTTTGGAACTCGTTTCATTTTTTTCTTCAACTACATTTTCTTGGGCTTATATGACAATAAATTCTAGAGGATTTTAGTTTCTGAATATTTTGATACCACTAATGACTAAGTATGAACAATATTGTCTTATATTGTCATTCTTCCCTATTTTAGCTTTCCTAATTCATCGTTATAAACTCTTTGGCCACAAAAGTATCGTCCAGTCCCCTTATTTTTTTATTTTTTTTTGTTCTGCTACTCCAAAAGAGATTTATTTAACATTACGCGAGAGATGAACTATTTCCTATAATTTCGTTAATTTATAAAGGGGGATCTCGATTCCACTTTTAAATACCTATTCCAATATCGTTTTGTTCATAATTTTCCCTCTATATAGCTTTCCTTTTTTGAAGTATGTTAACAACGTTTGTTTGAAGCACAGGAATGGTGAGCCAGCTTCTTACTGTGCCTAGGCTTTTCCTGCGATGGTCGATTTTACAATTGGTAAGCTTTTTGTATTCTTATTTTTAGTTTCTTTCAACCAAATATATAATAAAACCTTACTGGTGTTTCTATCCAATCAAAATCCATGACAAAATTTATTTTCTGATATCTTCATCTTTCTCTCCAATGATGATTTCCTCTTTGTTATTTTATTGGACTTACTCCCTTATGAGCAACTAGGAAATTTTATCACTAACTGCGCTTCTCGAAAAAGAAGATGGGATTTTGACCATTTCCTATCGCAATTGGCATTTAGGGCAGTAGAGATTTTAAACCCCTAATCCTAGGTTTTATCTACACAGTAAATTCCCATACTTAAAATTTCTAATCCTTAGTATGATTTCATAATTCTCCATACTAAATTTGCGTCTTAAACTTACTGATATCAAGTTTCCATTTCCTTGAAACTTTTCCTGTAGTCTTATTTCACAATGATTTCACTCTTCAGTTTTCATATGGTAAATTAAAAATTGTGTTTTATTTTCTAGTTAAAATAAATTTAAAGGTGAGACGTTTCTCAAGATATACGTAACCACTACTCTGGTCTAATGTATATACATCATTCTAAATTGTTCTATCTTTCACTTTTGTCATTATGACATGAAAAGAATCTATTTAAACTTTTATTTACATGGTGAGTATTGACTTTATCTCTATGGAATGCAGATATGACATGGAGTCAAAATTTCTCAAGGTAATTAAATTCTGGTTCATTTATAGATATGTAACAATTATTTTAATTGTAAATTTAGAGATTCTAACCTCCAACTATGTTTCTTCCAGGTATGATCATAGCCACCTACTTATGGAATTATTAGGCTTTCGCTTGAACTTATTACTACTCTGTAATACAAAGTTGTTTTTATACACAAGTTGGTCAATTTCCCATTGGGATTTCTACTACAGCATTCTGCACTGCCTAGACATATTACAATTTTTATAAGGAACAAAGGGTCTCTGTATAGAATATTTTTGCATTCAGATTTAATTTAGGCTCTATAATTCTAATCACTGAATCCTTAATAAGGATGTGCTATATAAACCCTAATTTCTTATTGTATGAATATTTTCCTAAATGGAATTTCTTTTGAACCCACATGATATACTTATTATAAGAACAGAATTGGATTCATATACTGTCATTATTGTACATAAATGAGGTTTATTATTTATCTGTTTTTCAATGTAAGGAATTGAAATCCCCAGCTATACTTAAAACTACAATACTATACTATCAATATGTTCTTTTCAAACAGGTTTTCTCTTTTTTTCAATTTCTAATGCATTCTTTCTATTCTTCCACCTCTGATATAATACATATTTCTTTTGTTAATATAATGCAGAATACTATCTTTTTCTTGATAAAATACATAGTTCTTTTGTTAATATAATGAATAATACTATCTTTTGCTTGAATTTAATGAGTATATTTGATCTACTGTATATCTTAGAATTTCCTTACTTTTCGTTTAGAGTGCTATGGATATTTCCAGAAGAATATGGTTATTATTTTTCAAGTTTACTTTCTAGTTCAACTCTATTGTAAGGATAAAATATAGATATATACGTGCAGATTGTATTCTGTCTAATCACTTCTCTCCATAGGGAGACCATAATGTAATCTTATTATTATACCCGCCGAGTAGGTATATTGCATTAGATTATCTATTGATGTGACATTAATTTTAACTGTGATTTAAATTTTTTCTAATTTGACAAAGTTTAACTTCAACAAAATATTTTTTATTTTTTATAAATTATTTTATTATGATTTATCTAGAGTCTAATTGGTTATTTATTTTTACATGTTATTGCCAAGCTCCTTGGAAAACCCGCCACCGCAAGAGTACCATGTTTAGTGTACGATTACCTCTGTCATTTTGTAGTATTCTCTCCCCTCATTAATACAACTCTAAAATCATTCTACAGTATTCTTTCCCCTCATTAATACAACTCCAAAATACGATGCATGATATCAAGTTCAGATTTTCAATAAATAAAATATTTTGAATGATTTAAAGCTTTTTTACATGTTATTGCCAAGCTCCTTGGAAAACCTGCCGCAGGAGTACCATGAGCAGAGTATGATTAGCTTTTTCATTAGGTAGTATTCTCTCCCCTCATTAATACAACGCAAGCCACTGTACTAGGAAATTATTCTATTTTCAGACTTGGATTTACCACGATGGAATTTTATTTGACAAATGCTTTTAAAAATTATGGTATTGTTTTGCAAAGAGCACATTGGGTAATATACAACCCTTAAAAACTAATATACAACCCCACAGGCTTCCATATATGGTTAAGGTCATCCTGGCACCCACTACATTAATATTTTCACACCTTAAGTTAAAGGTTTCAAAATTCAATGGCTACGAATCAAACTAAATAGAACTCAAATTCTTAAATTTATACAACAACAAACTAAATCACAAATGAACCAAATTTACGTACTAATGCATCTCCACTTGGTAACTATGCCCTAAACTTTTTGTAATTCTTGATATTTTGAAATTAGCTTCTTTATAAAATTTTATAAAATCATTAAAAATAATACTTATACTACACCTTACATCACACAAACTAATTTGACTTGTCTTTTAATTCACAAATTAAAAATTTAATAACATAATTATTAAATTAAATTAAAAAATAATATAAAACTAATTAATAATATAAAATAATTTATATATGGCCATAAACACAATTATATATATATATATATATATATATATATATATATCATGAAATTAAAAAGTCAATTTCATATTTTTTAATTTATAAAAAAATTAAATATAAAATTCGAAAAGAGTACAAAAGCACAATATATTTCAATATGAAAAAAGAAATTCACCCTATTGATTTTTAATGTATAGACCCAATTTGCAAATATTGCAACTCAAGCAAGAGCAAGGAAAGTTAGGATTTGAAATTCAAAACAATTTGGGTGTTGTGTAATTTTGACTAAAATGAATTTAGTTTTTAGCCAATACAATATAATTTTTTTTATATTTCCATTATAAGCATGAGTTCAGTGATACATTTTACAATTGCATTTATAGAGCATAATAAATAATTATTTTAGTATATAGCAATAATTTTCCTATAATTTCACTATCATTTACTAAGCGGCACGGATTACATATGCTAATTTATACTGTATACAATTTTTAACATGTTTGAAAATATTTATTCTCTAAATTAAAATATGTTAATTTATTATCCCCAAGCTTGGATTATATTAAGTAAGTCAAATGTTTCTAACCAAATTAAAACTTTGGGAAAGTTTTTTATTTGTATTTTTTAAATTATTTAATTGGCATTTCTTTTTTAACATATTTATATTTTTTATGGAATAATTATTTTTAAATAATTAATATATTTAACTTTTATTTTTCACATATTTTATTAACAAATCATTTTTCTTGATCTTTACATAACGAAAATTTATTATAATTCAATTATCAAATTAGCAATGTGATTAAAAATATTTATATTTTCATTAAATATTTTTTTAAATTATTAAATTAAGTCATATTATATGTTTTTTTAGACATGAAGAAAAAATAGCATAACTTCATTAATAGTAACTTGAATCCAACATTTCTAGTTTAAATTTAATTATACTTTATTACAAAACAAATCTTCATAAACATGCTCAAACTCAAATTGCAACATCTCTATAATTACATTAAGCGGCATGTAATAGCTGCCCATAGATATTTTCAAGATCACATTGCAACATTATTATATTTAAATTAATTATTTCTAATTTAATTTAACTATACTTTATTACAAAGCAAATCTTCATAAACATGCTCAAACTCAAATTGCAACATCTCTATAATTACATTAAGCGATATGTAATAGCTACTGATAGACATTTGCAAGATCACATTGCAACATTAATATATTTAAATTAAGCGGCAGATAGTAGCTACCTTGTAGCCTTGTTTAAAATATAATTTGTAGATAGGAATATATATATGCAAGTAGATGTGTTTACTCTTATTTATTTATTTAAAAGGATGGATAAGATTGAATGTCGCATGACCATAATTAGGGTATCCTTTGTGTGATTGCTTGATCTACGGTTGACATTAAAAGGAGTATGAAGCATTGTAACTAAAATTAATTAAAATCATTTTTCAATAAATAATGTTATTGAAAAATCAAATACGTAGCCCGTGCAATCCATTGAATGTTACAAATGCTATTGAAACAAATTCCATGTCATTTATTAAGGCTCTCCTCATCTAGCTAATTGATCATCCTCCTCCTCCAAATCCCTAAATTCATTCACCCAAATTACTCGGTTGATATCTCAATGACTTTTTATGAGAACTGAATCCCCACTTGAATCCCTGCCTAGGCATGTGGCTATCGACGATAATCTCTGAAGGGTATATACCACATCTCTAAATGTATGGAAGAACTCTCTTGTTTAGAGTTGCAATGTTTTTATGATATCCAACTCCAGTGGAAACCTTGTGTTTAGCATCAAGAGGTATCCTTTAGATCCCGAGAACGAAGTGTTGCTCATGGATGGTGTAGGAATTACCCTTCTCAAAATGTTACAAAAGGTATATAAACATAATATTTTTAAATGGGACTCCATAAGAATTAAATATCTATAACCCTTGAAAGTGAATTAATTTGCATTACAAATCACTCAGTTCATATCTCGATTGCTAATTATGAGACTTGAATCACTGCCTAGGCATGTTGCGATCAAAGATAAGTTCTCAAGGGCCTCTACCACATCTCTAACAATATGGAATCACTCACTTGTTTACAGCTACAATGGTTGTATGATATTCAATTATAGTGGAAACCTTGTGTTTAGCGTCGAAAGGTATCCTTTAGATCCCAAGAACAAAGTCTTTCTCATGGACGGTGCAAGAATGAATGGCATCGAAGATTTATTTTTACAATAAAACACTGAATTTTCATTTTTCACCAGTTCTTTATCTCTTCTTACCCATATAGTCCATGTTTTCTTTTAAATATGTTTTAATTTATGAAATAAGACAAAAATCTTTGGGACTAGTTCAATTTTAACTTGAACTGTAACATATGTATACAATCTTTCTCATTTTTGTGTTGTTGTAGTAGAACATCCTTCTTCGATCAGGTGCTTAGTTTTAGGCTCAAAAATCAAAGTTCTCATAATGGCATGAAACATGAACGACCGTGTATTTCTCGTTGTTCTAAATCTGACACACTTCGTTCCACGCAAAATGGACTCTATATGCTCCCAGAAATTAGTTATGTCTATTTGCACAAACAATTTTTTTTTTTTTGGTTTTTAAGCTCTTGTGGTTATCATTTGAAGACCTTCCCAGATTATCCATAGTATTAAGGAACATTTTTCGACGTTTCAAATCCAAACGGGGATCCATCATCAGGACATTTGAATGATGATGGATCCCCGTTGGGATTCGAAACGTCGACAAATGTTCCTTAATACTTTGGATAATCCAGGAAGCTCTTCAAGGAAAAAAATGGTGATATGGAGCCCAGTCAGTAGTCCGTACTACTGATGTGGCATTTTGACTGGGCAGGGTCAATATTTGGTCAATTTTCCACTGGTGAATTAGAGACTACCAAGTGGCGGCATCCGATTGGTTTGAATTTTTGTGGTTACATGGTAGTTTTTAAATGGTGAAGTTTCAGTTCAATGGGGAGAGAAAACATGTGGTAGCCTAGGGCCGCCATGCGTCGCCCCCTCTACCACCACCCCCCACCCCCCCCCTCCATGGTGGTGTGGTGTAAAAAATTTGTACAAGTCTGGGCAGAGGCACTGGTGTTCGACCCCGCGACCTCCCACGCAGCATGAATGCTAGCTACCGCTACACCATGCATTGAGTCTTAACCTTAGTGGCTTGCTGCATATATTTCAAGTGTTAAATTGTTTCCGTCGGGGGGAGAGGGCGCCAGCTCCCAATGAAAAATGCAACCATATCCGGTATCCATCAACAGAGCTAAAATTTAAGAGCACTATTAAACCGTAATCCATCATTAATTAGCGCTAATGTGGATTATTAACGATAAGCTAGAATTAGGACTAAGCATGGGTTTAAAGGCTAACCACATTTAATTAATGCTAAGCATGCATAATTAAGTTAATGAGGATGAGTTTCATGGTCCACTAAATTCGACACAACTACTATTTTAATTCCATCTAACTGGATTTAGCTCCAGTTAGCTAAATTTAGGCCATAAATTTTGGAAAAAACTATAGATGGTCATAACTTGGAGTTTTCAACCAAATCAGGCTTAGAAAGAGGATAGATAATCATCCTTGAGAATTTTGGACTCAATGGAAGAGGTATGAGAAGCCATTGAGCACATCTACATAATATTTTTTCAGGTTGAAAATGAAGGATGTATGGATCAATCAAGCTTTGGAGCATAATTGTTTGATCATTTATCCAAATTGAGCTCAGAAAGAGGCTTCATAGATGTTGGATGCTATGAATCCAATGGTGATATCCTTTTTCTTCTTTGAGCACATCTAGATGGAATTTTTCAGGATTGAAGCTAAGAGATGTATGGATCAAGTAGGGTTTAGTTTTAGAACCTAAGGGTGTTCAACATGAAGAAGACCTTGTAGGGGTTTTCCTCACCTTCAGAATTCATATGCAACAGCTGTAACCAACAGAGTTCAAATCAGGTTTAACTTCTTTCATTGTGAAGTTTTCATTATGTGCTTCAATGTGGAATTTAAGGATCCACATGATGTGTCTGACTCATTTCAGTGGAAGTATGTCATCTTTGTAGGAGATATTTTGAATTTTTGATGTTTTGAGAGTTTTCTGTAGGAGGAAATTATCTTTTAGGGGTAATAGCCACATTCTATTTTCAGCAAAAAATTAATGTACTTTAATACTGAATTATATGAGTCGGCTAGTCATGTTGACATGCCCAGAGATGTAGTCAAGGAGGGGTGAACTCCGTCAACAAATATTTTGTCTTGCTCTTCTTTATTTCCATGAATTATGTGTGTGTGTTTTTCATTAAGTTCAATTGCACATAAGGACTGATTCATGTTGAAGAGATATCAAACGAATATGTTTTTTTTGAAAGCCCAATTTTATGCATTGCAAAGTGTCGACGCGATCCCAAGTTTAGTTATATAATTTTGAGGAAGAGGAAAGAGAACACCTCCTCCAAATACAGATCATATTATGAGCATAAAACTTCTGTATATATTATTTAATCTCTTTTCATATAGAATAATAATGATATTTTCATTTAAGTTGATAGGCCTTTTAAAACAACTAAGGTGTATTTTGGTTAGGGATCACCCAAGAGAATCCATTTTCATTTCTGGAATATTATTTTCATATATTTTTCATTTGGGGATCAAGTAATTTGATACTTAAGCTATTCCATGGTCTCCAAATGTTTTTGAATGGAAATGCAAATCCATTGGGTATATGAAGGTTGTAAAGATAAGTTTTGTACATGATAATTTTTGTACCCCCAATAAGTTTTTGCATATACTACGAATAAAGATAATTGATGGGGCTAACATTTAAAAAAAATATTACCTAAATTCTATGCGGTCAATCCTCTCATGTCCTTTGCAATATTCGTTTCACTATGATCTTTTAGAGGCACAAATAACAAACAACTATACAAGAATAGTTCCATACTCACGCTTTACACTTCCAATCTCATAACAAATTGTATAACTTATTGAAAAAAAAAGTCATATAAATATTATGGTCAAAACAAAAGAAAATTGAACATTACAAAATTATTTATGTATTTTTAAAGAAGAAAAAGTATAATCCAAACTACAGATCAAATAGATGGTGAAATAAAAATGACAAGTTGGGTAAAACGTTTGCTATTAAACAAATAATAGAAATTACTTGAAGCTTAATTAATTATCTATGGATTAGGTTTTTTCTCTCTACCTTGCGTTTTATATCATTCTCCAGACTCTTCGATGGTTCCCATGTTATTAACAAACATATGCAATTTAAGATATAGAATTTTTCCAATGAATTGATAACAATTTTTCACATTTTCCAAAATTTACAACTTAAAAATATTTACCAAGAATAAATAAATTCATTCGTACAAATCCTCTACTCAATTCTGTGTAAATTTATATGCAATTTATAAAATAAAATAAAATTCTAGAAATAAATATCACAAAATATTACCATCAATGGAGGAGGATGGAAATGTCTCATCCTAGTCATTGCCCAATGATTAGAGCTTATAAAAGAGATTGCCTCCAAATCCTATAAATGAGGCAAATACAGATATATACACATCATCCACAAGAGATAAAACATATTTAAATAAGACATAACAGTGGATGGGACTCCAGGAAAGATGACATAACATCATGATAAAACAGATTTATATAAGACATAACAGTGGATGGGACTCATGACAGACAGCCTGTGAGGATGAGAAAACCTAATCAAGAAAAATGAATTGGAAATAAAAACAATTATGTCGAACAAAATGCATGCTCCTCCCACACAACGATAATTTTTACCACCTACGTCCAAACACAAAAATTCAGATAATGTTATCATGATGCAAACTCTATCTTTGATAATTGTATTGGTCGGTGATTGAAAAGTTTCTAAGAGGTTTCCCAGCTGTATGCTTTTTGAATTTCATAATAGATGGTGATAAAAAAGTTTGTGGATGTTGCACAACTTTATGTTATTGTTTTTTTTAATTATTGTTTATCATTTTGTATTTGGAATGATAAAGATTGAGGCCATTGTTACTACTATGTTGGTCTATTGTCTTTGAAGAGAAAAGTAACCATGGATAAAAAAAATTGAATTCTCCTTGATATTAATAGAATTTGAAAAAAATAATTTGGTTTGAGTGGTAAAAATATTTTAGATTATAGTGATTGGACTATCACAACCAGGTGACATGGATTACAAACTTAGGCATATTCTTATTGTTAAATAAAAACTGTTAAAATTTATGATCTGTGAGTTTTGGGGTTGTGAGAAAATGGGAGAATGGTTTTTGGTATTCAGATTTAAATAAATAATATTTTTTTATTGATTTAAATATTCTACACTAAAAAATTTGGAGCAGATGTAGTACTGTTAATAAATTGGAATATTAAATTAAAATTAAAAATAAAAGAATATAATATTGATTTATAAACATATATAAAATCTTGTGTATTTTTTTTTACTATATTTAGTTTTATATATTTTAATAAATTTAATAAAAAATATATAATGTGAATTAGAAATATTTTTATATTAAATTGTGAATATATATAAATTATAAATATTATTTATAAATTAAAATTTAATTTATTATAAAATGAAGTATATAACTAATATATTAATAATTTAATAAAATTACAATTAACAATATTTATATATAGATATATGAAATTATTTTGAGGATTATTATAGATTTATCTTTAATTCAAGATCTACCAAGTTTTTAGAGGAGTGAAACTTTTCGAGGTCTAAAATTTCTAGAATTTTTTGCAATCTAAAAACTGTTTGTATTTTGAAAATTTTCATCCTTCTCAATTATCTAGATTTAAAATGGATCTATCCAAATTTATAAATCATGATTAATAATAATTTATTGGTCTTGTTAGAAGATATAGATTTAAAATGGATTTATGCAAATTTATAAATCATGATGATATATTAATTTACTATTCTTTTCAACAACATATGCAAAAAAAAAAAAAAATGGGGGTGCAAGTTGATTATCTAAATAAAATTTAGATAGTTGATTAATTTCTTTTAATTATTTAGTGTTTAGATGATATTTAAATTACATATTTTAGTAATATAGATTTATAATTAATTTACATCTTTAATTTATCTAAATTTAATTTACCAATAAATATTAACATGTTGTTAGTAAGGATAAGTAATATTATGAATTGAAGGGATAAATGTTAATATTAATCCCAGGGTTTAATATAAATCCCTTGGGTTTATAATCATGATAAACCATGGTCCAGCATGATCCAACATCACATTGTGACAAAGATTGTCTCAATATGAAAATCAACCATGGTAAGCCATTTTCATTCATAGTCAACCATGGTCAACCACGTTTTGACGTTGCATTATGAGAAAGGTCCTCTCAATATAAAAATCAGTCATGGTCAACCATGTTTGTTTTATGGTTTACAATATTTATCTTAGGGTTTATATACCTTGGGTTTCCAATATTAATCCCTTGGGTTTAATATTATTTCCCTAGGTTTTTATTATTAGTCACTTGGGTTTATTAGTGCCTTGGGTTTAATATTATTTCCTTGGGTTTTTATTATTAGTCACTTGGGTTTATTAGTGCCTTGGGTTTATAATATTAATACTAAGGTTTAATATGAAAACCTTGGGTTTATAATCCATTGAATTTTTAATATAAATTCCTTGGTTTCATTAGTCCCTTGGGTTTATAATATTGATAATTGCTTATGTTTGTAATATTAATTCCAAGGGTTTCTAATATTAATCTCTTGGGATTTTAATATTAATCTATTAGGTTTATTAATCACTTAAGTTTATCATAATTATCTCTTGGTCTTATTAATATTAGGGTTTATATTCCTATGGTTTTATATTAATTTGCTATGGTTCAATGTTACTTCCTTGGGTTTATAATTCCTTAGGTTTTTAAAACTAATATTTTTGGTTTATAATATTAATTCTCAGATTTATAATAGAAATGCTAGGGTTTAATGTTTATTTATGGGTTTATAATATTTATCTTAAGGTATATATCCCTATTTATTGTAAGGTATAAATCCCTCACGTTTATAATATTAATTCCTTAGTTTTGTGACAAATATTTTTCAATATGGAAATCAGTCATGGTCAACCATGGTCGATCATCGTCATCCAACATCAATCATCGTCAACATTGGTCAAACATGGTCTACCATGGTACAATGCCACATTGTGACAAATATTGTCTCTATATGAATATCAATAATGGTAAACCATGGTCAAACATCACATTGTGAGAAATATTTTCTCAATATGAAAATCAATCATGGTCAACGATGGTCATTAATGATGGTCCCATTGGGACAAATATTGTGTCATGGTGTAATGTCACATTGTGTCAACCATGGTAAAACATGGTCAATCATGGTCAACCATGGTCAACCATGGTTTACCATGGTCAATTAAGGTTAACCATGATCTCCATGGTTATCTATGGTAAAAGGTCTCATTGTGACAAAGATTATCTAAACATAAAAATTAATCCTCGAGAACCATGGTTAATGACGGTCCTATGTTGTATTGTGACAAATATTTTCTAAATATGTAATTCAACCATGGTCAACCATGGTCAATCATGTTTATTTTATTGTTTATAATATTTATCATATGGTTTATATGCCTTGGTTTATAATATTTATCTTAGTGTTTATCATAGGATTTTATCGATATGAAAATCAATCCTCGTTAATGATGGTCCAACGTTGCATTGTGATAATCTTAATATGAAAACCCACCATGGTCAACCATGGTCCAACATCATATTATGAAAAATATTGTCTTGATATGAAAATAAATCATGGTCAACTGTGGTCCACCGTTGCACGCCAACAAAGATTTTCTTGATATCAAAATCAATTATGGTCAACCATGTTTATTTGAGGGCTCAAAATATTTATATTAGTTTATATATGCATTGGGTTTATAATATTAATCCCTTTTTGTTTAATACTATTCCCTTGGGTTTATAATCCCTTGGAGTTTTGGTATTAATCGCTTGATTTTTTAATATCAATCCCTTGGCTTTATTAATCTAAGGATTCATATTCCTATGGTATAATATCATTCATAGAGTTTATAAGATTAATCCTAGGGTTTATTATAAAGCCTTTGGGTTTATAATCATGGTCAATTATGGTATAATGTCACATTGTGACAAAAACTGTCTTAATATGAAAATCAACCATGGTCAACCATCACAAACAATGGTCCAATGTCACATTGTGACAAAGATTGTCTCAATATGAAAATCAACAATGGTCAAACATTGTTAACCATGGTACAATGTTGTATTCTGACAAATATTATCCCAATAAGAAAATCAATCATAGTCAAACATGGTTAACTATGGTCTGATATCACATTTTGGAAAAGATTGTCTCAATATGAAAATAGACCATGGTCACCCATCACAACCAATGTTTTCTTTACCATTTATAATATTTATCATAGGGTTTATATATCTTGGTTTATAATATTTATATTGGGTTTATCATAGGATTTTATCAATATGAAAATCAACCATGGTCAACATAGGTCAAACATGGTCGACCATGATCAATTATGGTCAATCATGGTTAGCGATGTTCGACACTGGTAAAACGTAACATTGTGACAAAGATTCTCTTAGTATGAAAATCAACCATGGTCAGTCATGGTCAACCATAGTTAATAACCATAGTCACATTGTGACAAAGGTTGTCTCTTGGTCCAACGTTAGATTGTGACAACCATGGTCAACCATGGTCGAACATTGCATTGTCCCAAAGGTTGCCTCAATATGAAAATCAACCATGATCAACCATGGTCTAACGTCACATTGTGTCAATGTGAAAATGAACCATGGTCAACCATGTTTATTTTATGTTTTATTATATTTATCTTAGGGTTTATATACCTTGGATTTATAATATTAATCCCTTGGGTTTATAATCTATAAATCAGTTGGATTTATAGTCATGGTCAAGTATGGTAAACCATGGCCCAATGTCACATTGTAACAAAGACTCTCTCAATATGAAAATAAAACATGGTCCAATGTCACATTTTGAAAAATAATGTCTCAATATGAAAATCAACCATGGTCAAGCATGGTCAACCGTGGTGAAACGTCGCATTGTGACAAAGATTGTCTCAATATGAAAATCAATCATAGTCAACTATGGTTAACCCTGGTCCAATCTCACATTATGACAAATATTCTCTCAATATGAAAATCGCTCATGCTAAACCATGGCCAACCATGTTTATTGTACCATTTCTAATATTTATCATAGGGTTTATATACCTTGTTTTATAATATTTACCTTAAATTTTATCATAGGATTTTGTTAATATGAAAATAACCATAGTCAACTATGGTCAAAATTGGCCAAACATGGTTGACCATTGTTAATTTCGATCAATCATGGATAGCGATGGTTAACAATAGTCGAACGGGACAATGTGACAAAGATATTTTTAGTATGAAGATCGTGCATGGTCTACCATCGTCAAACATGATCAACCATCGTCAATAACCATGGTCACATTGTAACAAAGATTGTCTCTTGGTCCAACGTCACATTGTGACAACCATGGTCGAATGTTACATTATGCCAAATATTACCTCAATATGAAAATCAACCATGGTCCAGTGTCGCATTGTGACAAAGCTTGTGTCAATGTGAAAATCAACCATGGTCAACCATGTTTATTTTAGGGTTTATAATATTTGTCGTAGGGTTTATAATATTAGTCCCTTGGGTTTAATATTTTTTCCTTAGGTTTATAATCCTTTCAATTTTTAGTATTAATCCCTTGGGTTTATAATATCAATCCATTGGGTTTATTAATCTAAGGGTTCATATTCCTAGAGTATATTCATAAGGTTTATAACATTATTCCTAGGGTTTAATATAAATCCCTTTAGTTTAAGGGTTTATAACATTTATCTTAGGGTTTATATACCATAAGTTTACAATATTAATCCCTTGGGTTTAATAGTAATCCCTTGATTTTTTAGTATTAATTCCATAGATTTATTAATGCTTTGGATTTATAATATAAATGCCTTCGGTTTATTAGTTTAACGGTTTATATTCCTAGGGTATATTATTGTTAATACAATTTATAATACTAATCTGCAGGTTTAATATAAATCCTTTAGGTTTATAATATCAATTCTTGGGTTTATCATTCCCTTGAGTTTATAATATTAATAATTGCTTATATTTATAGTATTAATAATCACTTAAATTTATAATATTAATTCTAAACGTTTATATTATTAATCTATTTGGTTTGAAATATTAATCCTTTGGGTATTTAATAATAATTCTTTAAATTTATAATATTAATCCTTTGTATCTAATAATATTTTTAGGGTTTATAATGCATTGGGATTTTAATAATAATAATCCATTTAATTAATAATATCAATATTTATAATAATAATAATATATTATTATAATAATAAATTTTATAAATTTTAATTGTTATATTATTGCATTTATAAAAAATATCATAAATTATTACTAATATTATAATTATTTATTTTTAATATCATTATTTATATTATTTTTTAATATTTATATTTATATTTTTTAATAATAATAATAATAATAATAATAATAATAATAACAACAACAACAATAACAATAACAATAACAATAATAACAATTACAATTTATATAAAATAAATATATAATTTAGAAATTACTAGTTACTAATGTTAATATTTATTTTACTTTAATTTATTATTCATATTAATATTAGTATTTATATTAATAGTATTAAATTATAATAATAGTATTATATAATTTACAAATAAAATATAAAATTATTAATGTTAATATTAATAAATATATATTAATAAATGTGGTTTATATATATTTATTATTTATCAATGTAGTTGTGTTAATATATTTCTTTCAAAATATGAAAATATTTAAAAGTTTTAAATTTTATCATTTTAAATATATTATTTTAATTTTTTTTATTAAATTTAATTTTAAAAAAAAACTTAGTTAAAATAAATTTTTTTTTATACCTTAATACGAAAGAATTGAGCGTCAATACGGTCCTTCTGTCTCCACATCATCAAACACCAATTCCGACATCCACATCGTTTCTTCTAGAGTGTAGTATATACCATAGTATATACCATATGACCGTAGGCCATACTTCTTCAACAATATGATAGAAGCTAGATGGTTCTCGAGAAACAATACACAATTACATTGGGGAAAGCTTATTTCTAAGTTTATTTATCCACAAATGTACTTGAGAATAAATGCCCACCCAATGGTAGGTGTGAATTTATTTCCTAGGTGCATTTATGGATGGATAGACTTAAAAATAAGCTTTTCCATGTAGGTGTGCATTTATTTCCTAAGTGCATTTATGGATGGATAGACATAAAAATAAGCTTTTTGTCACACCTCCTATTTTACTTCCCAAATTTTTTTTTTCCATTCATTTGTTCAAGTTAAATTCTAGCAAGGGATTATGCTATTACCTTATAGATTTGGTCTGATCAGAATTGTTTTCTCAATTTTGATTTATTCCCATGTATCAAGTATATCCCATTAAACGTGAATACATTTGACTTGTAACCCATATGGGAATTAAATAAAATTGTAACACCCATAACCATAATTATCATAACACCGAATGGGTTTGTATATGTATATATATATATATACACCCACTTTATATGTCCAACTTTTGATTGTAAATGTTTGACATAATCATATATCTAAGGGACATAGATGGAAATCGATTTGGGTTCACATGTTAACCACGTTTGTATTTGGCAATGGGTCCATATGAAAACACTTAGAATTCTAGATGTATTACTCCACGTCTTCACTTGTGGATGGCGTATAACTCATGATGAAATTAATTTGACCTATGTTTATAGCTCTACGTACATAGTATTCATGTCGACTTAATTGTCCTCTCGTACTTGTTTCTATCTCCAATTGATTTTGTGTGTGTTGGCTTCCACGTATTTCGAGTTTGTGAGTTGATTTCTTGTAGATGTATTTGGAGACGGAAATGCCGTTGCACGTAGCTCACATATAAATTTTAGTTTTCGCCACATAGATTGTAACGGGTCTCTGTCCATTTGTGGTCACGTGAATTTGTTCCACGTCGCTCTGAGTTACTCCCGTCACCCTACCTTGTCGCCCAAGCAATGCTACGACACTGCCAGTCCAATTTGACATTCAATGGCATTGCCCGTTAGGTTAAATATTTAATGCAGGAGGTACTTGGCTCATTAACACTTCGATCCATGGCTTCTTCCATCAGATCTTGCCAGTTGGACGACGCCGATTCATTTCTGGCTTTAGGGTTTATCGATAAATCTGGATATAATTTCATATGTTAATTTTTGCAGGGTTATTTTTTCGGTTTTCTTTCTGCGCGTTCTGGTTTGTTCATGACAAAGAAAATTTGGTGCCATAACCACTAACGGAATTCGGCCCCGTCTATGGCATATCTCCGCGCTAACATGACCACTTCAGGTATGAAATTTTCGTAGGGTGAAATCGTCCGGTTCTTACTGTTTAACATGGTTTCATTCTTTTGATTAAATTTTACTCTCCCTTTTTTTCGAGCCCTTGCTACGATTATGGGACTTAGATGAACCATATGCCATCGTTTTGTTCCAGGTTGACTTGCATTTAACAATTTGTTGAGATTTTGTTGCGTCTCACCTTTTTACTATGCTGGTTTGCAGAGAATTTGTTGTTTCGCTTTCCAGGCGTTAGATGGTGTGTGTTGAATCCATGCAATTGGCATTTGCTTCTGCGAATTCTCAAGAGCTCGTTCTGACCGACTGCTCTTGGGTTCAGAGGTTATCCTCTCCTTACACTCATCGATGGTTCCTCGGGGTTTATTACTCTGGCGCTAGAGCGACACTCTGGTTCGTTTCTCTTCTTGACCTGTGTAGGTCGAAACTCATACTGTTTGGGAATATTGTTTCATTATTTGTTTTTGAACATCAACCTTAAATTTGTATTTATTTATAAACATTTCTTACTCATACGTTACAGGCTATGGATGGATTGGAATCTCTCCCTTACCAGGTACTACCATTTTCCCAGTCATCATTTTATCCTTGCTTATACTATTCCTCCTCATCACGTTTGGCATTATAATTAATTTGGGCTTCTTGACTCTTGCAGGTAACATAAGACTTACGTCTTACTCCCTCATATTGACACCGTGAGTAGTCGCTGCCTTTGACATTAACGTTGGCTCTGTTTCACACTTGCAGGTCAGTATTCACCGAACACTGGATAGAGGAAATCCTTATGGTTATACAATACTTGTTAGACGGCTTAAATTTTTGTATTAATAAAGTTGTACAAGTTTTTACAATTATGACTATTAAGTCTCGACCCTGAATACTTATTGATATCTGCTCCAGTGGCATTTTGAGATGGTTCTCAGGACACAGGGTTTGAATCATTTCAATTTTTGTATATATGTACTTCTATCGTTATACCCTCATTAGAATCTTATGGGTTCTATTATTCTTTTTTATTTGAATCTGGTTAACTACTTACTGATAGTAGTTTATTCACTTTCTGTGTATTTTATTGTCTTGTAACTTTCAGATCATGTATTCGTTTATGAACCTTGGAATACTTTAATGGATAATGTACTGCTCTTTCTCAGTGTTGAAGTCTAATTGCCTGTATTCTTATACTCCTCATTTTTATTATGGTGTTCAGAAATGGTTCTGTCTATATCATTATTGTATTAGGAAGGCTTTCTTGTACCATGTCTGTGTATGTGATTCTCAAATCACACTAGTTGGCAGTTTTGATAGTAACAGTCTCCCAGTCTCTTCTTCTATGGTGAAATGGTATAGAGTATTAATAGTTCTGTTCTATACCTTTGGTTACTAATTTTCCCAAATTTATTTACAGGTATTGTATGAATATTTGATTCCATACTTATGTCTAAAATATCATAGCATGTACAATAATCTACTATACACCCTTTTATTTGATAGACTATAATACTTATAGCTGATGTAAATCTGCATGTTGCTTATTTACTTAGCTTCTTTCAACTAATAGTATTATCCTCTAATGTAAGGATGATTCCATTATGTACTAATAAGCAGTTTCATGCCAATGGATATTTTTTCCCTTCTAATGTATAATAAATTTATTATCTATAGCCATAACTTGTTGTTGGGCTTCTGTTTTCTTATGAATGATATATTGACCTTCAAGTCAGTCTATGAAATCTTGTCTTTCTCATTCAATTCAGAGCGATTGAATTTATTGTAAATCCCTGTTCTTAGTACTGAACTAAATAATTACTTCTTCACTCCATACATTCATTTTCTCACTGTTTCAATTCTTCCAGAAACAGATTAAAGTTACATTTTGGTGAACTATGAATTACTAAGATTCTCCAGCATTTAACTTAAGTATTAATTTAGAAAATTTGGAGAATGTCTCCTCAGTTCAACTAATGATACTCATAGTTGCATACTAATAGATCAGAAGTATCTTACAGCTGAATCATCTGTGAAGGAAATATGTATCCCCGGATTTAAACCAACCTTGGTTTAGAGTTTCTGGGGGATTCTACTTTACAGATTTTCTTGCCTACAACTATATAGAATTATGAAGGTACATTCCTAATGATAAATTCTGTTGAATGTAGCATTAAAATTTTAACATAAAATCAAACAATTATATGTAGCCAATTCATACCACAGAAGTAGTAACACCAAATAAATTTCAATGCATACCACTCATGCAGTCAACCAACCTCCCAACCTTAGAGTCCTTCTGTCTCCCAGAACTCACCCTCGAGCTGAGATCACCTCCATCACAGATCAACCACTAATCTATTTAGGAGCAGCTTATTTAAGTTATTGTTCCCAAAAGCATGTTTCTAATTCTGCGTCTAGAATAGGAGGATGCTTTTCTTCCTGTTTGCCTAGGCTTCCCATTTTAGGGATTCTTTAAAGCTGTTTTATGTTTTTCCTCAGCTTTTCCAGCTTTTTACCTCTTCCCAACTACTTTCCTCATCATTGGGGAAATTTAGATTCTTCCTCAAGAATCTAAATTAGAATTAATTTCTTTCAAGGATTTTTGAAAGATTGTGGGGAAATATTTGCCTCATCCATCCTCATGGATTTAGCAAGTGATCTCATAAATCTCATTTTTGGTCAATCTGCACACAATCATTTTATTCATTTCCTCAAATTAAATATTTAATTACATTCACAAAATACTTGTCCTTTGGGGTCCACTCCCCTTAGGATTAAAGTTCAAATGTCTAGCTTTGAGATTCAAACACATAAATTGGGGGTGTTACATATTCCCCCTCTGAAAATAAACACTGTCCTCGGTGTTGTTATTCAACTACTAGAGTTCATTTTTCAAACAAAAATGGATATCTTTCCATCATTTCAGCTTCTCTTTCCTAGGTAGCTTCTTTAGCAGTAAAGTGCTTCCACTGCACCTTTACTCTTGCTACTGTTCTATTTCTCAATTCAATTTCTTCCCATCCACCTGTACAACATTCCAATCAACTATGTGAGAAGCATCATGCACATATCTTTTTAATAACGAAACATGAAACACATCATGAACGCTAACATGGGGTGGTAAGGCCAGTTTGTAATCCACTGGTCCCACCCTTTCTAATACTTCAAAAGGACCACAATATCTAGGAGCAATTTTTGCACAACTTCCAGCATAAAGAGTGCTCTTTTGGGGTTTAATACGCAAGTACACATGCTCCCCCACTTTAAACTCTCGGTGTACTCTTTTCTTATTAGCATAGTTATTCTGGCGATCTTATGCTGTCTTGATGTTCCTTTGTATCTGTTTGACAATTCTTTCCATCTCTTGTAAAGCATCTGGTCCCAACATTAATTTATCTTCTGGCTGACTCCAGCTCAAGGGGTACAACACTTCCTTCCATATAATGCCTCGAACGGACTCATTTTGATGGAGGATTGGTAGTTTTTATTATAGGAAAATTCAGCTAAATGCAAGTAATCTTCCCACTTTGATGGTCTATCCATCACATACATTCTCAGCATGTCCTTCAAAATTTGATTAGTTCTTTCCATTTGACCATCTGTCTGAGGGTGGTAAGCAGTACTAAAATTCAATTTAGTACCCATCCCTCCGAATAGACCTTTCCAAAAAGCTGCTGTAAACTTAGGATCTCGGTCAGAAATAATCACCTTTGGAACCCCATGGAGTCTTACTACCTCCTTTAAGAACACATTCACTACTTGAGCTGTTCCGAAAGTAGATTTCACTGGTATAAAATGTGCAACTTTTGTTAAAGTGTCTACTACTACCATTACTGAATCATGTTGGTGTTTGGTTTTGGGTAATCCTGTTATGAAATCCATGGAAACTATGTCCCATTTCCATTCTGCAACCGGCAAAGGGTTTAAAAGCCCAGCAGGATGCTGATGCTCAACTTTGACTAGTTGACATTCCATGCATCTACTTAAATATTCTGCTACATCTTTCATCATTCCTGGCCAGAACAACTTCTTTTTCAGGGCTGTTAACATTTTCTGATATGCTGGATGTCCTGCATATGGCTATTTGTGGTATTCATCCAAAATTTTCCTTTTTAAGGACTCTACATTGGGAATATACAATCTATTCTTATAGCAGATCAACCCTTTTTGGTTTTGAGTGAAATCAGTTTTCTCCTTTTTCTGTAATTTCACCAGGAGTGTTTCATAATTTGGATCTTGGTTTGCTGCCTCTTTCACCAAATCTTCTACATCAATCTGAACACTACTTCCAATGCTATTGATATTCTGACAAGAATTTCTGCTGAATGCATCAGCAATTTTATTTTCTTTCCCTCTGATATGTTTTATGTCCATATCAAATTCACTTAGAAAAGACAACCATCTGGCTTGTCTAGCATTCAAATCAGTTTGGGAAAAGAAATATTTGAGACTAATATGATCAGTCATCAATGTAAATTTTTTTCCAAGAAGATAGTGCCGCTACATTTTCAAAGCATGGATAACAGCTGCTAATTCTAAATCATAGGCACTATAATTAGGTTCATGTATCTTAAGTTTCCTAGATTCATAGGCAATAACTGAATTTTCCTGCAAAAGAACTCCTCCCAATCCCTCTCTATAGGCATCCGTACATACCACAAATTCTTTATCAGGATCTGCAATCTTCAGTATAGGGGCTGTAGTAAGTTTTAGTTTTAGTTGGTCAAAAATATTTTGGCATTTTTCAGTCCACTCAAATTTGACACCTTTCCTTTGTAATGACGTGATGGGATGTGCTATGGTAGAAAACCTCTCCACAAATCTGTGATAATAGCCTGCAAACCCCATGAATGATCTCACTGCTAAAACATCAGTTGGCACAAGCCATTCTTTGATTGCCTTTATCTTTTCAGGGTCAACAACAAGGCCTTGTTTAGAAATAATATGACCCAAATATTGGATCTTATCTTTATAAAATTCACATTTGCTAAACTTGGCATATAGCTGGTTTTCCTTCAGACTTTGCAATACTATCCTCAAGTGTTCTTTATGTTCCTCCTCACTTTTTGAATAGACTAAGATATCATCTATAAACACAAGGACAAATTTATCCAAGTACTTGTTTAACACACTGTTCATTAGGCACATAAATGTGGCAGGGACATTTGTCAAACCAAAAGGTAGGACTACAAATTCGTAGTGACCATACCTGGTTCGAAAGGTTGTTTTGATGATTTCTTCTTCTTTAATTCTAAGCTGGTGATAACCAGTCCTTAGATCAATCTTCGAAAATACTGAAGCTCCTCTCACTTGATCAAAAAGATCATCAATTCGAGGCAAAGGGTATCTATTTTTAATGGTCAACTTGTTCAATTGAAGATAATCAATGCACATCCGAAGAGTTCCATATTTATTTTTCACGAACAGCACCTGTGCTCCGCAAGGAGACACACTCAGTCTGATATACCCTTTATCTAACAGTTCTTTTAATTGCATTTTCAGTTCCATAAGCTCAGGAGGACTCATTCGATAAGGGGCTTGGGAAACAGGTACTTCTCTCGGCACCAGATCGATTGAAAAATCAATCTCTCTTTTGGGGGGAAGATGAGGGATCTCATCTGGAAAAACTTCTTTAAATTCCCTTATCACTGGTAATACATCCAGTAGGTTTTCTTCAGTTTTCTGTTCTATCTCTTGCACATGCACAGCATAAACTTGATATCCTTTTCTAGCTGTTCTTTTTAATTGTAGTGCTGATATTTGTCTCACCGAGATAGGTTTTGGTTTTCCCTTGAGGATAAAAGGTTTCCCTTCTTCATCTACGCAATGTAAGGTCTTGTCTCAGTAGTTCATCAAATCTTTCTTCTTTTCTAGCCAGTCCATTCCTATCAGTAGATCATATGAACCTAAGGGTAAAATGTTCAAATTTACTTCTGTTTGAAAATCATTTAATTTGATTGTTGTTCGGGGCAGTTTATGTTTTACCTTTCTCTTAGTTCCAGTGGCTAGCTGAACCAACCATGACTGCTGAAAATTTCCAGGTTTAAGATTACATTTTTCTACAATTTCGGGACTAATGTAACTCAAAGAAGCACCCAGATCAATCAGAACAGTAACAGATAGGTCATAAATCTTACCCTCCATTTCCACCATGGTAGCTTGATGTTCTGCTTGTCGATTTTCCAAGGCTGCACTGATAGTTGGTATATTTCTGGCTATGTCATTTACTGTAGTGGCTTCTTGATCTCTCATAATCATCTGAATGTTTCGATGGGGAAAATCTCTCAACAGATGGGGTTCTCCACATCCCCAGCATTTTAGAGGTTCTCTCATTTTCACTGTGCCCTCCTTCCTATTGTCTCCATCTATTTGTTTTGAGGCCACTTGGGACTGAGCAGTTTGAATTTCTTTAGGTTTATTAAACTTTTTCCGCTGATGATCTCTGCCAAAATTTTTCAAATAGGCTGGTTTCTATTTCCTCCCTTTGATCTCATTCTTATTTACCCAGCTTTTCCCCTGTTCAATTTTTCCTTTGAACTGTTGGTAACATAATCTGACTTTTCTAACAGCTTCGTCCATTTTTTTTGGGTTGTCAAACTCGATTTTCTCTTTGTATACAGCAGGCAAACAATTTAGAAACCTTTGTAATTTTTCCTTTTCTTCCCTTATGTAGGGTACATATCTCAGCAGATTTGTAAACTTAGTAACAAACTCATCAATATTGAGCTGTCCCAGTCTAAGTTCATGAAATTATTTGGCTTTATCATCATAGTAACGTTCATTTAGGTAGCGTTTTTTGAACTTAACCTGGAAATCTTCCCAGGTGACTGTCTTTTCATCAATGGCATGAACCATTTTTGTCTCCTCCCACCACAAGGTAGGCTTAACTTGTAGATGGTAAACAGCTAATCTTGCCTTCAGATTTCTTTCATATTCATAGACCTGGAAATACTTAATCATATTCAGCAACTAGGCTTCAGCATCTTCCTCCTTCTCCCCATCATAGGAGGGAGGTTTAATCTTTCGGAATTCTCCCTGTAATTCTTTTTTCTGTTTATTATGATGCCTAACAGTAACTTCCTCATCAAACTCATCAGTTTTCCTCTTTTCGGAACCTTCGCCTTCTTGGTTGTTCCGCGAAGTTAATTCCCTGATGAGATTTTCCTGCTCCTCACTGGCTAATGACAACTTGTCATTCTGGCTTTTTATCTCAGCCAACTCTTGTTGCAATTCCTGCAACATAGCCATCATGGGCGCATTGGGATCTAGTGCATTATCCTCATCATGTAGATCAACATATATTTCGTCACCTTCTGCCATTTCAGCACCACTGTACACTACAAAACACATATCAATGAAGATAATATTTATTTATTTTTTTTCCACAGAAAAAATTTTATACAGTGAACACACAGCAATAGTGAGCACAATGTCACCAGCCCAGTTTTATAACTTGGGCTCTGATACCATTTGTCACACCTCCTATTTTACTTCCCAATTTATTTTTTTCCATTCATTTGTTCAAGTTAAATTCTAGCAAGGGATTATGCTATTACCTTACAGATCTGGTCTGATCAGAATTGTTTTCTCAATTTTGAATTATTCCCATGTATCAAGTATATCCCATTACACGTGAATACATTTGACTTGTAACCCATATGGGAATTAAATAAAATTGTAACACCCATAACCATAATTATCATAACACCGAATGGGTTTGTATATATATATATATATATATATATATATCCACCCACTTTATATGTCCCACTTTTGATTGTAAATGTTTGACAAAAACGTATATCTAAGGGACATAGATGGAAATCGATTTGGGTTCACATGTTAACCACGTTTGTATTTGGCAATGGGTCCATATGAAAACACTTAGACTTCTAGATGTATTACTCCACGTCTTCACTTGTGGATGGCGTATAACTCATGATGAGATTAATTTGACCTATGTTTATAGCTCTGCGTACATGGTATTCATGTCAACTTAATTGTCCTCTCATACTTGTTTCTATCTCCAATTGATTTTGTGTGTGTGTTGGCTTCCACGTATTACGAGTTTGTGAGTTGATTTCTCGTAGATGTATTTGGAGACGAAAATGCCGTTCCACGTAGCTCACATATAAATTTTAGTTTTCGCCACGTAGATTGTAACGGGTCTTTATCCATTTGTGGTCATGTGAATTCGTTCCACATTGCTCTGAGTTACTCCCGTCACCCTACCTTGTCGCCGAAGCAATGCTACGACACTGCCAGTCCCACTTGACATTCAATGGCATTACCCGTTAGGTTAAATATTTAATGTAGGAGGTACTTAGCTCATTAATACTTTGATCTGTGGCTTCTTCCATCAGATCTTGCCAGTTGGACGACGCCGATTCATTTGTGGCTTGACGGTTTATCGATCAATCTGGATATAATTTCACATGTTAATTTGTTCAGGGTTATTTTTTCATTTTTCTTTCTGCGCATTCTGGTTTGTTCATGACAGAGAAAACTTGGTGGCATAACCACTGAATGGAATTCGACCACATCTATGGCGTATCTCCATGCTAACATGACCACTCCAGGTATTAAATTGTCGTAGGGTGAAATCGTCCGTTTCTTACTGTTTAACATGGTTTCATTCTTTTGACTAAATTTTACTCTCCCTTTTTTTCAAGCCCTTGCTACGATTATGGTACTTAGATGAACCATATGCCATCGTTTTGTTCCAGGTTGACTTGCATTTAACAATTTGTTGAGATTTCGTCGCGTCTCACTTTTTTACTATGCTGGTTTGCAGAGAATTTGTTGTTTCGCTTTCCAGGCATTCGATGGTACGTGTTGAATCCATGAAATTGGCATTTTCTTCTGTGAATTCTCAAGAGCTCTTTCTGATCGACTGCCCTTGGGTTCAGAGATTATCCTCTCCTTACACTCATCGATGGTTCCTCAGGATTTATTACTCACGGCATTAGAGCGGCACTCTGATTGTTCTCTTCTTCTTCGGCTTTTGTGTAGAGTGGCTTTCTCTTACATTTGGAAATATTGTTTCGTTATTGATGATTGAACATCAACCTTTCAAAATTTGTATTTATTTATAACAATTTCCTATTCATCATTACGAGCTATGGATAGTTGGAATCTACTCCCTTACTAGGTACTACCATTTTCCGAGTCATCGTTTTATCCTTACTTATATCCTTCCTCCTCATCACGTTTGGCATGCCTCATTAATTTGATTCTTGGTAACTGTGAGGTAATATAAGACTTCCTCTTTACTCCCTCATATATTGACACCGTGAGTAGTATTGCCTTTGACATTGCGTTGGCTAGGTTCACCTTGCGAGGTCGGTATTCACGAACTCATACGGATGAAAATCCGTATGGTTATACAATACTTGTTAGACAGCTTAAAATTTGTATTAATAAAGTTGTACAAGTTTTTACAATTATGACTATTAAGTCTCAACACTGAATACTTATTTATATCTGCTCCAGTGGCATTTTGAGATGGTTCTCAGGCCACAGGGTTTGAATCATTTCAATTTTTTTATATATGTACTTCTGTCTTTATACCCTCATTAAAATCTTATGGGTTCTGTTATTCTTTTTTAATTGAATATGGTTAACTACTTACTGATATTAGTTTATTCACCTTTTGTGTATTTTATTGTCTTGTAACTTTCACATCATGTATTCGTTTATGAACCTCGGAATACTTTAATGGATAATGTACTGCTCTTTCTCAGTGTTGAAGTCTAATTGTATGTATTCTTATACTCCTCATTTTTATTATGGTGTTCAGAAATGGTTCTGTCTATATCATTCTTGTATTAGGAAGGCTTTCTTGTGTGCAAATACGTGTATGTGATTCTCCAAATCACAAGTTTGCAATTTTGATAATGCCAGGTCCTCGGTCTCTTCATGTAGTAATGGATTGTAATTCTGTTTTATTTTGAGGCCTTTATTTTTCCCAAATTTCTTTGGAGTATTCTATGAATATTTAATTCCATACTTATATCTAAAAGATCATAACATGCTAAAATAATCTACTATACACCCTTTTATTTGGTAGACTATAATACTTATAGCTGATGTAAATCTGCATGTTGCTTATTTACTTAGCTTCTTTCAGCTAATAGTATTATCCCCTAATGTAGGGATGATTCCTTTATGTAATAATAAGCAGTTTCATGCCAATGGATATTTGTTTCCTTCTAATGTATAATAAATTTATTATCTATAGCCATAACTTGTTGTTGGGCTTCTGTTTTCTTATGAAAGATATATTGACCTTCAAGTCAGTCTATGAAATCTTGTCTTTCTCATTCAATACACAGCGATTGAATTTATTGTAAATCTCTATTCTTAGTACTGAACTAAATAATTACTTTTGCACTCCATACATTCATTTTCTCACTGTTTCAATTCTTCCAGAGACAGATTAAATTTACGGTTTGGTGAACTATGAATTACTAACATTCTCCAGCATTTAACTTAAGTATTAATTTACAAAATTTGGAGAATGTCTCCTCAATTTAACTAATCATACTCATAGTTTCATACTAATAGATCAGAAGTATCTTATAGCTGAATCATCTGTGAAAGAAATATGTATCCCCAGATTTAAAGCAACCTTGGTTTAGAGTTTCTGTGGGATTCTACTTTACAGATTTTCTTGCCTACAACTATACAGAATTATGAAGGTACATTCCTAATGATTAATTCTGTGGAATTTAGCATTAAAATTTTAACATAAAATCAAACAATTATATGTAGCGAATTCATACCACAGAAGTAGAAATACCAAATAAATTTAAATGCATACCACTCATGCAGTCGACCAACCTCCCAAACTTAGAGTCCTTCTGTCTCCCAGAACTCACCGCCAAGCTGAGATCACCTCCACCACAAACCAACCACTAATCTGTTTAGGAGCATCTTATTTAAGCTGTTGTTCCCCAAAGCATGTTTCTAATTCTGCGTCCAGAATAGTAGGATGCTTTTCTTCCTGTTTGCCTAGGCTTCCCATTTTAGGGATTCTTTAAAGCTGTTTTATGCTTTTCATCAGCTTTTCCAGCTTTTTACCTCTTCCCAACTACTTTCCTCATCATTGGGGAAATTTCGATTCTTCCTCAAGAATCTAAATTAGAATTAATTTCTTTCAAGGATTTTTGAAAGATTGTGGGGAAATAATTGCCTCATCCATCCTCATGAATTTAGCAAGTGATCTCATAAATCTCATTTTGGTCAATCTACACAATTCATTTTATTCATTTCCTCAAATTAAATATTTAAGTACATTCACAAATTACTTATCCTTTGGGGTCCACTCCCCGTAGGATTAAAGTTCAAATGTCTAGCTTTGAAATTCAAACACATAAATTGGGGGTGTTACACTTTTCTACAGGGCTTAGCTAGAGTATGCTAAAAATATGTATTTTGAAATAGCAGAATAATTTTTAGAAGTAATTTGGATGCACTAAAAGAAGAAAGAAATGTCTCTAAAGGAAAGTGCAGTAAAAGAAAAATGTCTCTAAATGTGTGAAAGTGGAAACTAGAACAGGTGATGAAACTTCTTTAGTTATACCGCTCATATTTCAACTGTTAGTTCCATTCTAAAAGATAAACAATATATCATTGTAAAGAGCATTGGCACTTGGGAATCAAGTTTTTTAGAAGTATAATGCTACCAAGAAATATGGTTTTCCAAAAGGAGGACTGGACATCTCCAACTAGAAGCATAATACAAGTGAATTTGACATGAAAATGCCAGTACCTCAATAATCAAATGTGCTGCAGGAAACTAGAAAAAGAAAAGTAGTACTTCAAAAAAGAAAAGCATATTAAACAGAACTTCAGATAAAAATTGAGTTTAACTAAAAGTAAAGTGTTCAACTGCACCCTGCATAAGTGATCTGTAAATACAATAACAAGTTCGGTGTATCTCACATGTGGCAGAGAAGTAATAATATGCTGCTTAATATATGAAAAAAGGGTCCTAGAGTTAAATAACCCAGCAACATGAGCTTCACATATATGCAACACAACTCTTGTTTATGTTTTGTTGCATCCATAAACAACTCCATTCTCAACTAACCACCTCCCATCCCATTTGAAACAAATACAAATGAATGCTCTACAAATTTTTTTTTAACACTTTACCTATCCTACTCGACTCCAACACTTTACCTATCTTAGTCCACTCCAATCCAAAAAGGAATAATTAGAAATTTATCAACACTTGGAAACATTTTTGGCTGCAAACATAAAATTCATTAAACAAAAAGGATATTCAAGTTTTTCTTGAAGGTCACAGCTTCACTACATAGTACACATATTGCCAAAACTCATTATAAGAGTGGAGATACAGATAAAATCCTTAAGCAATTTATTGGTTACTGTTGCTAGAGCTCATAGAGTCACAAGCAAATGATTTCCAACAGTTTAAGAATATTTGAGATAACACACACATGAATAGAACATAAGAGTGAACAGAAATAGAAAAGCATGAACAAAACAAAACTTACAAGAAAGAATAGAAATCTAAATTTATGAACAAGGAAGTGGAGAACAATACCAAAACTGAGAAAAAAAAATGCAACAGAGAAAAAGAACTAATAGTAGCCAAGGACTAATTGTAAAACCCATATAATTTTATTTTTTTTCTGAATTTAATAGATTTAGGTGGCACTTGTTCCAAAGGGAAAGGATATGTGATCATGTGTATAGTTAGAGGAAAGGAGGAAAGACAAAAACATTAGCAAACCCTGAATCAACACATGAATCAAGCACATCAATGTCATAATTATTTGTTAAGCGGGGTTGATAAAAAAATCAACCACAGCAATCTCATAATTTCTCAAGCGCAGGAGACAAACACACATACACAACCCCAAGTATCTCGGCAAACATCAACGTACACAACTAAGTATTTCAGCAAACATCAGCGAACATACACAGATTTACGAATATATCGGCTCGGCGAACATACATATACACACCCGATTATTTCAGTGAACATACACATATATACAAGTATCTCAGCTCGGTAAACATACAAGTACACAACAAAGTATTTCACATACACAGATTTACCAGTATCTCGGCAAATATACATGCAACCAAGTATTTCAGCAAACATAGATGTATACAATAACCAAGTATTTCACATGCATATCACAGAATTGAGGAAGGCACATGTGCACAGAGCAGAAACAACAGCAAGAGAAATTACATATACCACTAGAAACCCTAAACCCTAAGGCACATGTGCACAGAGCAGAAACAACAACAATAGAAATTACATATACCACTAGAAACCCTAAACCCTACGGCACATGTGCACAGAGCAGAAACAACGACAAGAGAAATTACATATACCACTAGAAACCCTAAACCCTAAATTACATAGGAAGAAGAACAAACATTTCCAAAACCAGTGCCATGAAAAAACAGTCCGAAGAAGAGCTAAATTGAACCGAAATAGATTAGAAGTGTTCATAAACACATGTTTTCAAGTGTTGAGAAACACAACATTGGGCTAGTAGGAATTATTTTCCTACTGGGAGGTGAAGACGCCACGCCAAATGCAGAGGAAAACGTCGATGCAGGAGCCAACTGATAGCCAGAGCCCGCCACAGTTTGAAAATCCCTGCAAAACCCTCGAAAATAGCATAAAATAGCCAAAATATTTGTAAAAACCCTTGAAAATTCAAGAAACACAACTTCTGCAAAAATTACCCTCGAAAACAAAAAACTACCTTAAAATCATGGTACTTCTGCAAACCAGTAGAGGGGACGAAGCCATCAACATCTCCCCACAACATTGAGCAGTCAAGGAGGGCAGTTTGACAGTGGAGGAGCAAGCTATGGCGGTCGGGGGAGCCAAACATGTCCACAGCAGGGCACAGGAGCAACATCAACGAAAGAGTGAAAAACCAACAAGCCATCCGAACAGCAACAAAAAATGTGAGTATCTGGTCAACAGGGGAAGAAGACATGCACCAGCACCGGCGACATAGCGCGCAGCCACTGGCGGAGCTCTCCGAGCAACATCCTGCCCCGAATAGAAATGCACAGGGTGAGGAACGCATGTTGCATAATAGGTCGTTTGAAACCCTAAAAGTACAGAAGGAGCTCTAATTTAACTCCCTCACCAACCAGAACACGTCAACAATGGTAGCTGGCAAGTGTCATACAACACGCGGTGTGCTGGCAACATGGTTTGCAGACGTGGAATGGAAGGCGCCCAAGTAATGGCGTCCCTCCCCTATTACATTGGATGGATAGGCTCAAATAACAATAATACCACAAAGTGAAAATTGACATCTTGCTTCTAGAATGGTCTGGAGCTTACAGTTGTATCTTGTGACAATTTGAGAATCATCTTGAACCTACTTTATAGAGTAGACTAGACTGTTCCTCCTCGTCTTATAAAAATAAAAAGTAACATCTCGTCTACTTTAATCCGAGATCTATCTCGAAATCAAAACACTAAGATCAGATTGTTGTTTTTATGTATTCATTCCAATCACATATTACAACTATAAATTATAGTTTTGAACATCATGTCCATTATTCCAAGCTTTTTTGGTAGGAGATCATTTGATCCCTTCTCCTTGGAAGTATGGGATCCTTTCCAAGCATTCACAGATCTCGCCACCGGGGGACCATCGGGGCAATTTGTAAAGGAAACTTCTACCGTAGCGAATACTCAAATTGATTGGAAGGAAACTCCAGACGTGCAAATAGAGTTTGAAGAGGGCCAAAGAGTTCTGCAGATAAGCACGGAGCGCAGCAAAGAAGAAGAAGAGAAGAACGAAAAATGGCAGTAGATTGAGCAATTCCATGGAAAATTCCTACGGCGTTTCCAGTTGCCAGATAATGTGAAGGTGGAAGAGATAAAGGCGAGCATGGAAAATGGGGTTCTGATAGTGACAGTGTTGAAGCAGCCTAAAACTCAACCTCCGAAACCGAAATCCATCGAGATCTCTGCTTGAGATCTCTGGTGTAGAGGATTAAGGTTATAGATGTGTGTAGGAAGCAGGTCTCCATTATCGAATTCATAGAATAAACATATCCACTACCCTCCCCTGCTATTCGCTCCATTACAATGGGCTTGCATGTGTTGTATGTTTTTTAATAATATAATAAAAGGAGACGCAAGTTACAAGCTTCTGATGTGTTGTACTGTAAAAGGTGTTGAGCTAATTTATGTACCTAAATTAACACAATTATTTCTTATCAATCTGGGTTGTTTATGCTTTGAGGCAAGTTCACTATATGTGAAGATCAGATGTAATCAAACCTTGAAAGATAAGTTATTCAAAAGCTGAAAGTAATACATCCTATACTTCTAATTCAATTAGTTTAAAAAGAGGAAGAATATTGAAATGGTTCTTGACTCAAGAAGTCCACTTTCACCTCAATTACCACTTAATGAATCAGAGATTAAAGCCAAGAACTTAAGATGGATAAATTATTAATGAAAGAAACTCTTAACTTAAGAGACACATAAGGTATTCCATCACAATTCATTCATCTCAATATCAAAATCTCAATAAGAAACTACTTGCATACAAACAAAGAAAACTAGTTTTAATTCATCATTTTAGTAGGAGGGATGCTCAACTTGAACACCTGTTTTTCCAACTCGATAAAGTGATGAATAAGATATGAACTAATGAAATCAATCACTATGCATGAACCATAAAGCAATCTGAAATAAAGCTTTGAAAAACCAGTTCTACAATAACCAGATTACAAGGAAATAAAACTAGTTAACAAGGAAGTGTACTTAGCTTGGAATGGGGGCCCTCCACCCTTGCCTTGCACACTTGAGAGGTGATCTCAGAAGCTTAAATTCAGTTACACATCCATAGCATTGAACAGAAAAATAATAATAACACAAGTCTTCAAATTAGCTCCTCAATCCAAAGGTGTCACAACATAAAAGTATAATAAGTCAATACATAAGCCATCAAAGTTTTGGCTTTAAATAAGAAGTCTCATGAAACAAACTGATCTATATTCACTCAAACAAACCCATATACTCTCATCCACCTATCTAAGTCGAATTCATTACTCTTATCCCAAGAAATATGACCAATCCCATAGAATCTCAAAACTGCCCTATTTCTATGAGATTTCTGAATGACTAGTCATGATTGACTAGCACCAAATGGGCCTAATAAAGCTTGTTCTATTCGAACTAAGCATAGCTGGCTTAGTCCTAGTTTCCAAGCTGTCCATCCATGCATTCAATTCGTGCCCAAGTGTCCTGCAACCACATCAAACATAGAGCTATTACAGGAATTTCTGAATCTGCCAATTTTGCACTAAAAACCAAACTTTCATAAAAACTTTAGAAATTGAAAAATTAAAATTAAATACCTGAATGGATATCAAATATACATTAAAATGGAATAAATGAAGGGAAAATGGATGGGAAATAGATGGATTAGTAAGTTTCTTTGAGCAAAAATAAGATCAAAACTAAGGCCCAACATCTCTCCCTTGCTTATCATCAAGCATGTCCCCATGCTTGTCTATTCCTCTTTGACCTTCTTCTCTCTGTAGTAGATGTTGTACCTGTAGATGCTTCCTGTTGTCCTGCCCTGGCCAAATAATCCAAACCTGTGTCATGTCTTTCCCTGAACAAAGCTACCTTGACCTTCTGTTTTTCATACTTTGTTTGCCACATATTCTTTTCCTTTAACCACTTAAATGCTTGCTTAGAAAGTAGATTATTTTTCCGTTTCAGTCTCCCCAATTCTTCTTTTAATTTTTCATTTGCCTTAACCAATTTAGCATTATCTTTCTTATTTGCCTTTTTTTCCTCTTTTAATTGTTTCTCCAAGATTTTGCTAATTTCCAATTGGTCAGTTAAGTCCCTGATTCTTCCAACATTGATTTCTTTTTCAAAATCTTGTGTTGTTTTCATTAGTGATGCTGCTGCTGCATCATCATATGAAGAATCCCCCTCAAATACTTCTTGTGCAATGTCATTTTCTTCTTGTTGTCTTTGGGAATATGTTTCTACTTCCTTGTCTAAGTCAATGGGACTTTTATTCCTAAATCTTCTAGGAATAGACATAACAGATGTTTCATTTTCCTGCATGGCCATGTTATTCTGTTGTTTAGCTCTTGTTCTGGGATACAAGGGTGAGTTCATCAATCCTCTATTTTCCTGCTCTGTTTTATCCTGTACTTCCTTAATCTGTTCAATGAACTAATTTTTAGACATGAACTCTCTCCATACTATGCCCTGTGACCTCACCTGATACTCAACTAGGATTTTGATCAATCCTTGATGGTAAATCTGTCCTGCTTTAGGCATGTGTTCATGTTTTACTGTTTCAATCATTCTCAAGAGGCTCCTATATAGGAAGTAAGGCAAGTTAATCCTATCCTCTCCCTTAATATGCTGTAGAAGTATGACATGATACAAGTGGGCAACGCTATATCCTCTATCACAAGTCAAAAACTTCTGGATGACCAAAACCAACTCACCCCATGTTTCATTGAACCATTCCCTGGGTATCCCTTTTGTTCTATCAAAAGTCCCTTTCCGGTTATTCTCAAGAAAGAAAGTCCAAGCTTTCTCCTTGAAGTGCAGGCCTTTGTAATACTTCTCACCTATCATGGGTAGATCTAAAGCTTGGGAAAGATATTCCTGGGTTACAGGAATAATGAAATCTCCTACCCGTGTCTGGTCTTGACTGAAGTTATTTATAAATTCCCTGGTTATCTGTTCAAAGTGGCCATCAAATTTTTGTAAAAAGCTTATCATCCCTGCTTGGTAAAGTTTTTCTATAGTTTCCTTCCCCCAGCTCTCTATCTGAAATTTTGGCTCTACTCTGACTAACATTGTTTCTGAAAACCAATGAATGAATGCCTCTGCTATTACTAATTTCATCCTGACAATAAAAATAACTATTGTTCATTTTCAAAACGAAATTTTTAAAGCAAAGAAGCTTACCTTCCTCCTCTCAACAATTTAACTCTGACTTCTGTTTACTCTTTTCTCTGCAGCAGCACTGCTTTAATTCCCTGTTCAAACAACCAAACACCTGTATACCCCTGTCAATATGCTACTCTCTGTTCTTGAAAACAAAATACATATGCAAACAATGTTCCATGTATGCTCATCGCCTTATACTGTTGCCAAAATCAAACCATAAATTCACTGTGTATGTACAAATAAGGAGTGTTTTGACTACAGCGCATGCGTATGGCTCTCGGCCTCAAAACACAAATGATAAAAAAAAAACACACAGCGCATTTAATCTGAGTTTTAAATGGCTCGGTAATCAAATCGCACATGGCATGGCTCGTTCGGCCCTTAGAAACTTCAATCCCCTGTTTCGGTTAAAACAAAAACAAAAACGCACAGGCAGCAAGGGTTCATAACATATGGCGTTTTCATGCATATAATACGTTAGGGATTGACTGTTTGTTGAAATATTAATGGAAACAGCGCGCACAATTCAATCAACAAAACAAAGCGCAGTGCGCATTCAATCAACAGCGCGCACAATTCAATCAACAATTACCGCCATGCAGCATAAACACGCCATAACAATCATATTTCAGTGCTTCCTATGTTCATAGACTTCGTTATGAACACGGCACATCGTTAAAACTCCACATATAATGCCAGACCCTAACGTGTTATCCATGCAATGAATTCACATTAAAATGCTGCGCGATTCACTAGTAGTTTATGTGAGCCTAGTCTGTGATGAATCAGCCCGATTTAGTCTTGTGTCCAAGCATGTCCCCATGCTTGCTTATTCCTCTTTGACCTTCTTCTCTCTGTAGTAGATGTTGTACCTGTAGATGCTTCCTGTTGTGCTGCCCTGACGAAACAATCCAAACCTGTGTCATGTCTTTCTCTGAACAAAGCTGCTTTGACCTTATGTTTTTCATACTTTGCCTGCCGCATATTCTTTTCCTTTAACCACTTAAATGCTTGCTTAGAAAGTAGATCATTTTTCCGTTTCAGTCTCCCCAATTCTTCTTTTAATTTTTCATTTGCCTTAACCAATTTAGCATTATCTTTCTTATTTGCCTTGTTTTCCTCTTTTAATTGTTTCTCCATGATTTTTCTAATTTCCAATTGGTCAGTTAAGTCCCTGATTCTTCCAACATTGATTTCTTTTTCAAAATATTGTGTTGTTTTCATTAGTGATGCTGATGCTGCATCATCATATGAAGAATCCTCCTCAAATACTTCTTGTGCAATATCATTTTCTTCTTGTTGTCTTGGGGAATATATTTCTTCTTCCTTGTCTAAGTCAATGGGTCTTTTATTCGTAAATCTTCTAGGAATAGACATAACAGATGTTTCATTTTCCTGCATGGCCATGTTATTCTGCTGTTTAGCTCTTGTTCTGGGATACAAGGGTGAGTTCATCAATCCTCTATTTTCCTGCTCTGTTTTATCCTGTACTTCCTTAATTTGTTCAATGAACTAATTTTTAGACATGAACTCTCTCCATACTATGCCCTGTGACCTCACCTGATACTCAACTAGGATTTTGATCAATCCTTGATGGTAAATCTGTCCTGCTTTAGGCCTGTGTTCATGTTTTACTATTTCAATCATTCTCAAGAGGCTCCTATATAGAAATTAAGGCAAGTTAATCCTATCCTCTCCCTTAATATGCTGTAGAAGTCTGACATGATACAAGTGGGCAACGCTATATCCTCTATCACAAGTCAAAAACTTCTGGATGACCAAAACCAACTCACCCCATGGTTCATTGAACCATTCCTTGGGTATCCCTTTTGTTCTATCAAAAGTCCCTTTCCGGTTCTTCTCAAGAAAGAAAGTCCAAGCTTTCTCCTTGAAGTGCAGGCCTTTGTAATACTTCTCACCTATCATGGGTAGATCTAAAGCTTGGGAAAGATATTCCTGGGTTACAGGAATAATGACATCTCCTACCCGTGTCTGGTCTTGACTGAAGTTATTTATAAAGTCCCTGGTTATCCGTTCAGAGTGGCCATCAAATTTTTGTAAAAAGCTTATCATCCCTGCTTGGTAAAGTTTTTCTATAGTTTCCTTCCCCCAGCTCTCTATCTAAAATTTTGGCTCTACTCTAACTGACATTGTTTCTGAAAACCAATGAATGAATGCCTCTGTTGTTACTAATTTCATCTTGACAATAAAAATATAACTATTGTTCGTTTTCAAAACGAAATTTTTAAAGCAGAGAAGCTTACCTTCCTCCTCTCAAAAATTTAACTCTGATTTCCTTAACCTCTGTTTACTCTTTTCTCTGCAACAACGCTGTTTTAGTTCCTTGTTCAAGCAAGCAAACACCTGTATACCCCTGTCAATATGCTAATCTCTGTTCTTTGAAAACAAAATACATATGCAAAAAATGTTCCATGTATTCTCATCGCCTTATACTGTTGCCAAAATCAAACCATAGGTTCACTGTGTATGTACAATCAAGAAAAATAAGGAGTGTTTTGACTACAGCGCATGCATATGGCTCTCGGCCTCAAAACACAAATGATAAAAAAAACACGCGCATTTAAATTGAGTTTTAAATGGCTCGGCAATCGAACTCCCTTTGGCAACCAAAAATCGCACATGGCATGGCTCGTTCGGCCCTTAGTAACTTCAATCCCCTGTTTCGGTTAAAACAAAAACAAAAACGCGCAGGCAGCAAGGGTTCATAACAGAGACATATGGCATTTTCATGCATATGATACATTAGGGATTGACTGTTGTTGAAGTGTTAATGGAATCAGCGCGCAACACAATAAAGTGTGCAATCAAAACAAAGCGCAGTGCGCATTCAACCAACAGCGCGCACAATTCAATCAACAAATACCGCCATGCAGCATAAACACGCCATAACAATCATATTTCGGTGCCTCCTCTGTTCATAGACTTCGTTATGAACACGGAACATCGTTAATACTCCACATATAATGCCAGACCCTAACGTTTTATCCATGCAATGAATTCACATTTAAATGCTGCGCGATTCACTAGTAGTTTATGCCATGATTTACGCAGTGAATGAACTGATTTAGTGCTGTGGTTTCGGCGTTACCTGTTGTCAACGAGCGCTTGAGGAATATACGGCGCTCCAAATCCCTGTTCAACCGTTCAATTGACTGGTGGCAAGAGCAGAGTAACATAACCATTAATAACAGATAGTTCACAACGTATACTTACACTGTTTGCCGAGCTTAAACAATTATCCCATTACCTGATTGAATCCCGAAAATCGGTGATCACTGATCGTTAGAACCGGGATGATTTTCCTTCTTAAATCCGCCCAAACTCGCTTCACCCTTCTTTTCACTAGTTTGCAGCTCCAAACACCATCTCTCTGAGCTATTTGTCAATGAGGACTGAGGTTTAAACAGTCAAGAACTCGGTCGGTTCATGACCGTTTCATGGGTGTACTGTGCGCCTCTCGTTCATTGGTGTTACAGTGCGTGGTTGGTATGGCCGTCCTGTTTGACCAGTCACCCGACTGTGTCATGAGGATGGCCAAATCATCATTTTATTTTGAATGGTATGCGCATAACATTATTGCCACCGTCGTGTGCTCCTCATGCGTGCAATGATATTCAGGCATTGTTTGTATTGCAATGAGTGTGTAT